>BSDF01000019.1:600000-936405 GCA_027925045.1 Hypotaenidia okinawae | reverse complement strand
CACAGAGCCCTCTGCTCCTTCCCCGTCTCCTTGCAAACTGCCCGTTTCTTCGCAAACTCCCCGCTTCCCAGACCGAAAAGCCAACGGAGTGGCTTCGCTCCCGCCACGGGCTCGAACCGCCGACGACAGGCGGCCGAAGCGCCGCGCCCCGGGCTGGCTCGGAGGGGACAGGCGGGGGGACAGGTCCCGCAGGCCGCACCCCGACAGCCCGCGGGGACTCAGGGAAGGGGGCGAGGCCCTCGGGCGGCCCTACGGAGCCGGGGCGGCTCGCTGACCTGGGGGGCGGCCTCTGGAGCGGCGGCGAGCACGGGGGCGCCTCGGGGGGCGCGGCGGACAGCGGCGAACAGGGCGCCGAGGGCCCCCAGCAGCCATTGGCACACAGGCCCCGGCAGCCCGCGGCGGAAACGCCACCATCCTCGGCGACCACCGGCACGGCCCGGACCCGCTCGGCCGCCCCGCCCACCACCCTGCGGAGCAGCCCCCGCCATTGGCTCCCACCGCTGCCTGTCTGGCGAGGGAGAGCTCAGCGAAGCGAAGGGGCGGGGGCAGGGGCGGACACGCATGCGTGCTGCTGCTCCCCCTCCCGCGGGCGGGGCCTCCCTCGCCAGCGCCAGCGCCCGGCTGGGCTGGGCTGGGCTGGGCTGGGCTGTCCCCTCCTCCGGCTGGGCGGGAGGCTGCCCTCTTCCCCCGCCTTCGCAAAGCTCCGGGCGGGGCTTCGGCGGGGAGCTCGGCGCCGACCAGGCGCTCGGGCAGGTTTAGGGGCAGGTTCTCCTCCGGTCTCCTCCCCCCGGCTCGGCGGGTGAAAGGACGGAGGCTCCCGGGGCTTACCGAGCCCTTCGCCCGTCCAACTCCCGGCGCTCGGTGCTTGTCTTCTCTCCCGATCCCGCCGTACCGACTGGCTCAGCCATGGCCGAAGGCACGACTGAGCGAGAGCGGCGGGTGCGCAGGACGCGGTGTCCCCGGAGATGGAGCCGGTAGAAAGCGTCTAACGGCCGAACCGGCTGCCCGGGCAACGGCGACGCGCAACCGGCCGCCGAACCCCCCGGCAAAGGCCGAACCCCCCCGGCCCCGCAGGCCGCAGCCCGAGACGGTGTCGCTAAGGAGCTCGAGCTGCCTTCAGTTGCAGCCATGCTGAATGTCCATCACTTGCTCCCAAAGCAAAAGAGCCAGGGCTGACAGACAGAGCTGGCCCCAAACCTCCCCAGTCGGGATGATTCGCATGTTTCCAATGGAACGCTTCTCGGGCCGAGAAAAATCCCTAGGGACGGAGTGTTAGGAGGGTTCCCTGGCAAAGCAAAGCCCTGAGCCCCAGGCTCAGAGGGACTGCTTGGGAGCTACACATCAGTCAAAACTTGTGGCAACAACTCTTCCCCCTTTTCTCTGGGCTGTACAGAAACATCACCCAGCTTCTTGGGCACAAGGTGGAAATGCCTCCACCGAGATTTCCCTCTTACGCTGGGACTACCCGGGTGAGCTCCAGCAGCGCTGTAACCACGCTGCCAGCAGAATACTAGTTTTCTGAAAGAATTCCTTACTTTAGAGCTGGAATGCTAAGCAAGCCACCCCTCATCCCCTGCAGCAGCTCCCCTTCTGCAGCCAGGAATGGAGGTGGCTTTACAGTCATGTGGAACCAGGCTTGGGAAGGGGGACTGCAGCCCAGCTCACTTGGAAGTGGCTTTCAGAACTGAGCTGGAGTTTGGAGGCATTGTTGAGCAGAAGGCTTGTTTAAATACGGCTGTTCTGTCACCAGCTTTTCACCTCATTTTTCTTTATTCTGCATGTTTATCTCTGTGCTTTAGCAGAATGCACTGGAAAAGGGAGGGGGAAATTACCTAAACCAGCTTATCCACCTTCAAAGAATATGTCAAGAAAAAAGAAAAAGGGTTTTCTCTCCTGTGAGCAGAAACCCCAACAACACGCACACATGTCTTTGGGTTTCAGCCTTATTTCCCCACGGCATCCAGCCTTGGGCAGTCACAGAGCAGACACAGAGCAAAGACACGTTTACACGGGTTTGTATCTGACTCTTTCCTGCTCAGAGTTTTTGAGCAGTTTCAATCAGTGTGGGAAAAGGAAGGGGAACTCCCAAAGCACAAAGCGCCTACAATTTGGTGAAGAAATTCCTGGAGGGAAAGGCCAAACGTGCTGGCAGCAAGGCTGGCTCTACTCCAAGAGCCACCTGCTCCATTGGCATACCCACTTCCACACCTTCCTGCTTCAGGATCAAGGCAATCCTCCATACTCTACATGGATCCAGGAGGAGGCAACAGAGGCAGTACACAACACGGTCCTAAGACTCCCTTTCCTACGGCCCTGCTTCCCAGGGCCAGGCAAAAGCTTTCACCCAAAATACCAAGGGAGAAACAGTTTGTAGGCCTGGGCACTCTAAGCATGTCATTAACTCTCTGCTGCTTTCCTCTGGCTGAAGGATTGCCTCTTTCACACTTGCTTAGCAGGCTTTTCTGAAAGCATAGATCTCATGGAGGCAGGCACTGGGCTTCTTTCTGTGCAGCTCCAGTTCTCACTGCAATGTGCAGGTAGCTTCTGGGTGCTGAGGAAGCAATTGAGACACACACACCCCCAAAACCAGGGGGAGCCCCACTGCTAGGAACACAGCCCTGCCTGAGAAAAGGAACAGGGAGTGCAAGAAGATGCTTTGTGTTCCTTTTGCCCCAGTCCACATCTCCTGCAAATCAAATGCAGGTGGCAACAGGCACGTACATATCAGCAGCAGCCATGGAGAGAACAGACACACCCACATCTCCAGGGTCAGCAGTTTGGTGTTGCCCTCTGTCGAGCACCTCCTAACCCTCTCCTCACAGGAGAGAGTCCCAAGTAACTGCCTCACAACACAGCGAGCCTCCCTACAACTTGTCGGAACCAAAGCGACCTGCCACTGACCTGCACCTGGTTTCTTCTAGGTGGTGACCAGAGCTCCCACACCACCTCTCCTACCCATCCACGGGCTGCGTTGCTCTCAGGTAGGCCACCCCAGGCCCCAAACAAGGAGCCAGCAGCCTACATTTGCATCCCCTCTCAGCCTCTGCACACTAAAACAGCTGGCCAGCTTTGGCAGAAACTGCATGGCTAAATTCGTGAGTCTCCATGCGAGGAGGTGGGAAGCTGAGCTGTGGGGGGTACGACTCCCACATGATGCACACAAGGACTCACGGCTTCCCACTTGGTTTGTGTGTGCTGCCCCCCGGTCCTGGCTGCAGCAGGACTTGGCTGTCCTTCACAAGGAAGCTCTGTGTGCTCCTTGGTCTGCACAATCAAGGTCTTGTGGTGGAAGATGCCTCCGGAGACATTCCAGCCCCGTCTGGACACCTAGCTGTGCAATATGAGCTAGGGAGCCTGCTTTGACAGGGGGTTGGACCCGATGAGCTCTCGGGGGCTCTTCCAACCCCTAGGATTCTGTGATTCCGTGATTCTGTAAATAGGGATGCTTATGAGACAAGGTATTCTGGAGGGCTAGAATACTGGTCCTGCAGCTATAAACTCAAACTTCAAGCAATCCAGGCATCAGACAGCTAAGACCTTGGCTGAACAACTTCCAGCCAAGACACAGAATCCCAGACCGATGGGGTTTGGAAGGGACCAGCCCCAGCCCTGCTAAAGCAGGTTGCACAGGGTCACACCTGGGCAGGTTTGGGATCTCCCCAGAGAAGGAGACTCCCCAACCTCCCTGGGCATCCTGTCCTGGGGCTCAGGCACCTGCAGAGTGAAGAAGTTTTTCCTTCGGGTTTGGATGGACCTTCTCAGTGGTGCCCAGCAAGAGGACAAAGGGGGATGGCACAAATTGGAAGAGACCGGCCCCATCCTCTGGACACCCCCCTTTAGATACGGCTCAGTGCTGATGAGATCCCCTCTCAGGTGCTCTTCTCCCGGCTAACCAGCCCCAGGTCGCTCAGCCTCCCCTCCCACCAGAGATGCTCCAGGCCCTCATCATCCTCCTAGCCTCACTGGACTCTCCCCAGTAGCTCCCTGTCCGTCCTGAAGCGGGAGCGCCGCCCTCTGCTCCTCCCGGCGGGGCGGGTGATGTGGGCACGGAGGGCACGGCCGGAGCCGGACGCCCCCCCACCCCGCCCCGCCCAGCCCAGCCCCGCCGGAGGGCCTGGCTCCCCGCGGGTCACGGAGGCGGCCCGGCCCGGCCCGGCCCGGCCCGGCGCGGCACTACAGCTCCCGGCAGGCAGCGCGGCCTGTCCCGCGGCCGCCCCGCGGCCCCGTCCGCCCCGCCTCCCACTTCCGCCGCGCCGTGTTGTGTCGCCCGGCCCGGCGCGGCCCGGCCCTTCCCCCCCGTCTGCCGGTGCTCCCGCCCCCGCCGCCCCAGGGCAGCCCGGAGCGGCGGCTCCGCACGCCAAGGCCCGGCATGGCCCCGCGCCGCCCTTAAGCGCGGCCGGCTGCCCCGGTAGGTGCGGCGGTGAGCGGGGTGGCCTCCGGGGGCCGTGCGGGCCGGGGATCCAGAGCGGAGGGGCCCGGGCGGGGCGTGGGGCGCTCGGAGGAGGCGGTGTTGGAGCGGGGAGGGGAGGGGAGGTGCCGGCGGGGAGCGGGAGGAGCTGGGTGGAGGCCCGAGGTGTGGGGTGAGGGGACTGGGAGCGGGGCTGGGGGCGGGCCGCGGAGCCCCCCTGCCCGGGGGACAGGGTGCGGAGCTGGGGTTGTGGTGCTGAGGAGCCCTGGGGTCCCTGGAGGGGTGGTGCTGGGCGGGCGAGGAGCCCTGTGGAGAGGGTGTGAGAGAAGCGCGGGGTCGGGGAGGGTGTCAGAGGTGGGGGTGAGTGTTGGGGGAGTGGCCGGGTGCGGCGTGGGGCTGGGGTTGGGTGAGGAGGCAGAGGTGTCCTGGGGAGAATGGGAGGGGAGGGGTAGCCCAGTGAGAGGCTTCCTGGGGGGCAGTCGGGGTGTTTGAGGGTAATGCTGTGGGCTGTGCTGGGGAAGGGGCGACTGTAGCGCTGGGGAGCAGGTGGTGCCTGGGGCTTTGTGGGCATGTATTGCTCAAGGGAGGTGCCTTGCTCCACCTGGAAGGCATGGCTGGAGAGGCTTGGGACCTGGGGTTTGCAAGGAGGGGCCGGCGTGCTCAGAAGGGGCTGGTGGCTTCAAGGAGAACTGCAAATGAAGGGGAGGAGAAGATGAAGGTGACTTTTTTGGGGAATGAGCCAGACTCTGCGAAGCTGCAGTTAGAGCTGTCGTGGTCTTGCTTGTCACAGTTGCCCAGCGGATGAGAGAGCATGGCTTCCCGCTGTGCTGCGGCGTCCCTGCCTTTGCAGAAGCGGATGTCTGACCATCCTGCAGGCGTGGCTGACTTGAGAGAACTTGCCAGCCAGGTGAGTAGCAATTGACATTTTGTTTTAAACTCTCGTATCAAAGAGAAGAGCCCAGAAAATCCCTTCTTGCCACTCTCTGTCTGTCTTGCACACATCTTGGCCGTATAGAAATGGGATTGTTTGCCCAGGCCGGTGCTTTGCTCGTCTCAGGGGGACAGGAATCATTGGCTCTCTGAGTATTTTTGGGAGAGGAAGCCTAGAAATGGGAAGAGAAAAGCCGTGCGTGCAGGCTGTGCCGGCCATACCTCAGCAAAGCCTTCATCACAGCAGCCTGAGAAGAGCAGTGCTTGTAACCGTCCCGTGCAAGAGGCTCCTGGAAGCTGGCCTGTTCTGAGAGCGACAGCAGCCTCAGCGGATGTGGTTAAATCCTGTTGTTGTGCTGACGTTTTCAGCAGAGGAATGTGGAAGGATGATGCGGTGACTTGGGATGGAAAGCTCAACCACGTTAATAGTATTGGCTTGAATCTTCTTTCTTCTGCCTTTGTCTGGGGGGATGTGCGTGACTGTTGGCAGATGTCAGTGCTGAATGCAGGGCTTGTCAGCCCATGGTTTGTGAGGCCTTTTGGCATTTCTCTGTTCTGCTCCTCGCTGTCAAGTTCTAATAGTCACAACTTGAGGGGGTTGAGAGGATGCTTTCCCCACGCCTCTTCTGATTGGAAAGGGATTGGCGATGCATCTTAGTTTGCATGCTGCCTTTGACCTCATCTGTTTCCCCGGAGCGTGTATGGAATGAAATGCAAATCACAGAATCATAGAATTGTCGGGGTTGGAAGGGACCTCGAGAGATCATCGGGTCCAACGCCCCTGCCAAAGCAGGCTCCCTAGGACATTTCACTCAGATAGGCGTCCAGATGGGTCTTGAATCTCTCCTGCACCTCCCCTCCCTAGCCTGTCTTTCCTAAAAAGCACATAGCCATCCATGAGAGCGTGCCAGTCGTCCAGGTTGTCCCACCACGTCTCTCTGACTGCAATGAGATCGTGGCCCTGCGACCGCACCAAGATCTCGAATTCTTCTTGTTTGTTCCCCGTGCTACGTGCATTTGTGTAAAGGCATTTTAGTGGGGCAGCAGATGTAGGTATCCTCAACAGCCCACAGCGAGATTTCTGCCAGGGGACTGGCAAAAGTGGCTCCACTGAGGAGTACTCAGGGCAATCCACAGAATTTTCCCTACTCTCACATGGAAAAACGTCCCCAAGTCCACCTCTGTGCTGTTGGTATTTACCTTTTTCCACCATCAACTCCCGTTGTGACTCCCGAAGCACTTGCCTAGCCCAGCAGGGAGAGAAAGGAAAGGGCTAGGAAAGGATACTTTCTGGTTAGGGCTGAGCACTGGGTCCTGCAGCTGCAGAGAAGGTTGCTCTGAAGCTTTTGTGTCTGCAGCATTGACCAGTGAAGTTACCAGAGCGCCAGTGGTCTCATTCCCCCTTTTCTGTGCAGGTATCAACCATGCAGCCGTGTGCAGCCCACGATGGTCGCAGAAAAATCAGATCAGGTAAGAGTCTCTTGTGCTCAGGGTTCTTGTTCCTTTGGGCTCTGTGTCCGTTGCCCTCAGCAAACTGTATCTGGGTGCAAGTGCAGCTGCAGGTGGTCCCCCCCTTAGACCTCCTGTGAACTATGTCCATCTGATCCGTGTTACTATGGAATAATGTTGGGGCCGCACAATGAAACACGACATTCTTACACAGCCTTGTATGGCCACGGGCCTGGGAGGGGCAGTTTAAGATGTAGATGGTGGTTGTGTCTTGTGGGTCTCCTGGCGGGCTCTCCAGCCTGTCAGTTGAAGCCGGTGGGCTGTGAAGCTCGCCAAAACATCCCCCAGATGGGGGAAGAGGGCACGGGTGGAAAGAAGATGTGCCTATGCCTGGGACACATCTAAGCCGGGGACCGGAACTGTGCAGCGTGCGTCCTGCTGGAGCGGAGAGTCCTGGCGCAGCCAGCGCTGTCTGTGCACCCCAGCGCTGTTTGCTTGCCTTTCTTCGTCTCATCAATTGCTCGTTTTGACGATAATCCTACTTGGGACCAAGTCTTTTATCACAGGGTGTTAGTGAAGTCCAGGTTTGGACTGTCCAGAGCCAAGCAGAAGGCAGAAAAAGGTGACCAATGGACAGAGTGTAAAACCACCCCTCAGCCTCTAGCGTTCTGCTGCGTTGTTGGTTAAGGCTATAAAGAGTCTGTGCAGTTGCAATAAAGTGGCTGGAGCGTATTCAAATACACTGATCACGGAGTGGTGTGTTGTATCCGTCTCTACAACGACAGGTCTGGATCTGGGTTGAGTTGAAGCTCTTGAAGCAGCGACCCCTCTGCTTCGTCTCTCTTTGCCGCCTTCTCCGGGCTGGGGTAATCATGAGGTTCTGGGCTGGGAGAAGGGATCTCAGCCGACATGACACCTCCCCAGGTGGATGACAGGGAGACAGGGTGCTGCCCAGCCTCTGCTGGGGCTGGCACCAGGCACCCCCCCATCCCAGCACGGCACAGGCCTACTCCCCCTCCCAGGCCTGGGCAGCACCAAGCAGCACCGGGAAACTGCTTAGCATTCAGCAGGGATGCTTCCCCGAGTGCCCCAGAGATGTTTTGAGCTGCTATTTATTGAGATATATTTATATAAATATCTATTTATATTTAACTATATTTGTATTTAAATATAATAAATAAATTCATTATTTTTATAAATTTTTTAGTAGCTATCAGTGTATTGATAAAGATTCTTTAGGGCCACTCTGATGGCAGAGTTAAGAACAGGAGTCAGCCTGTCAGTACCTCAGCGCTGCTGCTTCCAACTGATTCAAAACAGCAAACAAAAGCCACAAGGCTTTGCTGGCAGCTTGCTTGGCTGGTGGTTAACACTGCTGCTCCCTCAGGGTCGGAGGGAGTGCCATAGTGTGAATGGCAGCAGCCCAAGGGCTCCTCCAGAGCAGCAGACAGGAGCCAGAAAGATGTGTGCAAGTGGCAGAGGTCTGCCCAAAGCTGATCAGCACCCCCAGCCTACGGCCCCGGGTTGTGGTCAGGGTCCTCCCCGTTGCCCCTCTCCAAGCTGGTTGGTCTCAGAGATGTTCCTCGCTCTCCAGCTGGTCCTGGATGTTGTTCTCCAGGAGCTGGAAAGTCAAAGGACCCGCTCAAGAGTCCAACTCATATTTGCTTTGTGGGGGCTTTCCTCCACAAACATGAGCCCCCTCCTGCAGCCCACGCCTGAGTTCCTCTTGCACACGCCATACAAGCGTGATCCCCTCCTGGCTCCTTTTGGGCACTGTCCTTGCCCTCACACCCCCTCCTCCCCAAGGCTGCGGGCCCTGTGGGCAAAGCAAGGGACGCCCATGGGGACATGGTCCTGAGCAGCTGGCTCTCAGGGACTCTGCTGGAGCAGGGGCACTGCACAAGATGCTCTCCAGCGGTGCCCTCCACCCTCAACCTGTCTGAGCCCGTGAACTCACCCGCGCCTGGGCCAACCACCCCTTCAGCTGGTGGAGCTGCTGGCGGCTGCTCCCCAGAGCGCTCGCTGTGAGGCGGTTCTGGGAGGAGGCACCTGACACAAGGACTGAGCCCCTGACGCAGCCCTGGCCACTGCTCTGGGTGACATGGGCAGAGGAGGGGCCACTGGCCTCTGCACGATGCTCCTCCCTTACATCCTGCATCTCCTCCTGCTCCTGTTGCTGGCTGGGAATATGTGGGCCACAGGGGTGGAAGAGGCAGGTGGGGCAGAGGGGAGGAGGGAGGCGCAGGGGTGGAGGGGGCAGGTGGGGTGGAGGGGGCGGAGGGCTGGATGAGGCCAGAGGGGTGCAGGAGGCCTGTGGGTGCTGTTCACACTTCTTCTTTCCTCCTTGCTGAACATCCCGGCAGAACGGAGGGAGGGGGAGAAAGAATTCAAAAAGGAGATCAGGACCTCAGCGTATGAAGCAAACGTTTGTGATCTGGGTACAGAGCAAACTGCACAGGCTCTTCCCAAACTACTGGCACGTTATCCCAGTTGACTTTAGCAGCACCTTCACGTTGTGTCAGCCCTGCTCTAGGAACTTGTGTCCCACTCTAAACCGCACAAATTCCTCAGCTCCACGTGCCAGAGCAGAGCACGCAAACCCCAGTGAGGCAAACCCAGCACACAAGAGGTGCCTGCTGTCAAGGGAAAAGAACCACCTACAGCTGCACAGGTTCAGGAAAGTCTCTGCTAACCTCTCCCGCAGACTCTGCAGTTGGAGCAGCATCGCTGATGGACGCCCGGCGCTTCCTGCCTTTTTTTGCTCCTTCCTTCGCCAAAGCAGGAACCTCTTGGCGGCCAGAGATGGCAGCATCTAAACAACAAAGGCAGGCCACGGGAGTGATCAGTGAGTTATCGGGGGTTAGGATTGTCATTTCCATCAAAGCCCACTGTCGCACTTTTGCCTAGCTGAGACGGCTTCTGCAAGCAGCAGCCAGAAGCTCTCTACAGGCCCCGGACTGTAAACATCGGCCAGGTCAAGGCCAGAGTTGCTGCTGACCAAGGCTGAGCCCATTGGCGATGGTCACAGCGCCTCTGGGAATCACATTTAGGAGAAAAAAAGCCTGCAGGCAGGTGCATTTTGCCACGGGAGAAGCGAGTGAGAAGATGGAACAAGCTGCACGCACACCAAGGCCAGGCCCGAGGGAGAGGAGGGCGGGGAAGAATGAGGCTCTCTGGGTGCCAGAGAGAGCGGCCCGTGGAGAAGACCATGGTGGAGCGCGTATCCCCTCGCAGCCCGTGGATGAGGACGGGGAGCAGAGACATCTACACCCTGTGAAGAGATTGATCCACACCACAGCAGGTTTGCCAGGGCACTGGTGACCCTCTGGGGGACCAGGCCCACGGAATCATCTGGGCTGGCTGAATCAGTGGGAAAAAGGCTGTGTGTATTCAAGCCATGGATGAGCCACGGAGGCAGGGCATTCCCCTTGCCGCTCCGGTAGATCGGCTCCACCTTAAACCACTGCTTAGGGGTCTCCCTAAAGCCTTGAAAATCTATGTGCAAAGCCTAAAGGAAAAGATGCTGCGAGCACTTGATCATAACACTCACTACCCCAACCAGCAGCAACAGCCTGTGTTAGCGAGGGGGGGAGCTATTACAAGAAATTGTCATTGATGGCAGAAAGATGGGATGGGTAGAGGAAGGTTCAAACTCGCAGCACTGGGTCTGCCAGGCACAGGGCGGGTTTTGAGAATAATCCCCACCCCTCTGGACAAACCAATCCTCAGCCCAAGGATCTGTGGAGAAAGGCATTAGCACTAAGTATACTTCACCCTGTGAGTTCCTGGCTAGCTGACCAAGGCCACGTCTGTATTCCCTGCAGCAGTGCCAGCACTGGTAAGGAGCTAAAGCATGAGAACAAGGAACTGCAACAAGAGCTCTTTGCCTTGCACAATTGATACGGGAGCTCAAAGAAGTGGTATCACTGAAAAAACAGCCAAAAGGTTAGGACTGCCCCCTACTCAGGAGAAAAGAAAAGTCATAGGAGGAACTGGAGTCCCTGAAACCAGACCAATTCCTACTCTGTGTGTTTGCTCTCCAGGGGAAAACCCAATATCTAAGATAAAGGTTGTCATTGGTCCTGACCGAAATAATATACTAGGATTTGATGTCCTAGCAAAGTCTGGAAACTACCCAATGGAACAGTGTGGAGCTTTGGATCCCTGCTGTGTGGGGTTCCAGTGCTTGAGGAAGCTGTTAAGTCACCTCCTCCCAGAATAAGGAACCTTAATCAATCTCCTTTAGCATCTGCTGTTAAGGAGGTGATCACATGGGTGATCCAACTCTTGGAGACCTGTGATACTGCAACCAGAGCCAGGTAACCCTGTAAGGCTCCAGTGTGCTCGGTACGCACACCGGACGGGAGGGGACGGCTGGCAGCGGCCCACAGGGAGTCATCAGTAACACAATATCCCTTCAACCACCTTCCCCAAGCATGCAAACACTCCCCTGCCATTGCCCATAGTGCACTGGCAAGAATAGTGGAGAACAATGATAGTCCAAAAGGTGAATCACACCAGATTTCTAGCCAATTCCCTGCCGAGCGTCTGTCCGTTCCAGCAGTTACCTCCTCTTTTAATCACAGGACTGCTCCAGTAAGGAAAAGAAAAGGGACAGCTGAGAAGACATGGTCTGGAGACCTCATAGGTCCAAGTCTGAAATATGACCTCTACCTGCAAGGAACTGAAATACTGAAACCTGAAGCACAGGCTGGGAGTTTTGGTCTTCTGGTCCTGGTTTTGTCTGTCTGTTTGTCTGTTTGTTTCAACAGGAGTGATTGTTTGTAACTCAAGTTGTAATAATAAGAGCTACATCATGGCTGTAGTTGTAAAAAACCTAGTGTATGGAATATCCAGCCTCCAGCTTTTGAACAACGTGTCGGTGGTTCTCCGACTATCAACCCCACTGAACCAGATAGTGTGATCTATGAAATGATAAAAGGTTTTGCTCCTATGCTTAACTTTTCTCACGTGACTACCTGTTTGCCTTCACCACATACCCCTACTCAAGGGATCCCTAGAACAGCTCTCCCCGTGGACTGGAACCAGAAGAAGGCAGCTATCATTTGGGGAGATGATGAATGGAAGCAGCCATTTAAGAATGCATTCAATTGAACCTCTACTTGGAGCCTCAGTTGTTCTTAAGTTCCCCTTTGTTGGGACAAGACGACTTTGGGATTCAGAGGCAAACAACCCCGACCCTTCCAACAGCCATGCTCCAGGCACCCACGGGCAGATACACGCCATGGGAATGAGCCCTGCTGGGGAAAGCGTTCAGTCCTGAGCTGTGTGGAACCAGGAAACACACGGTGCTGTTCTGAATTCCCTTCAACACCCAGCAATTCACAGACATCGTTCGATGGAAGCAAGGGCCACCTGCCAATTACTTATGGTCTCAAGCCCATGAGGAGAGGGGAGATGACAGCAGGGATTGCTACCCCAGCGGCCTCAACACAGGGTGTCAACACAGCCTGATGTGAAAACACCTCTGTGCAACTGCACAAACATTAGAAATGGCACCACCGGTGGGGACCTAGAAAACACTTGGCTGTGCTTCATTCCTTCATGACAGCATTTAGCCAGTGCCGTGGGGTGCTGTAGAATCCCTTGTGTTAGGGGTCTCCTACAGAGATTAATAGAAACTGCAATAACTAAGAAGATGCCTCTAGGACCACCACCTTATAATATGCTTCTCCTAGAGGAACAAGAAACAGATAATAGAGAATCTCAGGAAAAAATAATGTGAAGCCATGCTGGCCATCTTAGAAGCCTCATACGGTACAGCCCGTGACCAGTATCCGTATGAAGGGACCCATCTGTTTAAAGCATGCCGTCTGCTGAGCACATTTGAAGGAATGATTTCATACAATAAATCGACTTTTGCTTGCATCAAGCTGCGTCCCATCTCTCTGTTGCGGCAATTTGGTGCCCCGTGTGAGGACTGCCCTGCACTGAGCTGTGCGGATGCTGCGCCTGCCACAGAACACTGAAGGAGCCACTGAAAGGAAGCGGGAAACCCAGTCAGGAATCACCCCCCTGGGAGAGAGGTGAGCTGTGGGAAAAGTGGGGAATCAAGTGTCTTCCCCCGAGAGAGAAGTATATATGACCTTATGAAAGGTCTTCTTAAAAAGCTCGACACTGATCACACTGATCCAAGTTGGGCCCATTATTCCGACTCCAGCAAAGGGTGTCCAAGCAGTGACCCCTCTCTCTTGTCACCAGGATCCGGAACAAGGGCACAGAGAGATTGGAATAGGAGAGCGTGAGTTTTGGAAATGGCAATCGATCGTCATACCCACTGCCCCAGCCTGGCGTCCCCCGAAACAGGAGTCCTCTGAGACAGGAGTCCTCCGAGACAGGAGTCCTCTGAGACAAGTGCAGCACTGCTAGGCATTTAAAGGGATCTCGCCGTAAAAAAGTCTCAGGACCCCCCACCCCCCAACCGAAGACTACGGATACGAAGAATCACTGACCATGGCACAGGTCAGTGTTGCCCCTAAGGACAAGGAACCTATGGACATGGACAAGAAACCTAAGGACAGGGACAAGAATCCTATGGAGATGGACAAAAATCCGCCTTGCCTGCCATCACATCAGGGACTCATTTTGCAATACCCACTGCTGCCACCCACATCACCTGGTGAACTCAGCAACACTCCCTGTCTGCTAAGGCCCAAGCCACTCTGCAGAGACTGCTCGTCAGAGCCTGGGCACAGAAGGTGGCATCAGAACGACAAAAATGGTTAAATCAGGGTATTTTGATTCAAACTGAAGGGAACTCTAGTAAAAGTTTATGTGGGGATGAGCAGGTGGCGGAAAGAGTTAATAGCGGAGCAGTGGGAATTGGATGGAACATAGAGACCAGGGGACTGGTCCTGGTGCTCAGCTGTGGTTCGCAACGGGGGAGGGGCAGAAGCAGCGGCGCGGCTCCCAGGAGTCAGAGAACGGCCGCCCGCACCCATCCATATGGCGTGGATGTGACAATTTGCGTCTTGCAATGTTATTTGTCTGATAGATTGGTTTGCAGCGTTCATGTATGTGCTGCAGGGTCAGAGATGCGCTTAGATCCCTGAGAGCAAGGCTGGTTACCAAGAGCAGAAGGATTTTCGATAGCGAGCACTAAGAGTGGGCAGCTCAAGTTTTGAAATGAACCCGGGAAAGAGAAATCCCTGTTCGTTTGGGCTGATTAATAGCTACTTACTCGAGAAAAAATTGCCCACCTATAAGATTTAATACAGGAGCAACTGACTAAGGGACATATGAAGCCTTCCACAAGTTTGTGGAACGTGCAAAAATTTTAAAAGATTGGGTTTTTTCAAAAGGTATCATTGGGTAGTGCTTCCACAAGGCATAAAAAATTCACCAACTATGTGCCAGGCTTATGTAGCCTGGGCACTTGCTCCAGTTTGAAGAGTGTATCCTGGTCTAATCTTTTATCATTGCATGGTTGAGATATTGATGGCGGGGAAAAACTTGGAAGTTGAAAGTTTGATTCATGAGTTAACAGTGCATTTGAAAAAAAATGGACAACAGCCTAAGATATATAGCACAAACCTTTTTCCAATTGTGGGACATTACCTGTGTTACAGGGACACCACATTTGCCTGCAGGCCAGGCCATAGTGGAACGTATGAATCAAACTCTCAAGCGTTTTTGCTTCACAAACAAAAAGGGGAGAGAAGGAGCTCTCTCCAGCTGATTGATTAAACAAAGCTCTGTATGTTTTGGACTATTTCTGTTTGCCACAGGACAGCTTGGTACCTCCAATGGTGAAACAGGTGGTAGGTTTAAAAGGAGGTTTGAAAAGAAAAAAAAAATAGAGAAAAGAGAAAATATATATAAAAAAGGAAAGAAAGTTACTGTTAGGTGTTAGTAAGAAATGAAGTTACAGGTACTAACTTGGGGAAGGAGATCTGCCTGTGTCATTCCAGATACGGGAACCAAGTGGATAAAGCCATGGATCCAGAAGAAATCAAGCCTGCATGAACCAGGATGGGATCCTGATCGCCGTTACTAAAAGTCAAGTGTTCCAGCTGCAGCCACGATGGACTATCAATTTTGCTGCGGGACATTTTGAACCATCTAACAGTCTTTGAAATATGCATGTGTTTGTGGTAAATGAAAATTAGGGAACACAGACTACAATGGGTGCCTGCACATAAATGTGAGGCTGATGTTACCTGATTGGCAAAGCAAAAAAAACAATAGCAGAGGTGTCAAGGCACTTAGCTACAGACTTGTGCAGCAATTGATTTTTGTTGCTGGCTCACGATATGTGCTGCAGGAATCTGTCTGACCACTCAGTGTTCAGAAAGTAATAGATCAAGCACAAAAGATACATCAAAAACAAACAAAACAAAAAAAAAGAAAAAAAAAAGAAAAGAAACAAAAGGGAAATCTCTGAATTGGATAATTGGTTTCATGAGTGGGAATTTCAGGATGGATATTGTCAATGGTCAAATTTGGATTATTTGATTTGGTAATTATAGTACTTGTCTTACTCTTATTGCCATGCTTATTGAGCTTTCTGCAAAGGGCCCTTGCAGAGACCTCTAAAAGAATTTTTTTGGTGGCACAAAATGCTAACAGGAAAAAAAAGTGTCAGGAAGGACAGCAGGCCTGCTAGGTCCGGGAGGCGCGTGCGCGATCTGAGCTGTTCATCCCGGTAAAGGTTGTGTTGTTTATTGTTATCCCTGTTATATTTTAGTAAAATTACCCTTATCCCAACCTGTGTTTTTCTTTTCTCCGGAGGAGGGCTGAACACGTGGTCCCCAGCTTGTTTTTGCTGTGAAACCACAACATATTTTGGCACCCAACGTGGGGCACGAAAGGTTGGGATAACGGTAGATCTGACCCGGTTGCATTTAGAGTTAAAGGTGTCAGAATGCTGTTCAAGGTGCTGTGGTTTTTATTTACAAAGATGTGGTCTGGGGTATGGCAGCACAGCCACGGCAGGCTGTATGCAATCCTGGCAGGATTGTTTACTATCTCGGGGCTGCAGCTTCCATACCTGTTCCCGTACTTTGTTCTGGTGTACTTCATGATAATGGTTTATGATACAGTTATTTCGGTGACCATGAGTTTTATCTGGCATATGTATGAGGTTTTGCTGTCCTGTCCATTCCCTGGGCAGAGAGGGTCTGGAAGTTCTACTGCACTTGATCCTGTTCTCATTGTATATTAAGAGCAGGTTTATGAATACTGCTCAAGAGTCTCCCCAAAGGCAGGATATCCACAAGTGGCAGGGCATGTGGCAGAACATGGGCCAGTACCTACGTACCCTCTCACCCCCAATGACTTGGAGTTTCACTCCTGAGCAGCTGCAGAACCCTAATAAAATGGCTGCATTTCTGAAAAACAGTTGCTGTAGGTTTCCCAAGGATGTGCAAAGCGCTGCACTGTGCTGGGCTCTGGCCACTTGGGCTCAAACACTGTTTGATAGCAGGCAGCGCTGTCAACGTTGTCAGCACTGTCAGGGGGAAGGGGAAGAAAACAGATCAGCTGGCACTGCAGCTACTGCAATCCCCACAGCAGACACCACCGATGACCAAAAGGAACAACCCACACCAGTGTCTGTCGCCCCAATACAAAAGAGGAAATGCACACAGAAATCAGTTCGTACAGCAACTAATGATGATGCTCAACCAGGGCCATCAGGGAGATGTCAAGATGAGGCAGAACCAGAGATTGTCACCCGATCCCTGTCCCTGAGTGAGCTTCGTGACATTAGAAAGGATTATGGCTGCCACCACAGTGAGCACATTCTCACCTGGTTGCTTCGATGCTGGGATTACGGGGCAAATAGTCTGGAATTAGATGACAGGGAGGCCAAGCAGTTGGGATCCCTTGCTAGAGAGGGAGGCATTGATAAAGCCATTGGGAAAAAGCCAGGAATCCTCAGCCTCTGGAAACGGTTACTGTCAAGTGTGAAGGAAAGGTACCCCATAAAGGAATACATTAAATGCCATGTACCCAAGTGCAACGGTGTAGAAGCAGCTGTCCAGTAACTGAGGGAATTAGCAATACGGGAGATAATTAATTATGATTTGGACAATTCACAACTCCCTGCCGATCCTGAGGAAGTCCTGTGCACCCCAGCTATGTGGCATACGGTTCTACAAATTGTACCATCAGGGTACACTAATTCACTGGCGACAATAGACTGGGATGAAGACAGGCGACCAACTGTTGGTGATGTGTCCTGCAGGCTCCGCCAGTACCAGGACAATGTTTCCCTCTCCGTCGTCGCAGCGGTAGAGAAACTGGTCCAACGCCTCGATGACAATGTGTTCAGCCCCTGACCATTACAGAGCAGTGTGGCAGCTTTTGGAAGAAGGTGTCCATCATCCCAAGAGGGAGGAAATAGAGGGTACTCACCACGAGGTAAACTGTGGTTCTACCTGGTTGACCAGGGGGAGGACATGAGGAAGTGGGATATGCAGCCCACTTCGGCCCTTCGAGCACGAGTTAATGAGCTGCGAGGTAAAACAATCGCATGGCGAGATTTTACCAGGAAGAATGCTGCACCAGTCTCCACTGGACAGAACCCTCAACCAAGCAGAAGGCCTACCTACACTCCCGATATGTCTGATCCTCTTGAGGGAACCTCTAAGTCCTTCATGCAATCAATGAACGGCAAGTATGATCAGCAGCAATAGAGGAGCCCTGCCTTCAGCCAGGTGGAGGAGAGGGATAATCGGGTTTACTGGACTGTGTGGATCCGATGGCCTGGCACGTCAGACCCACAAGAGTACAAGGCTCTGGTGGATACTGGTGCCCAGTGTACTCTAATGCCATCAAATTATAAAGGCACAGAACCTGTCTGTATTTCTGGAGTCACAGGGGGATCCCAACAGTTGACTGTACTAGAGGCTGAGGTAAGCCTAACTGGAAAGGACTGGGAGAAACACCCCATTGTGACTGGCCCAGAAGCTCCATGTATTCTAGGTATAGACTACCTCCAAAGAGGGTATTTCAAAGACCCAAAAGGGTACCGGTGGGCTTTTGGAATAGCTGCTGTGGAGACAGAGGAAATCAACCAATTGTGTAACTTGCCTGGACTCTCAGAGGATCCTTCTGTTGTGGGGTTGTTGAAAGTTGAAGAACAGCAAGTGCCAATTGCTACAACAACCGTACATAGACGACAGTACCGAACCAACCGAGATTCTCTGATCCCTATCCACAACCTGATTCGTCAATTGGAGAGTCAAGGGGTGATCAGCCGGACTCGCTCACCCTTTAACAGTCCCATATGGCCAGTGCAGAAGTCCAGTGGAGAGTGGAGGCTGACAGTGGATTATCGTGGCCTAAATGAAGTTACTCCAGGTATGAGTGCTGCTGTGCCGGACATGCTGGAACTCCAATATGAACTGGAATCGAAAGCAGCCAAGTGGTATGCCACGATTGACATTGCCAATGCCTTTTTCTCAATCCCACTGGCGCCAGAGTGCAGGCCACAGTTTGCTTTCACTTGGAGGGGCATCCAATACACGTGGAATCGTCTGCCCCAGGGGTGGAAACACAGTCCCACCATCTGCCATGGACTAGTCCAGACCACTTTGGAAAAGGGTGAAGCCCCAGAGCACTTGCAGTATATCGACGACATCATTGTATGGGGCAACACAGCAGAAGAAGTGTTCGGGAAAGGAGAAAAGATAATTCAAATCCTCTTAAAGGCTGGCTTTGCCATAAAACAAAGTAAAGTCAAGGGTCCTGCACAAGAGATCCAGTTTTTAGGAATAAAATGGCAGGATGGACGTCGTCAGATCCCCATGGACATCATTAATAAAATAGCAGCGATGTCTCCACCAAGCAATAAAAAGGAAACACAGGCTTTCTTAGGCGTTATCGGGTTTTGGCGAATGCATGTGCCAAATTACAGCTTTATTGTGAGCCCACTCTACCATGTAACTCGGAAGAAGAATGACTTCCAATGGGGCCCTGAGCAGCAGCAAGCCTTTGAGCAGATCAAACGCGAGATAGTCCATGCAGTAGCCCTTGGACCTGTCCGGACAGGAACAGATGTTAAAAATGTACTCTACACTGCAGCCGGGGAGAACGGCCCTACTTGGAGTCTCTGGCAGAAAGCACAAGGGGAGACTCGGGGTCGACCGCTGGGGTTTTGGAGTCAGGGCTACAAAGGATCTGAGGCCAATTACACTCCAACAGAAAAGGAAATACTGGCCGCCTATGAAGGAGTTCGAGCTGCTTCAGAAGTGATTGGAACTGAAGCCCAGCTCCTCCTGGCACCCCGACTGCCGGTGCTGGGCTGGATGTTCAAAGGGAAGGTCCCTTCTACGCATCACGCCACTGATGCTACATGGAGCAAGTGGGTTGCACTAATTACTCAGCGGGCTCGAATAGGAAATCCCAATCGCCCCGGAATCGTGGAAGTGATCACAGACTGGCCAGAAGGCAAAGATTTTGGAATGTCACCAGAGGACGAGGAGGTGACACGTGCTGAAGAAGCCCCACCTTACAATACACTGCCGGAAAATGAGAAGCAATATGCTCTCTTCACCAATGGTTCCTGTCGCCTTGTGGGAAAGCATCGCATGTGGAAAGCTGCTGTATGGAGTCCCACAAGACAAGTAGCAGAAGCTACTGAAGGGAAAGGCGAATCAAGCCAGTTCGCTGAGGTTAAGGCTATTCAGCTAGCCCTGGACATTGCTGAAAGAGAAAAGTGGCCAATGCTCTACCTCTACACCGACTCATGGATGGTGGCCAATGCCCTGTGGGGGTGGTTGCAGCAATGGAAAAAGAACAACTGGCAACGGAGAGGCAAACCCATATGGGCTGCTGACTTATGGCAAGACATTGCTGCTCGGGTAGAGAAGCTTGCTGTGAAGGTACGTCATGTTGATGCCCATGTACCTAAGAGTCGGGCCACGGAGGAACATCAAAACAACCATCAGGTGGACAAGGCTGCGAGGATTGGAGCGGCTCAGGTAGATCTGGACTGGCAACGTAAGGGTGAGCTATTCATAGCTCGATGGGCTCATGATACTTCAGGTCATCAGGGGAGAGATGCGACATATAGATGGGCTCGTGATCGAGGGGTGGATTTGACCATGGATGCTATTGCACAAGTCATCCATGAATGTGAGACATGTGCTGTAATTAAACAAGCCAAGCGGTTGAAGCCGCTTTGGTATGGAGGACGGTGGATGAAATATAAATATGGGGAGGCCTGGCAGATCGATTACATCACTCTCCCACAAACCCGCCAGGGTAAACATTATGTACTCACAATGGTGGAGGCAACAACTGGCTGGCTAGAGACATACCCTGTGCCCCATGCTACTGCCCGGAATACAATCCTGGGCCTTGAAAGGCAAATCCTGTGGCGACATGGTACTCCAGAGAGAATTGAATCTGACAACAGGACTCATTTCCGAAACGCCCTAATAGACACCTGGGCCAAAGAGCATGGCATTGAGTGGGTGTACCACATTCCGTACCATGCACCAGCCTCTGGGAAAATTGAGCGATATAATGGACTTTTAAAAGGCACACTGAAAGCAATGGGTGGTGGAACATTTAAGCATTGGGACACTAACTTAGCCAAAGCCACATGGTTAGTGAACTCTAGAGGATCCACCAATCGGGATGGCCCTGTCCAAACAAAATTTCCACATACTGTAGACGGAAATAGAGTCCCAGTAGTGCATATGAAGAGCATATTGGGAAAGACAGTCTGGGTCATCCCTGTTTCAGGCAAAGACAAACCCATATCTGGAGTTGTTTTTGCACAAGGACCTGGTTGTACCTGGTGGGTAATGCAGACAGATGGAGAAGTTCGCTGTGTACCTCAACGGGATTTGATTTTGGGGGAGAATAACCAATATAATTAATAAGTAGAAATTGTATTATAATGACTGTTAAATAACTTGTTGTATATTCATTATTACCATAGTTATAATCGTTATATGTTGTATAAAAGATTTTTGCTGGTTTTGGTTATGACGTAAATGGCATGGAATGAGGGGTGGATGATGTCCTGGTTTCAGGAAGGGGTTAACATGATGGGCTTGGGACAGGTGACTCAAATTAGCCAATAGGATCATTTGGGTTAACATGATGGGCTCGGGATAGGTGACTCAAATTAGCCAATAGGATCATTCCATGCCAGTTTCGTCATGCTGAGTATAAAAGCAGGGGGCGTGTTCAGTTTTGGCGCGGTTCGGGACGCGGGCAGCTGTGGCAGGGCTCGTTCTTTTCGACTCAGGTCTGTGTGCTCGCGGCGAGGCTCGACGCGGCTTGGCGTGGGGCTTTTGTAGCGGCTGGGAGTCGGTGCACGGTCCAGTCCGGGAGGCGCGTGCGCGATCTGAGCTGTTCATCCCGGCAAAGGTTGTGTTGTTTATTGTTATCCTTGTTATATTTTAGTAAAATTACCCTGATCCCAACCTGTGTTTTTCTTTTCTCCGGAGGAGGGCTGAACACGTGGTCCCCAGTTTTGTTTTTTTTTTTCTTGCTGTGAAATCACAACAGCCTCTCAGTTTCTTGGGTTTGGAGTTATTTCCCCTTCCTTTTCCCTTCCCTTGTTTCCCCCCTTTTTCCCTCTTCCCCTGCTCTTTTACTTTAAGGAGCAGGCAGCTGCGTGGATCTCGGCCCACAGCCGGGGGAAACCACGACACACCTGGACATCAAGAGTATGCTGGTGGCTGAAGCTGGCACCAGACCACAACCATGGGCTACACAAGCCAAAGTAGACACCATCCACTGAAGCAGAAGTATGGTCATCAGGTGACCCTGGGAAGGGTGGTTCCTCTCCCAAGGATACCAAGGGACACCTTTGCCTTTCTCAGCTGCAGCAGCTGGTAGAGGCAGGAAGGGGATAAAGGAGCTTTTCCCACAGCACAGTTTGTTTTTCAGGAGTCAGAAGGGCTAGAAGGTTTTGCTCACCTTTGATTGATGCTCAGGTTCAGGGTGCTTGTTGGTGAGTTCTCTCTGCAAATGACCGTCATGGCTTTGCCAGCCTGGCTGTTGAGGACAGCATGGAAGTTCCTGTCCTGACCGTTGTGCCCCCTGTTCATGCAGGTGCCTGAGAGGAGAATCCATGTTGTCCAAACAAGCACAGGCTTCTGCTAAAATGAACATCAGGTTTTATTGACAGAAGAAGTAAATATTGACCAGTGGGAAGTTAAAGCCAATATTTACTCTAAGTTTCCCTAAATCCAAATGTTTACAGTAAGTGAAATGTGAAGCGCTGCTCCACAGATTCCCATTTGTGACACTGTCTGGCCCCAGGATGGTGGGGCTGCCATCCAAGCCCTTGATTTTCCAAGTTATTTGCACCCTGCTTGCCAGATATTTCCAAAGAAGGCGCTTGCTATGTCTGTGTGCTTGAGCGTGGTGCTGACCTACATTAAACAAGCATCATAGCAGAGAGATGAAGTTAGAGATGCAGAAAACTGGAGATCGCATGATCTCCAGTGTCAGAGTCAGGAATGTGATCAGCAATGAGGGAATTCTTTGCACATAAACTAATAAAGGAGAACAAATAGCAATGCATGCCCACTCTGTATTTGGAAAGGAAATCTGAGTGTCTCTGCTATTGGCATGGATGTCCAAAGGGAGGTGGGTATGGGTGCTGGGAGTGCTTGGCTGGTGGCCACCATGTCATAGCTTCTCCAGCTGCCCTCTGTGAGGGATGCACCATATGGTGCTTGTCCCACCTGTGGGCTGAAAGGTCAGAATGTGCTGCAGCTGGAGACCACGGCCCAAATCCTTGGAAGTATCTAGGTCCAAACACAGCTGAAGGTAGAGCACGGGGCGGTTTGCCCAAGGTGACAAGTGGCAGAAGTTTATCTGCTCTGGAGACTCAGATGTGTTTTCTTCCCTCCTGACTGCCCACCTCTGCCCTGTGTGCACTCTGCTGCTGCTTCCCAGACAACAGGGTCTTACCTGCACACACCTTCTGTTTGTATAAATCTGCTTTTCCTCAGTGCTCCATCCAGAGACAGTGGAGACAAGCACCTGTGAAGGAAGGTCCAGATATCTTACTGGGCACCCAGAACTAGAGGTGCCTCTTTCTAGCCACTCCTGCATGCTTACCAAGCAGACATTATTTTTCAGGCACCAGTCCTGTCTCTACAATGCTGTTATCATCAGTTTTGCAGAAAGAAAGCAATGATTCTTTTGCAGAGATTTGGGGGCTGATTTTAGTCTGAAATCCAAAGGAAGAAGGAAATCTTGATGTATTCCTAAAAATACAGTGTCTTGACATACTGGGTCATCTTCCCTGAAACACTGGGCTAGGGACAAGAGGACTTCATTCTGCAATGGGCAAAACTTTTGGGACCTGATTCAGACTTTTCATAGAATCATAGACTGGTCTGGGTTGGAAGGGACCCCAGGGATCACAGAGCTCCAAACCCCTGCCACAGGCAGGGACACCAACCTCCAGGCCTGGAGCTACACAAGGTTGCCCAGGGCCCCAGCCAACCTGGCCTTCAACACCCCCAGGGATGGGGCACCCACCCCCTCTCTGGGCAGCCTGTTCCAGCCCCTCACCACTCTCTCTGGAAAGAACTTCCCCCTAAGATCTCATCTAACCCTTCCTTCCTTTAGCTTCACTCCATCCCCCTTGTCCTGCCAGTCTCTGCCCTTGAACAAGCTGATTCCCCTCCTGTTCCTCTGCTCCCTTCAGGGACTGGGAGGCTGCAATGAGGTCCCCCCACAGCCTTCTCTTCTCCAGGCTGACCCAACCCAGCTCCCTCAGCCTCTCTCCATAGGAGAGGTGTTATGTTCAGCAAAAGTCAAGGTGCCAATGTTGAAACTCCTATTTCTGTGTTCTCAAAGCAAAATATAAATGCTGGCTCTTTACAAAAGGCAATGGTTACATCTGTACGTTCCTGCCATGGTCTGCTCCATGTGCATCAGCATTTTCCTAGTGCCTGAGCATGGCCAGAGCTGCAGGAAAGGTGGAGCTGGTCAGGGAGCTGCCCAGTTCTGTGCTTGGTCTGTCTCTGCTCAACAGCAATATTCATCAGATTGCTACTGGAGGTCACTGCATGCATGGATTCTAGCAGCTTATGGAGGAGCATACAATCCAGCTGCACGTTCAGGTTGGCTGTAGATGAGGTGTGCTGTTACCCCCAAGCTCCTGAAGAAATTTCTCCTGGAAGCTTTTGGAAGCTCTAGGAGCAGCTGGCTTCTTCTCAGGGGGAGCTTTGGCCAAGAGAGTTGTTGTTAGGAGGCTTGGTAAGAATTATAAAGTGTTTGCACTTCCTTAGACCCTGTGCTGATGGACTCCTCTGTGGCCTGAAAGTCTGTTTGTCATGTAGCAGCTTGTGCCAGGTTTCCCAGGGGGATGCCAGTGATTTGAGTGACAGCTCAGGCATTATTAGGGGCATCTGGGACATGAGTGATCGGGTTAGTGATCCCAGATTCCTATTAGGCCCCAACCCATTGCATTTTAAGTGCTCTTATTCTACCTGCAGTTCCAGAGGTGGCACCTGCACCCTTGGAAAGTGCCTCAGCCCTTCTTGATCCTTCACTTTCCATTAAATTCCTAGTTTCTTGTGGGCTCCCAACATTTTACACACAATCACCTTAGTCTAATGAGCCTTCCCTCCTGCTGCTCTTTGCAGTCACAATGTTTTGATTTCCACGCCGCAGATGTTCTGTCTAACGGATATTTACAGTTGAAAAGGAATGGGGATCCAGCTGTGCTGATGGGACAGAAATAGAGCCACATCATCACTCCTGCATCCAGGCATAAAATGTGCAACCAGACCTGCAGAGGAATAGGTGTTTTTAATGCATCCTCTTCAGTGGTGAGTTTAGTGATTCATGATCGGGAAAAGGGCCTGATACAGCCTTGTGTTTAGCAAGTAAGTCTGGGGCCCTCAGGTTTTTGGGACTAATAAAATGACAAAACGTTGGCAAAATATGGTAAGAATATTGCCCTGGTGGGAGAAAATGCTTCTGCTCCTTGGCACTTTAATTGCTAGCTATTTGTAGGGTGAGGAATAAGAAGATGCTTGAAGCTCCAGATCTTGCTGTCAAGTAAAGTCAGTAAAAGTTCACAGCCCTCATTGAGACCAGCCGTGTTCTAGTGAGTCCAGAGCACTGTTTATCAGTGGTGGTTTAACAGTGAGTCACAGAGGGGATTTTTACTCACACCTTTATTTTCTGAGGTAGCAATGAGCTGGGAAGCAGCACTGTGACTGCTCCTGCATCAACCATGAAGCAGCTGCAGGCTTTTTGGGCTTCAGTGAGCCTCTTTAGCCTGCCCAGGACTTGCAGCCTTAGGTCTGAGTTTCCAGGTAGCAATACATCCTCAGCCACTTATTTTCCATCTGAGGGTTGAGCAGCAAAGTGAAACTCTGGATATTGAGTGACTTTGTGTAGATGCCCACAGTGGAGGTGCAAGACTCATCAGATGCTCGGTGTGTTGTCTGGTTATTGCCAGCCTTAAAAGAGCAACACGAGCTGACCCAGGAGGAGCTGCTGTACCAGCCCTGCCAGAGGCTGCACACAGCATTGGGAAATGACATCAGCATCTTGGCCATGGGGACCTTCCAGCATTTCAAACTGACTCCCTCCAGCTGGCCTTTCAACAGCTAATGGTACTTAATTGTAGGAAGAGCTTTTGCAGGACCTGGCAGAACAAGCACGACTGCTGACCTCTGTCCAGCGCTCTGAGGCCTCTGGGGATTCGTTATGTGCTGCTTGCAAGCTGCACCCGACCCCTCTTGGCTGCTGTCTGGGGAAGGCAGGATCGGATGATGGACACTGGAATCCCAGAGGTGACTGGTCTGATGCTTTTCTGAATGGAGTGAGGAACAGCCACTGTGTCTATGCCATCATTAATGGCAAAGCCTGGGACTGATGAGCACGCTGAGGCTGGGAGACCATGGACGCCTCAGCTCCTTTGTGCAGGTCTGGGACTTTACAACCCCCCAGGTGTGGAGTTTTCAGATACCACCTGCAAGTATTGAGATCCTTCCCAATGCTCCTTCCTATTCCCTGCTTCCAAAGCAGCGCTGCTCCCTTTGCAGAGCTGCTGCATGATGAAAAAGCACACGACAGGCGTGAGTCAAAACAAATGCTGCCAGGTTCTTTTCCAGGCTGGTATCCTGCTTCATAACAGCCACCAGTGCAGGCTTAGGAAACAAGGCACAGAAAAAAAGACAAAGAAAAGAGTGATCCTTTCCTGGCTCACCCTCTTTCTGGTCAAAGTAATTTAGGGACATCCTGAGTTGGAAGCTGAAACCAATGTCTTCACCTTATTCAGCTTGTCCTCACCCAGATTCCACACACTGATACCATCTTCCTTCTTCCCATTTCATTACCAGGCTTCTCCCACCTTGGTAATCTTCCTATCTGCATCCATGCTGTGATCAGTCCTCTGGAAGTGATAGGAAACATCTCTATGTTGCTCAGGTCTTCAGGACAGCACCTCACCTGGCTATGTGCTAGGGAGACAAGACCCTTGGTTTGTCTGCTTTGACTTGCCTTCCTGGGTCAGGTACCCATATGAGAAATGAGGAGCAAGACCTGTGGTAGGCAGCACTGATTTTGAGACACTACAAGGTCACACTATTATTTGCCCGCTCTTGTAATTTTTCATCCATGACTCCTCACAACTGGCCAGTGCATTTTTGACCCTGGCAGGGCAACACGGGGACCAGTTCTGGACATCTCACTGGTAAATGCTTCTGCTCTGGGAACACCAGGAGCCCCACACTAATTTCCCTCCTGGGTCACTATGATTTCAGAAGTGGCCTGATTCCCCTTCAGAAAAGCTTAGGGAAAAGTCTCCTTCAAAAATTTCCAGGAGCCCTCTGAAACTGCCTTACAAGAAAGTCTGACAGAGGAGGATGGGGGAGAATAGAGGACATGCAGCCTGGGAACACCTCTCCTGGGATTAGAAGCCCTGGCAGGTTGAAATAGATCCAATGAGCCCATTCCCTCATCTCCAAGTTAATTTCCTTCCACAGTTTATACATGTCCTTGTTGGACCATAAGGACAAAGGAGCAGTTTCTATCTAACCTCTAAGACAGAGAAGGAACGAAGAGCCCAGAGAGAAACCTAATTGCATCCTGTCTCCATCCAGACAAGGGCAGGGGAACTTTGCTTTCTGGCTTGTGATTTGGCCAATGCAGCCCAATGAGTTGGTCTCACAAAGCAGCTTGTCAAGCCCCAAACATGCTCCAGACTGGATTTAGCCCATCTTGTCTTTTTGCTGCGGACAATTCACAGCAACTACAGTGTGAAGATGCTATGGGAGGTGATTGGAGAAGAGACCTGGACAAATTCCTGGCACACAACTCCATATCATCAACTGCTCACAAAGACCATGCAGGATAAATACAGTGCCTTGATGGCCTGGCCTAAGGGGATACCTTGCTGTCTAGGAGGATATGAGGTCCTCCCAATCCACAGAAGGCAGAAGACACTGCAGAGTAGAGCAGAGCCGTGGCACGGAATACCCCCTCCCCCCATTCAGGCGCCAGCTGGAAGGTCAGGCATGTGCAGGAGGTGACCGTGACAAGCCACGCCATGACCACCGCCGGCTGAGCACCGCCACGTCCCTGAAACCCCAGCCACGAGTCCAAAGCAAAGGCAGGACGCTGTAGCAGGAAGAGAAAAGCAGCAGCTGTCAGGTGCCAGCAGGCTGTGAACTTGTGCTGCCGCATGGGGAACAGACGCGGCCTTCACACAAGGCCCAGGAGTCACGGCCTGGTTGAGGTTGAAGGCACCTCCACAGGTCATCTGGGCCACCCGTCCTGCTCAAGCAGGGCCACCCAGAGCTACTTGCCCAGGACCGTGTCCCACTCAATGGCTCCTGTCCATCTCCTTTGACCTTCTGCAAACCCCATAGGGCTCTGGAGGTGCTACAGACACCGTCCATCCTGCACAGCCCAAGGCAATGGATCACGTCCATCACTGTAGGGCCTCTCCTGCCAGACAGGCCCCATAGGCCTTAGGGCCCAGAGGAGCTGGGAGGAAGAGGTGGCTGAGACCCAGGAAAAGGGGGACAAAGCAGCATGGCTGAGGGTAACGATGCAGCCGTGCTGCTGATATGCTAAAACTACACAGGCTCTTTCATTTTCACATCTTTATTTTTGGGGAGAGGAAGGTTCCCTGGCACTGAGCAGGGCCTTCTGGTCCCCATGGGGCTTGGTACACAGCCCTGCCATTGTCCTAGTGCCCCTTTCACCAGCTGCCACGGCCGCCTTCCAGCATCACCTTCGGGGTGGCTTCTTGGTGGGTGGAGCAGAGTCCTTGGAGCTGCCAGTCTTCCTGGAAATGATATCAATGCCAGGATATAAGCCACTGCTTGTTTTCTCTCACTCTCCCTCAGACACACTGTCCTGCACATCTCTTACCCGCTGAGGAACTGAGTCAAATGTTAGACCACCATGAAAAGGTTAGAGAATGGATCCCATCCTGTTCTGGTGGACAGTTTTTACAATGTTAAAGGAGATTGCTTTTTACATAAATTAAACATGCCTTTTGCCCCTCAGGAATGGATTCTGCTTGGAGTATAAATAGAGCCAGAAAAAACGTGGCAATAAAACAGTTGTATTAACTCTGCTCCCTCGGGGGCTGCTGTGAAAATTCTGCCCACCCCCATCCCCACTTCATTACTGGTTCAAGAAAAAGTTGCTCTAACTCAGTACTTTTCTTTTGGAAAACTATTCCTGGAATGTCTGTTGTTCAACTGGATTACGTAAAGCATAAAGCAACTCCAGCAGCTTTGTGGAGTCTCAAAGGCTCAGCTGGAAAAGACCAATTAGATCATTCAGGCCATCATCTGCCAGAGACAACCACTTGCCCACTACTTCAGCTACCACAAGCTTTTAGGACAGAATCTTGTCAGTCCACCTTTGCTTTCTTGGGATCCTGGGGGGTGTCAAGAGGAGTGTGGGCAGCAGGTCACAGGAGGGGATCCTCCCCCTCTGCTCTGCCCTGCTCAGGCCCCACCTGGAGTGTTGTGTCCAGTGCTGGGCTCCCTGGGATCAAACAGACAGGGATCTCCTGGAGAGAGTCCAGAGGAGGCTGTGGAGATGATGAAGGGCCTGGAGCATCTCCCCTGTGAGGAAAGGCTGAGGGAGCTGGGGCTGTTCAGCCTGGAGAGAAGAAGACTCAGGGGGGACCTGATTCATGTTTATCACTATCTGAAGGATGGGATGCAGGGGGCCATGGCCAGCCCCTTTTCAGTGTCTGTGGGGACAGGACAAGGGGCAATGGCTGCAAGTTGGAGCCTAGGAAGACCTTTTCCCCAGTGAGGGTGAGGGAGCCCTGGGCCAGGCTGCCCAGGGGGTGTGGAGTCTCCATCTCTGGAGAGATTCCAGCCCCGTCTGGACGCCGCCCTGTGCACTATGAGCTGGGGAGCTGCTTTGGCAGGGGGTTGGACCCCAGGAGCTCTCCAGGGCCCTTCCAACCCCTGGGATTCTATGATTCTATTTATGCTTGCCTCTACCCAACCCATTCCCTCATTTCCCCACTGTTTCTGGGACTTATCTTCTTTTCACCCCCTTTCTGTGAATTTTACTTATATTGGACTTTTTCTAATGTCAGAAGGGCTTCAAGCAGGCTTTGATACAAGTGATATGATATATGCTCTGCTGATCCAGCAAGAGAAAGAATAAACACTTCAGGTGATTTCTAAGCATCTCCCCACCAATCTGTCTTCTTTCTCTCATTTCATAGAACCATTAAGAGATGGCAAGACAGATGTTAGGGTATGGCCCAGAAAGAATTTAGGATTTTTCAGACTGAGTCTTGGGATGTCCACATGCACAGGCTCCTGAAAATCCCAATATGAGGACATAAATTCATAGGACTCATGTACCTAAAGTTAGGGAAAGCTGTCCCTGAAATACGAAGTGCAGCATAAGTGCAATTAGTCTGTGTGAGTCAAAAACCCATGGATGAGAAGCAGCCAAGACAGCAGCTCCAGCCACATAAAACTGTTCTGAATTATAGAGAGACATGTAGCCATTGTTTTGGTACAACAGCTTTCCAAAATTTCCTGAAGATAAGACCGTGTAAATATGTCTTTGGACCACAAATCTCTTTTATCTTTGAAAATCACATGTCAAAACCTCTACAGCTTTCTAATGCACTCCAAATATATGGTCTATGATGTTAATGCCAAACTACTTCAAGAAAACAGATCTGTAAGATGCTTCTGTAGCATACATCAGAGGAAGAATACATGAGGACCTTGAAAACCTCAACAAGGAAGTGTTCCTTTATATGCTAAATATAGGAAAACTTTCCAGAACCAGAAACACAAGACAAAATCCCTACGCTTTTCAGTAGGGTGCTTTGTGGAAGCAGGAGTTCAGCTGTCTGGGGTGCAAGTCTAATGGTCATGCCCTGCACATCTCATAATACCTGATTTTCCCATATCTGCTTAAAAGCCTCACTGGAGCCCTCCCAGGCTCTCTGTATGTCCCAGATCTCTTGGCGGTATCTGCAGGTCTCCTTCCAGCAGAGCACTGGCATCTTGTCCCCTGGATCCTGGCTACCTTCATGTGATGAGCCCCAGGTGGGAACCAGGTGTGTGCTGTCCACCACCTGTGCAATGCTGAACATCCCTGCCATCTCCTTGGAGTGGGAATCATTTTGGATTTACTTCCTCCATCAGCTGCTAATCCTTATGAGACTGGAGAAATACAGGAACTCTTAATTTTCTCCCACCAGATCCAGTTGAAAGTTTCCCATTGGATCCAATGCAAGTACTCAGGGAGGTCTGACAACAGCAAGAACAAAGCACGGACTGTGTGTTCACTGAGCACTAATTACTGGTGGAAACCCATCTAATGTGGGTGGCCTTCCTTTGAAGCTGCCTTTGGAACCTTTGGACATGGTTTGAGTGGTGAGATATGGGGCGAGATGGGAGTGACGTGTAATACAGGCAACTCCCTGCCTCGTATTTCCCTCATGCTATAAGAATCACAGTCTGTGCAATGAGTCTGACAAGTAGGATGTGAAATACACTGGTTTAAATATCCTCTCCTGAAGTGTAGCTCTTCCCTCCTGTGCATGGGAACTGTCACATCCTTTAATCGCATGATCATGTATTTTGATTTCCACCGGCTAATTGCTTCTTAACATTGTTATTCACAGAAAGCTTCTCTCCTTTGTTCTCATCTCACTGAAACCGAGACAATAAAATGTCAAGAAATACCAAAACAACAGCAAACCTCCTGTAAATGAAGCATTTAGGTGGCATAGTTGACAGGAAAAAGATGGGGGGATGTGCCATTATGGATTTAGTGTTGCTGTGAAATCACCTTCAAGTTGTAGTTTCTGTACTGTTTTCTGTTTGTTTGATTAATATTTTACAAATTCTGACAGAAAATGCATCCTGTAAAGTACAAAAAATAACATCCACTGTAATAAACAGCCTACTGAGCCTTCTGTGCTTTACTGCAATGGAATAAAACAGCACTGACTAAACATCAAGAGGTATTTTTGCACACAGAAGTTATAGCTATGTATGGAAGAGAGTTATTTCTAAACAACTATTGTTAGTTTTATTCATAAAGGCTTAGGCAAGGAATGGAAAATAGATTTAAATGATCAGATATTTCCCCTGACTTGCTTTGAATGGCTGGAAACCTGGGGAAGTGTCAGCATGTTAGAAGCAAACCCATGCTTCATTTCTAGTGCGTGTGCCTCATAAAGCAGAAAGATGGATTGCAACCAAAACAGCATCTGTGTTTGTAATCTTCCATCTAGGATAACTGCAAACTGCTTTTGGCCTGGTGGCACCAGGGATTTTGTATTTCTGAGGCTATCTCTGCAGGAACAGCCAGCAGCTCCTGGATTTAAGCCATGCATTTTAGGTGTGCATAAAATTGCTTATTTGGCACCAGGATCTCTTTTGGTTTCCATAAGGAAGGTCCACACAAGTGGTGGCAGTGTGTCATCTGGTTGGGGACCCTCCAAGCAGCATTGCCCATGGGTGATGGGGTGGGGAGGAGGTTTCCTGTCAGGGACCTGTACCCTTGCTGAGGTGTTGGGCTGGAGGCCAAGATGATTATCTGACCCTTCTCATGTCTGGTTGTGCCCCACCACGGGGATTAGTGTTATAAGATCAGGAAGCACTCCAGCTGGGGACACTGCTGCTGAGGGGGAGAGGGAGTAGCATCCCTCTGCATGAGCTCGTGGATTTGGGTGATCCTGTGCCACAGACTAAACAGCAAGAGCTGGTGGAGGGGCTGAGCTCTCCACCCTCATGTCCAGCACTAAAAGACTGGGATCAGCTGGACATGCAGCTGCAGAAGGTATGAGGCACTGATGCAAATTGCCATATCTTCCCTGATCACCAATCACAGTGCTTATGCCAAGTAATAGCCCTAATTGTAATTAGATTCAAACTAACAGGAGGATTCACGTCAGCCCCTGTGATGGTTATCAGCGGGTCTTGGCAGCACCTCTGCACAAAGGCATGCCCAAATCCACCAGCAAAACTTCTGCCATGGGCAGGAATGGTCCCTCACACTTTCCTCCCTCTCTTCCCTGGCTCACCCCGGGTATCCTGTCCCCCACAGGCAGCTGTCACGGGGAGGCTTTCAGTGGGATGGGAGCTCCCAGGCAGGGACTGTGGAGCAGGGGTACCAGTGCAGGCAGCAGCACCTGTCCCAGGTGAAATGGCATTTTAAAGTTGATTTTCTGCCAGTTTTGCTAGGATATAAATTATGACCCTCCTTCAAAACCTCTCTGGCTTCCACTTTGCTGCACTACAATCTAACCACAGGATACAAACACTGGGGAGATCACTAGCCCCAGCACCTCCCTGGGGTGGTGCCTGTGGCCTTTCCGCCGCATTAATTTGCACCATGGCACACTTTGAAAGCTAAAACTTTCTTTTCACTCACCCCTGCCAGCTCCCATGGCATGGTCTGTGTTTGCAGTGAAGCCCCCAGCAGCTGCTCTGTGTCAGGGGCTGCTTGTGGGGGCTGCCCCTCTTCCCCCACATCGGAGCCACTTGCTTTCTGCTGGGGTGGGATGGAACAGACAACAAAAAGGAGAAGACAGAACTGTCATTTGCTGGTGACCTGATTTTTTATTTTTATATTTGTTTTTCTGAGAGAGAAATCAAGGCAAATGACATCCTGCAATTAGCTGAAATAATTTCTTAGCTGCAGGTAGAATTTATTTGGCTGGGTCTCATTTCTGATAAGAAGTGAGCATGCAGCATGCCACCCACAGGGGCCGTGGGGCTGAATTCCATGCAGTTGTGTGCATGTTCACAGTCATGGTGGAGTCCTGTGGTGTCTGTGCATTAACTGATCAGCTTCATTTTCCCCCTGCTCTTCATTCTCTTGTTTCTGTGCTGGGGAGTGGGAGCAAGGCCATCTGTTTCCCTTGAGGTTCACATGTGTTTGCCAGGTCTCTCAAAGAAGGCTGGAGCTTGGCAGCCTGGGTGGGAGGGGGCAAAGAAGGACAAGGGTCTCCCCATCACCCAGTTGCCCACTGCCTGGTGTCCTCTCCCACAAGTCTCTGCAGAGCAGAGTGGGGAAGGACCATTGCAGGTAAGGAAAGGGTTGGCTGCCAGCTGGGTGCAGGAAAAAGATGTGAGGATGAAAAGGTGGTTCCTTGCTGTGGAATTTCACTTATTTCCCTGCTCACCTCATTTGAGCCTAGGAATCTCAGATGGAGAGATATCACTCCTGATAGCCCCTCAATTCCTTCTCAGCCTCCTGTTTTCAGCACAGGATGCCTTGTCCTCTATTTGCTTTTCAGTTGGTTGTGAAGTGCCTGCAGGACATGTAACAGCCTCAGGGGCTCTGAGGGGCTCTCACAGTGTCAGGGAGACCTGAGGTCCAACAGCTCAGGATGTGGAGCAACACAGGGCTGTGAATTGAGCAGCAGAAGGTCTGCAGAGCCAGGCTGGGCCATGTGTCTGAGTGTCACAGCCCTTGCAGAGCCAGATGGACTCAGCAAATGACAGACACAATGAGTTTGTGACAGTGGGTCCCTGACTGTCATGTCATGGCTCACCTTGGGACATCTCTGACTCGGGGTCACTGTACGTTGGGGCTGTCAGAGCTCAGAAGAGCTAAAGCTGGGGATAGAGAGGTGCAGAGCACAGGTTTCTTGCTTGCTGTGTATGTTCATAGGGATGATCCTTGGGGGCATGAGGGAGTTCTGCCCTACAAGTCAAGAGGAAGGAGAATCAGCATATACAGAGACTTCCCACGCCTGCAGAACTGTGAGTGTGATGGAGGGGCACAGTCTCCAAACTATTGTTCTTAAAGATACAGAACATCTACTCTGAAGACAAAGAAAAGAAACTGAGCAAAAATCTTTTGTTCTGAAGACTGAACATTGAGACTGTAGTGTGGAGCTGCAATGGGTGCTGGTATCCCAGCTGGTGCTGGTATCTGCTGTGTCAACCATGGCATGGTTGAAAATTCCTCCCGATCACAAATTTGGCTTTAATATGGTGTCATCTCTTCAGAGAATAGATTCTGAGGGGTTTTTTTACCTTTCAGTTTCTTCAGGTTCCTGCTTACCTCACATCTTCTGTGTAAGGTCCTTTCTCCATTATGAGAATATTTTTATTTAGCAAAAATAAGAAACCTTATGTAATTCTGTGCCTCCCAGAGCAAAAGTTCAACCATTGCAGGAAAACACAAGCCTTGGCAACAGCCTTTACTTTTTGAAACTTTCCAGCTTCCAGCATTTCTGACCCTTGTGTAACAAATGAGTCTAAATAGGAAAAGCTGGTCCAAGTCCATTTTCTCCTTTGGTGTTTCCTTCCCTCCTGTGGAATTGCTCAGACAGAGCCCTCCCCCTCCTAAAACTTCACTTGCAGCAGCAATTGGACAAAACCACTCAGCTCTTTCTTGATGCTGCTATCTAAAGAGGCATCTAAATCCCATCTGACACTTTTCTGCAGTCTTGTATAAGGAGCTGTGCATGTGGCTAATGTCTCTCTCCCTGTTATTCCCCCTTAGTAGCTGACTCTGATTTCAGAGAAGAAAGATCACCCTGAGCACCACCCTCTTCCCATCGCTTCCTTCCCTCGGCCCATGGGCAGCACAACCTCCCCCATCCTCCCCCATAATAATAGTATTCAGGGAAGAGAAGGCATGTTGCTGGGAAGGGATGGAGGAAGTAGAGCCTCTCCAGTTTCCATTTTCCCTCCTGCCTGGATGGAGAATGATGGGAGTGATGGGAGAGGGAGCCCAGCACCACAGGCTGGGCCCCAAGTGCAGGGAATAAAGCAACTTCTGTGGGTTGCTGAAATGTCAGCTGAGGCTTATCTTGTTTGGCACTGATACATGTAGCTGGGATCTCCCAGAGCCTTGAGGTAGCCTCTCTTTCTGGCCCATCTGCAGCTGTTGGGCACATTTCCTTGTGCCTTGATGGGGATAGATCAGGCCACCCCTAGCACCTGCCGTGCAACATGCCAATGCGCTGGCGAGGAACGATCTGCTGGTGCAATCTGAGTAGGGTGCCTGCTGGGCCCAGAGGTCAGTGGAAAGCTGCTGGCCTTCTGTGGCTCTCCATAGCAGCTACTTGCTCTGGTGCAGGAAGGGAGAGGGGAGGATAAAGGACAGAAAATGCAGAAGAGAGGAGTGATTATGGCCAAACTTCTAGAATAGTAAGCAGGAGACATTCATAGAATCATAGAATCCCAGACTGGGCTGGGTTGGAAGGGACCCCAAGGATCACAGAGCTCCAACACCCTGCCACAGGCAGGGACACCAACCTCCAGGCCTGGAGCTACACAAGGTTGCCCAGGGCCCCAGCCAACCTGGCCTTCAACACCCCCAGGGATGGGGCACCCACCCCCTCTCTGGGCAGCCTGTTCCAGCCCCTCACCACTCTCTCTGGAAAGAACTTCCCCCTAATACCTAATCTAACTCTTCCTCCCTTCAGCTTCACTCCATCCCCCTTGTCCTGCCAGGCTCTGCCCTTGAACAAGCTGATTCCCCTCCTGTTCCTCTGCTCCCTTCAGGGACTAGCAGGCTGCAATGAGGTCCCCCAGGCTGCAATGAGGTCCACCACTGCATCCTGGCGGACCTCATTGAAGATGCTGTTTGACCTCATGAGCATGTCTAGAGGGTAAGTGGAAGCTTTTGAGCTCAGAGGAGGAACATCAAGGATCACTACAAAGCAATCTTCCACAGACATTTCCCTGGCCAAACCTCAAGAGCAGCCACCTCTCTCCTGATGTCTGAGTCCTGGTCCTGCTGAGCTCCCTCCACAGAGCTGCTTCATCATTCCAAGTGACCAGACCTTGCCACCCACACCTGGCTGTGGCACATCTCCTCAGGATGCATCTGGCATATTCATTTCCACCCATTATTCTGCCTTTCTAACCACACAGCAGCTTGTAATGCTAATGGCCTTTTCTTGCTGCCTGAGGAATTCTTGGCCAGTGACATCCTCCATCCTCATATGGGGAAAGAAGGCAGGTGGCTGCACCAACCTGAATAGCTGAGCAGCAGGAAACACTGGCAAGGAGGGTTTCAGGCTGCAATGCCAGGAAATGGAGCTTCCAGGTTCCTGACTCATGACTTCCTCAGTCATATTGTCCAGAGGCCATGCTGGCTCACGCTGCTCCTGCACCTCTGCATCCCCCTCCCAGCTCCACTGCAGCCCTTCTTCACTTGTCTCTCACTTCCCTACTGGGGTTCCTGCAAGCTGCTATGTGTGGCCAGAAACCTTTAGCATTGTTTCCATTCCTGTGTGCTCAGGGGAAGTGATCAGCAATGCCTATGCTTCTTTTGTACTGCTCACAAACCTTCTCCCTTCTCATTTCATGCTCAAGCTGAATCAACCCCAACGTTAGGCTTGCTGCTTGGTGCATGTTTACCTCCAAGGCCTCCATGTGCTATGGGGAGTCTGAGAGACAACCTGTTTCCCAGTTGCCCCTACATGATTTTACAGCCCCAGACATTTGGTACAAACCTCTGAATCAGCAGCTTAATTCCTAAATGTGGGAACCCAAATCTTGGTGTCATCTCAAGTCTCACTCTAAGCCCAGCTCTTGATGTCTTGCTTGAAGGGGATCAGGAGACCTGTGGACACGGTACTCCTGCTTGGCAATGCTCTGCAGCTAGACTGCTTGCAAACAGCACCCTGCTAATGAACATCTGTCCTTGGGTCCTCACCTGGGTCACTTACTGCCACACATTCTCTGAGTCTTGGGCTGCTTTACTGCTGAGCTACCTGCCTACACATGGAGTGACCAGCATCTGTCTGGGTGAGAAATAACCAGGATTTCCTTGACCTAAACCTCCAACATGTGGAAACAGTGGTGGATACCAGCTGAGTGCAATTTGCCCCTGCTCTGTCTTGTGCACCCAAAACTAGGTGTCTGCCTTTGATTTCCAGACAATTAAATTAATATTTCTGCTTGAAGCTTAATGTAATAGCTCTCGATCTTAGCAGTTGACACCAACATCTTCCCCCCTGAGATCCCAAGGAGATTTTGCTTGTATTCTATCTGGAGAGTGTATAAAAGTAGCAATTTATAGTATGAGTCACTACCTCCATATTTGATTAATTCTCTGCTCCTGAAACTCTGATGAAACTAAGTGGTCAGAGACCCCAGAGGAGAGCCATGGTACAGGAGAAAGTAGAAGCTATAGAACAGAGTGTAGCTTAAATTAGTGGGGACAGAAGGAAAGGACATAAACTGTTGCTATTAGAATATATGATTTCAGCACTCAACCCTCCACCTTGTGGAAAGGGTATGGCCTTGTTCCAGTGTCTGGAAAGGCAATAAAGAGTGTCCAGCAAGACAGGAAGAATTCTGCCTGAATCCCACCAGCAATGCTTCTATGGGAGCATTTTCCCACTCAGCTGCAAGCTTGGAAGTACAACAGCATCAAAACTAATGGTGTATGGCATAGATGGACTGATGGGACACAGTTGTATCCAGCATGGAAAAAGGTGTAACTTGAATTAGGGGTGGTTCTGGTGCAGGGGAGATTCTGGACAGCCTCCAGTGCCTGGACTAGGTTCAAGACTGGACTCAGGACTGTGATGAGGATAAAATTTACCTTGGGGTGAAGGCTCAGAATATTTACACTTAGAGAAGCAGATCTCCATCCGAGGGAAATGGCTGTCACGTCTCAAGTTGTGATGGTGTGTGTCAGCTGAGGCTCTGCCCTGAGGCTATAAAGAGGTTGAAATGGAGCCAAGGCTGCATTTTGGCCATCTGCTTGGCTGGGGCCAGGGGGCTGAATCTGCCATTAGTGTTCCATGAAATATAAAACAAGAGTCGAGGTTGTCTCTGGACTTCATTAACACTTGGAAATGCCAGGGGGAATATCACGTTTGACTATGGGGCCAGCGCAAATCAGCAGAGAAGCTAACATTTCAGTTCCCACTCAGAAAGCCCAACAGCTTTGTTTCAGTTCTGACTGCTCATTCCAAAATCAACTGAGATGACAAGTTATTGTGAAAAAAAGCTCATTGCCAGTGAAACCATCTGAAAAGATTCATTCTCTTCTCTTTGGGGATATTCATCCTCTTTCGTTTACGCTCAGTCTATGAATTTCACAGCAGAAAATAAACTCCTTGAAACTAATCCTTTAACTTCTCAGCCCCTCATGTTCACATGTTCTTGATGTAGGATGAACTTGTCCCAGTCTCAGCCTCAAAAAGGACGGATGGGATCCCAGCTGATGTGCCCAGCAGAGCGTCAATGGCAATAGAATTATGCTGCTTTCCACCGGCACCGCTGCAGCTGCTCAGTCACTGTGAATTGTATTTGAATCAGGAAGTTCCTCTATGGTTCCCAGGAAAATTACCTCTACAAACAAAACCAGAGTAGCTCCTAGAACATGGTTTTCTTCAAAAGGGAATGTGCCACCCCCTGGAAGCATTCAGATGGATATCCATGTGATGTACAGTGGCTACTGAAATTGCTCTTTTGCTTTCCAGCCAAGAACACCCAGATATAGACAGCAGTTTGTTTGTGTTCAGCTCTATGAAAACATTCTCTGCCCTGCTGCATAGGCTGAGCTATTCAGAACTGTGCTGGTTTGCTGCAGATTGGACTCTGCTTCTCCCACTGCTGCAGAGGGGGAAGGAGAGAAAAAAGGTAAAAGAAAAGCAAACATACACCTTGTGCATCTCTGCCTTCCTGAGAAAGGAGACACAAAGCTCACTCGAGATCAGAAGCAAATACCAGGGTCCCAAATGGTGATGTGGGCTTCACCCTTCAGGTTTGTTACTGGTGAGGGGCTGGGGTGTGTAGGAAACCCAAAGGCCTGACTGGAGACTCAGACTCATAATCCTTCTCCAGTCCTCACAAATTCTTGAAACACTTTGGTTACAACAGCTGAGAAAACAAAACAAACTGCAATTCATCTCCATCCTGAGCGGAAACAGGAGAATTTCTTGGCGATTTGAGATCTTTTTGTGCAACTGATTACACAAAGAGGCAAAGCAGCCCAACTGTGAAGGAAAGCTGCGTGAAGGGTTTGGTTTGGACCTGTCAGCTGTGTAACTGAGTCTTAGACTTGAAGAAAAAGAAGAATTCTCTGTAGGTTTGTGGAATGTTTTCCAGGGAGCCTGATGCATCTTTGCTGGAAGCTCAATACTCAGGAACTCTTCCAGAAAGCCCAGGTGCTGCCCTCTCATGGTATCAGAGAGAGCCCTAGAGCTGACATTGCAACAGAGTCTAACAGTCTAATCGAACTGTTAGACTTTAAAGACACCAGGTTTGATACTGGTGCTACTAATCCATCTCTTCTGTAACTGTGGTTGATTTGAAAGGCATTGCTGGGGACTGTAGCCAAGCGGGAACAAGAATTCTGGAGCTGAGCAGCTGTGAAAGGCTTTCCCATCACCTGGTTGCCCTTGGTGGAGGACTAATGCCTCCTGGTGGTCCCAAACACATTTCACTGACAGTGCACAAACGGTACACACTGCTAGCAAGGGGCTTCTGGCTGCTGGGACTCCAGAGGAAGCCCTGGCTGACTCCTAGAAGTGCACATGGAGATGCATGTGTCACCAACTGAGACTTCTCATAAAAAGGAAGTCAAAGCAAGACGGCAAAAGGCAAAGGCTGGGAAAGGAGTAAAGGGGAAAAACAGAGAGGTGGTGTAGGGCTATGGACTGGCCATGGAGGAGCAACAAAGCTGGAGCCCATCAGAGAACTCCTGGAAGCTTAAAATTGTGAAGAAACTTCAGACACAGCTGTGACCAGGTGAGAAGAGGACAACCACAGAAGTGTGAACCTGAAGCTGGACTAATGAAATCCCACAGCTCAGTGAGGCCCCACTCAGTTTGGCAGGTATGGCTGTGGCTTCAGCACTCGACTCTTCCAGTTCCCCCCAACAAAGCGGTGGGCTGGGGTAAGTCTGAGCCTTGACACACACACAGAGCAAAGGGAAAGGTTTCTACCCCTGCTTTGCCATTGCCATTCCCCCCTAGCACTGCAGGTAGGACAGGCCACCAGCATTTTCACGTGGAGATGCATGGAAAGAAAAACTGTTCTTCAGATTAAAAATAGTGTTGAAAATTGAGAAAACTTGGAGATCCTCTTCTGGAGTGAAAGTGATGCAGTTGTGCACTACAGTGGCAATAGAAATGTAGTGGCAGCTACAATGGCACAGAGATCTGCTGGAAGAAAGGGTTGGACACTGTTTCATCAGGCCAGTTGGAGTGATTCCAATGAAATTTAATAGCTGGCCTAACAAAAATAATTAGTTTCATATTTAGTGAGACACAGTTGTGGATTGAGCATCTTAAGCACAGCCAGTGCCATCTCCAGACTTTGCCCTTCTCCTGTTTGCAAGGTGCCATCAGCAGAGATGGCAGAGGACTGAGATGCATTGCTAGCAATGGGCAAGGCTGTACAGCACTGTGATCATTTTTCTCTGTCCTTGCTCTGCTCTTACGAGTTTTAGGGTAAGCCAGGATCATCTGACCCAGAGAATTGAAAAGAAAGAAAGAAAGCACAGGAAAACAAAGAGAAATTCTAAGCTTTCATCAAAAACCTATTAAACTCCCTATCATTTACTCTGAACACATGAAATGGCCTTTATTGCAATCATTTTTCTGAGCACAAAAGCTACTTTCAATAACACAGGAAGGGAAAAAATCATTACAAACTTGCAAGAATCAAGGAGCATCCTACAGAAACTCTTTGTCACGAAACAAATTATAAAAGGCTATAAATAGATGGCCATTATTAGAGCAACTGAGCTCTCTAACTAGGCTTGCTGCACAGGGAATGAACTGCTGCTGTAACGGGCAGGGGGAAGGCAAGGCAACCAGCAGGTTCATCAGAAGCTCTCCAGGGTGGAGGAGAAAGCAGGCCTGAAGTCACTACCTCCTGCTTCTGGAAAATGGAAAAGCATTTGAAGAAACAAGTTACTCAAAAGGCAGATGAAAATACACGTGGATACACACAAGCATTCACACAACACAGGACGCTGCTGAACTCAGAGAAGGTCATAGCACCAGTGAATGGAGTAGAGGATGGGAGCACTCGGGAGCTCTCTCTCTCTCTGCTGTCCTGCTCCTCCATAACCACTGGTGCATTTTCTTAGCTCTTGTGAGGTTTCCTCCTCCTGTTGCTTGGGCTGCTTGAAAAACATTACTCCTCTGGTTTTTAGAGATTTTGCTGCTGTTGTTGTGTGTGTTTGGTTGGTTTTTAAATTCCAGCCTAATATATTAATCCATGTCAATGACATCATTTAGTTTAAATGTAATTCTCCTCCTAATTCTTTACCCCTCTGGTATTTATATGAGAAGTCATACCTGCTTTCAGCCTTCCTGTTGCAAGAATAAACACAACAAACTCCTTAATAAAGTCTCCTTATGTAAGGCAAACTCTTTGTTTCTCTGCTGTATCCTCAGAGCAGAATCCTACCCCCATCCTGGGTCTGCTTTTAATTTCTTATCTGCTTGGCAAGGTGAAAGGAGATGTGGTTGGCTTTTTATGGTGTGGTTAGGTTTGCAGTCATGAAAATAATCTAATATTTTTTCCCCCAGGTCTTTTCTGGAGGTATGGCTTACAGGAATGGGCATGTTTGCTGGGAAGGAAACCTCATATTCAAACATCCCTGATCAGGTCAATGGTGTCTCACTGAGTCCAGAAGAGCTACAATGCCAGTATTAAACCTTGAGGGACCTGCCATCTAGAAGACAAAGTTTCCTAGTCTGTTCATGAGCTATGGAAACTTTAAGGGTGAGAATGACAGTCAGTAAAAGACTGGGATGCTTTAGCATTTCCAGAAGCAGGGAGTTGTGCAAATCACAGCAGATGCTAAAGAACAGTCCTGAAAACCTGCCCCCATCAGTCTGTGTCTTTCAGATAAGTTGCCAGTGCTGTTACCTGGCTGTGGGTGCTCACATCCCCATGTGGACACCTGTTTTGGGCTTTTCTCCTTGAATCAGGTTTCCACACAGTCATGTGGAGGTATTTACAATATGGTGATACTGGCTAGAAGCTTTTGATGATGAGCTGCTGTGCCTGTCTTCAGCATGACAGTGACCTCTGTCAGCTGCCAGGGCTGCTCATGTATTTGAAAGAAACGGGTAAGTCAGTGACAGATGATCAAGATTTTGAAAGGTTCTGGAACAGTGCTGGATGAGAAGCTCAACATGAGCTGACAATGCATGCTCACAGCCCAGAAGGCCAACCATATCCTGGGCTGCATCCAAAGGAGTGTGGCTGGCAGGTGGTGATTCTGTCCCTCCACTCTTGTGAGAACCACCTCATGTTCAACTCTGGAGTCCCCAACATAAGAAGGACATGGAACTGTTGAAATGGGTCTAGAGAAGGCCATGAAAATGATTAGAGGGCTGGAGCACCTCTCCTGTGAAGCCAGGCTGTGAGAGTTGGGGTTGTTCAGCCTGGAGAGGAGAAGGCTCCAGGGAGATCTTACAGTGGCCTTCCAGTACCTGAAGGGGCCTACAGGAAAGCTGAGGAGGGACTTTTTAGAAGGGCATGGAGTGATAGGACGAGGAGGAATGGTTTTAAATTGAAAGGGGATAGATTTAGATTGGATATTAGGAAAAAATTCTTCACTACGAGGGTGGTGAGGCCCTGGCCCAGGGTGCCCAGGGAGGTGGTGGCTGCCCCATTCTTGGAGGTGTTCAAGGCTGGGTTGGATGGAGCCTTGAGCAGCCTGGGCTGGTGAGAGGTGTCCCTGCCCATGCAGGGGGGTTGGAATTGGATGATATTCAAGGTGCCTTCCAGCCCTGACCCTTCTGATTCTATGATTAAGTACGCAGTGCTGGCAGCTGGCAGACTTTGGGAGCACCAAGGCTGCATTCACATCAGTTTTAGGGCATGTTGTCTTTGCATCGAGCCTCTCTGGGCAGCCAGAAGGTTTCACAGAAGCTTCCACATTACTGGATTTTATGGTAATGTGCTTTTCAGACGTTAGAGTTCATGAGAAGCAGGTAGTGATGGCACCAGCTCCAAGGGATGATGAGATCCCTGGCAAAAATCTTCCAACAAGGTGGTAGAGAACTCTCTGGCAGTTGGATGTGGGTGGATGATGTGCAGGCTGTGCAAAGAACTCCCTGTGGATACTGTGGAGCTCCCCATGCCTGGCAGACAGTTATGTATAGCTATTATTGAAGAATGTCTCTGTCATCAGCAGAGGGGTGGCAGCAGGGACAGGGAGGGGATTGTCCCTCCCTGCTCTGCCCTCTTGAGGCCCCAGCTGGAGTCCTGTGTCCAGAGCTGGGGCCCCAATACAAGAAAGATGTGGGGCTGTTGGAGAGGGGTCAGAGGAGCCATGGAGGTGATCAGAGGGCTGGAGCAGCTCCCCTATGGAGAGAGGCTGAGGGAGCTGGGCTGGGTCAGCCTGGAGAAGAGAAGGCTGTGGGGGGACCTCATTGCAGCCTGACAGTCCCTGAAGGGAGCAGAGGAACAGGAGGGGAATCAGCTTGTTAAAGGGCAGAGCCTGGCAGGACAAGGGGGATGGAGTGAAGCTGAAGGAAGGAAGGGTTAGATGAGATATTAGGGGGAAGTTCCTTGCAGAGAGAGTGGTGAGGGGCTGGAACAGGCTGCCCAGAGAGGGGGTGGGTGCCCCATCCCTGGGGTTGTTCAAGGCCAGGTTGGCTGGGGCCCTGGGCAACCTTGTGTAGCTCCAGGCCTGGAGGTTGGTGGCCCTGCCTGTGGCAGGGGGTTGGAGCTCTGTGATCCTTGGGGTCCCTTCCAACCCAGACCAGTCTGGGATTCTATGATTCTATGATGTTGCTCAACAGTATCATATGAAGGCAACATAAAGAGATATGTTGGAATGAGGGACAGGGTAAACAGACCTATAGCCACAACAGTCTATAAATAAATTAACTTTTAGTAAAACACATCTGCCCATTTTCCAGTACCTCTGGTTACAATAACAATAACTTGTGCTAGTTTATTAGGTTGCAGATTCATGGGAACCCTGTTGGCTTCTGTTTCTTTAGTCTTACAGTGATATATACAGAGAACAGTTAGGAAATTCCTGTAACTCACTTCTCAAGTGGAGAAAACACATCAACTCACCAAAGCTGTAATGTGGTCGCTGGTTGGGACAAACAGAACAGTAAGGAAACAGGCTGAAGAGAGGCATCCAAAGCACCATTTCCTTCCTGGCACCCAGTGTCCACCTCCACAAAGACAAAATTGTTTCAGGCTTTTGAGTCTTCTTTTCCTCAGATGGAAAAGGCCCTTTTCAAATTCAGAAACGTCCTTTTACATCATGGCTTTGGATCATTTTGATGGAACAAAATAGGAAGTCTATTGGAAAATGAGCTATAAAAAAAAAAAAGCAAAGCAGGAATGTGCAAAGGTAGAGTATGAAGCCTCATAAATCTGGCCTCTAGTTCATTGATCTGAAGATACAGAGTAGGTTAATTCCTAGCTTTTTCTTTTTTCTTAAAAATGATAATTGGCCAGCCAGTCATAAGGGAACACTGAAAAAGAAGGTTACTATTCCTCTACCAACCATATTTATGATTTTTTTTCAGCCACTGAGCTTTGGAAACATAATTTCATTGTCCTGCTGAAGTATGAAGAGATGAACCAGATCTGACTGTAAATATCTAGCAACCATTTCAGGATTTGTTCATCAGTGAACTTCACAATGTCTGTGGGGTTCAGAAGGCTTTAAATCCCATCCTCTCTCCAACTGCTATATAAAAATATCTTGAAGTGTTCTTTTGAGAACACTTTTTTTGGAGGGTTCTTTTGAGGGTTTCACTGTGGCCATCGTTATATTTCTCTGTTTCTCCTTGCCTGGTATTTGGCATAGATTCACCTAGGCTGGGGTGAATAGTCAAAAAAAAAAAAAACCAAACAATGACACCAGTAACATTTTGGGAAAAATTCAGAAAGATAAAGCAATGTGTGTTTGCAGGAGGTACAGCTCATTGCCCCCCACCCCAGGCTCCAGTGAGATTTGAACTCACGACCCCTGGTTTACTAGACCAGTGCTCTAACCCCTGAGCTATGGAGCCTCTGAGCTTTATGCCCTTTTCTTGTTTGCAAACATTTCATATACTAATTGTTAATTTTGGAGTGAAACAGACCCTGCCATGCTAGACTGCCCTGCTCCAAGGAGTTTCTGTTCCTTTTCCAAATGGCACAAACACAAACATCAGAGTCACAAAATTAGCAGCACACCAGGTGGGATTTTTCTTTCCTTCAGCTCATTGCTGCAAAGACTTTGAGAGTGACATGTGGCTCCCCTTCCAATGGCCAAATATGTTGGGAAGTTTACAAACAAGAAGCAATGATATTTGCCTAAACATACTTATTGCACTAATATACTGAAGAAAGAAGCTTCCAAAAAAAGACTCCATATCCCACGGTTTTCCTTCAGAAATCAGATGTCTATTTGCTTTTTCATCTCAGCTCTTCACAAATGTCAACTCTTTTTTAAGAGTCCATGAAGTGCTTTGGAAACAATGGCTGTTGTGTGCACTTCAACATTTCTAACCTCTTCTTTAGTAGCAGGGTAACCTTTTGGGAAGTTTCATTCTTAACGGAAGGCAGCTAGAAAGGTGTGTAATAAGAAACACTCAAAACATAAGTTATAGATTAAGAGCCTTGGTTCTGCCTTTACCATCTGGATCTCTTTCAGCTGAGGATCATGGCACTGTTTGATTTGGGTTGGGGTTTACTTAGCTGAGTCCAACTGAGACAGGTTGTCCAGTGGCTGTGAGCAAGGCAGGGATACTCCACCCACTCTCCTCATTGTAGAGGCAGCAGGAGGGGACTACCCAGCAGGGGAACCAGCTTTTGGGTTCCTTCTTCCCTCCGGCTCTATCAGGATAAATCCCATCACAATCTAATGTTCTGTGGGACTGGCTACTCCTCAAAGAGTAGATGAAACAGTGTCAAACATGGAGGGAATGTGGAGAGCAAAAAGGCATGGAACAGAGCTTCATCTCTCAGATCTGACCAAAGGCTGGACAACGAGAAACACTGTTACCCCCATGATACTGAGAGGGGGGTCAGGCACTGGCACAGGCTCCCCAGGGAAGTGATCACAGCCCTGAGCTTGACTGAGTTCAAGAAGTGTCTGGACGATGCCCTCAGTCCCATGCTCTGGCTTGGCCAGCCCTGTGTGGAGCCAGGAGTTGGGCTTGGTGATTCTTAGGGGTCCCTTCACACTCAGGAGATTCTGGGATTCATGGTGAACATCCCCTAGAAACGATGACATCCCCCAGCCATGGGCCATAGTAACATCCTCTGTCAACAAACCAGGGTGACAGCCCCAGTGATTGGCCACGGCCCCAGCAAGGGACTGTGACATCCCCCCACCACAGCCAATGGCATCCCCCCGCCACGCCCGGTGACATCACAGGCCTTGGTGGTTAAGATCCCCGCACAGCATCTCCCAGTCACTTGTTGCCTTCACTCCAGCCCAGCGGTTGGGCGAGGCTTGGAGTGCAGAGCAAGCCCTTGGGCAGTGCTGGGCTTGTGCCCTGGGAACTGGTGGCGGCAGCCGCCAGCGCCCATCCCCACAGACACTGCAGGTTTGTCCCCGGCCCTGCCTGCTTCAGGCAGCCGGGGCTCCCAGGAGGCGTTCTCGGGCAGCAGAGGTGAGCTCTGGGGGGGAACTTCCCCCTGGGCACCTGGGCAGCTTTCCTTCTGCAGGGACCTGGGCTTCTCTCCCAGCCCTCCCTGGGCCAGGCAGTGACCGTGGCGCCTCTTCCTCTTGCAGCGGGACACTCGCCGCTGCAGCCTCGGAGAGGAGGGCTCCACTATCCCCAGCAGGTCTCCCCAGCCCCCCCGGTGCGTGCTGAGCATGGCCACGGATGAAGAGTACTGCTGCGCAATATGCCTCGACGCCTGGGACAACGTGGCGTGCAGCGTGCCGTGCCTCCACCGCTTCTGTTTCACCTGCATCAAGCAGTGGACAGACCTCAAGGCCCAGTGCCCCCTCTGCAAGAGGACTGTCAGGGCCATCCGGCACTCGCTGCGGGGGGACGAGTTCCAAGAGGTCCTTCCTCTGGGCCCGGAGCCGCCAGAAGAACCCAGGCCGGAGTCGCCACGGGACTGGAGCCTAGAGATGGTGGGCAACTTTTACCCCTCAGACTGGGCGAACATCTTCCTGAGGTACCCATACCTCTGCGAGCTCCTGCGGCCCTGGCTGCAGCAGGAGCTGGGGCGCCTCTTTCGGGAAGACCCTTCGCAGGCGCTCATGCTGGAGCACATGGTCCTGTGCACCCTGCCTGTCCTGGGGCTGAATCCAGACAGCCTGGCCCAGACGCTGCAGGCCTACCTCCAGAGCCGCACCAGGCCATTCGTGCGCGACCTGATCGCCATCGCCGTCCAACGGTGCGATAGGGAAGCAGGGTACCTCCTGCTCCGGGGCAGCAGGGCGGGTGACAGCTCCCAGCAGGTCGACTACTCTGCGTCCTTCGAGTCGCGTGAGGAGAGCAGCCCCGTGCCCCGCACGACCTGGGTGGCCATCCAGGAGAGACGGCAGGGCGACCTCGTGTCCAGAACCACCACCACTGGCACGCACGTGAGCGGCGAGGACTGGCTGGTGACCAGCACCAGCTGGGTTGGGGCCCGGGACAGCCGGGAGCTCGAGATCGAGGCCAGCATTAGAGAGGCTGTCCTCCAAAGGAGCCGGGAGCTCAGCCCCGAGGCCAGCACCAGCCAGGCTGTCCTGCAAGGGAGCCCGGAGCTCAGTCCAGAGGCCAGCACCATCTGGGCTGCCCTGCAAGAGATCCAGGAGCTCAGCCCCGTGGCCAGCACCAGCCAGGCTGTCCTGCAAGGGAGCCCAGAGCTCAGCCCTGAGGCCAGCACCAGCCAGGCTGTCCTGCAAGGGAGCCCAGAGCTCAGCCCTGAGGCCAGCACCAGCCAGGCTGTCCTGCAAGGGAGCCCGGAGCTCAGTCCAGAGGCCAGCACCAGCTGGGCTGCCCTCCAAGGGAGCCAGGAGCTCAGCCCTGAGGCCAGCAGCAGCCAGGCTGTCTCCCGAGGTGGGACTCCAGTGCCCACACCAGACCTTCCCAGGAGAGCAGTTGCAGAGGATGCAGACACATCCACTGCTTCTCTTCAGGGGAGTCCTGGCTGCCTCCCCTCCATCCCCACTCCCAGCCCAGGGGAGCAAGACCGGGACATGGAGCAGCAGGAGGCTGCGGCTGGTGCCTCTGCGCCCAGCCAGGGCCAGAGCTGCTCACGCCTGAGGCCCCGGCGCCCTCGCAAGAGGAAGACTGGCAGCTCCAAGGACTCTGCTCCACCCACCAAGAAGCCACCCCGAAGGTGATGCTGGAAGGCGGCCGTGGCAGCTGGTGAATTGGGCGCTGGGACAATGGCAGGGCTGTGTAGCCCCATGGGAACCAGAAGGCCCTGCTCAGTGCTGAAGAACCTTCCTCTCCCCAAAAATAAAGACATGAAAATGAAAGAGCCTGTGTAGTTTTAGCATATCAGCAGCACGGCTGCATCGGTACCCTCAGCCATCGGTACCCTCAGACATGCTGCTTTGTCCCCCTTTTCCTGGGTCTCAGCCACCTCTTCCTCCCAGCTCCTCTGGGCCCTAAGGCCTATGGGGCCTGTCTGGCAGGAGAGGGGCTATGGCAATGGATGTGATCCATTGCCTTGGGCCATGCATGGTGGACAGTGTCTGTAGCACCTCCAGAGCCCTGTGGGGTCAATGGAGATGGACAGGAGCCATTGAGTGGGACATGGTCCTGGGCAAGTGGCTCTGGGTGGCCCTGCTTGAGCAGGACGGGTGGCCCAGATGACCTGTGGAGGTGCCTTCAACCTCAACCAGGCCGTGACTCCTGGGCCTTGTGTGAAGGCCGCGTCTGTTCCCCACGCAGCAGCACAAGTTCACAGCCTGCTGGCACCTGACAGCTGCTGCTTTTCTCTTCCTGCTACAGCGTCCTGCCTTTGCTTTGGACTCGTGGCTGGGGTTTCAGGGACGTGGCAGTGCTCAGCCGGCGGTGGTCATGGCGTGGCTTGTCACGGTCACCTCCCTCACAGGCCTGACCTTCCAGCTGGCGCCTGAATTGGGGGAGGGGGTATTCCATGCCATGGCTCTGCTCTACTCTGCAGTGTCTTCTGCCTTCTCTGCCCATCCTGGGCATCTCCACACTTGCCACATTTTGTGCCCTCTTAGCAGCTCTGCAGCCAGCTGGCAGCATGACCCCTTTCTCCTTGAAGACCAGAGTCAATGAACTCACCAAAGAAGTGACCCTCCATGACACCCAGGGGGACAAGCGTCCAGCCAGGCTTTGCAGGGAGGCGGAAGCATCGTCCCAGAGTGGGTGGCCGGTTGTGCTCCAGCATGGCCAGGACACCTGGGCTCCCTTAGGAGGGAGGCCGAGCTGCAGGGGTGTGGACACATGTCGCTCCCTGCACCGTGCTGCTCGATTTGGGGCAACTCTTGATCCGGTGGCTGCCCCTGCACTTCTGCACGAGGCCAAAGAAGCACCCGACCACAGTCGCGCCCAGTTTGTAGTAGTTGAAACTTGGGTCCAAAATTTATGGAGCCTCTGTCAGTGTGCAGAAATCTGGCAGAGAATGCTGTTTGTGCATGAAAACCATAGGCACAGAAATGTCTCATGGAAGGGAAAAATGTGTAGCAGCATTTAAAGAGGAGTCTGAGTTTTTGAGTCTTATTTGGAAGATGTGTAAAGAGAAAACATCAGCACAAATGGTTGCAGGGTGACTCAGAATAAGGCCACATTGTGTCTTTTATTCTTGGGGTTTTGGGGGAAGAAAATTGCTCTCTCTGAAAGAAATCAGAAAGACCATCCATCCTCCCAAGCATTGAAAAACACAAACCCTCATTAGGTGAGCTGAAAAGCAATTCTCAGTCCTTTATCTGTCAAGCTAAGAGCATGATTCTGTCTATAGAATTTAAGGAGAAATGATTAACTTCCTGGGATGGGTTCAGTTCTGGAGCTTGGTATTGGGAAAATTTACAAAGAAGCTTGAATCCAATCAAGGAACTTTGTAGAATTCCTGCTGAAAGCAGTGCTTTAGAGGCATGTACTGAGGACATATACCAATAAAGTAATTCTGAAAATAAGAATGAACATCCCATGCTAGAACATGTGCTTTGACCATGGTTTACAAGAGCAGGTGTGCTTGTTGCTCTGGAACACATGTCTAAGCCATGAGAGACACAGGTTGGCAGAAGGAAATAGGGGAAACAGTTTGGTGTAGGCTGTTTTCAAACCCTGATTTGAAAAATAATATGGTTTAAATGTTTATTGATTCTGGAAGCAATTTGATGAGAAACAAATGCTTCTGGTAATGGAAAGTGATGGAGTGCAGTGAATGTGAAAGGCTTTCTGTGTGCTGCAAAAATTTTTCTCTGTGCTTTCCTGCATGAAAGTCTTCTTCAGCTGCATTTATCAAAGTCATTTTTCTCTGAGATACTTTGAGATTTCCAGCTCATTGGTAGACCCTTGCAGTGCTGAGAGCTGAGTTAGTGCTGATTTTACAAGCACGTCAGCTAATGCCCCAGGAGCTGCCAATGCCACCCCTGTGCTTTCACCTCTGACACTAGTAAGCACTAGAGGAGCTGGTGCTGTTCCCTAACAGCATTGTCTGCACAGCCTAGGGCTCTTCCCCCATTTCATAGGGACCGCCCTATGTCTGTTCTAGGATCATCTCCTGACATTCCTCTTGTTTTGCCCTAGCTCCTTATGGGTAACAAATGAGGTCTGACTCAGGCCAGGCAGGAGGTTTACATCTTGCCTTCTGACCAATGCTCCAACTAGGACTATACCTACATCGTCAGATGAAATGTCTGGAGCATGTAAGACTGGCAGTTGTTAAATTTTTGCCACTAAGACTCCTACAAATAGCTTACTTCCCACAGTCTAGAGGCAAATCTGGATGGAGTTGGATTGGTCCCAGCTTTACAAGTGATTTCTCCATGTTGGAAAGCTGCAATAATTCTCTGCCAGCTGGTAAGAGATTGCCAACTAGATTGTGGCTGTGCAGCTACAATCAGTAGCAAAGCACACATGAGTGCCTGCCTTGCCTCACAGATCATACAAACCAAAGCAGAATTGTCTCCTGCAGTGCTGGGAGGCTACTTTTGAGGGCCTCTGATGAGAATGCTACTGTGAAAAGTGAGGAAAACTAGAAGGAGTAATAAGTGCTAATGAGATGTAAATGTTATTTACTTATTTGCTAAGTCCATGCAGGGCAAACTGGTCTTGCTAAGATGGTAAGTCTTTGAATCATAGAATCACAGAATCCCAGAATCCCAGGGGCTGGAAGGGACCTGGAGAGTTCCTGGGGTCCAACCCCCTGCCAAAGCAGCTCCCCAGCTCATATTGCACAGGGCGGTGTCCAGACGGGGCTGGAATCTCTCCAGAGATGGAGACTCCACACCCCCCTGGGCAGCCTGGCCCAGGGCTCCCTCACCCTCACTGGGGAAAAGGTCTTCCTATGCTCCAACTTGCAGCCATTGCCCCTTGTCCTGTCCCCACAGACACTGGAAAGGGGCTGCCCATTTCCCCCTGCATCCCATCCTTCAGATAGTGATAAACATGAATCAGGTCCCCCCTGAGTCTTCTTCTCTCCAGGCTGAACAGCCCCAGCTCCCTCAGCCTTTCCTCACAGGGGAGATGCTCCAGGCCCTTCATCATCTCCGTAGCCTCCTCTGGACTCTCTCCAGGACATCAGCTCCTGTCAGTTAAACGTCATCTGTTTAGTGGAAACAAACTTAAATATTGTCTGACCACTTTGGTAATACTGGTGTAGAGATAGATCCCCAATGCTTATTGCAGGTTCCAAGTGCCAGAAAAAAAATAATCTTAGATTGCTTCTCTATCAGATGATTCCTGTCTGGATGCTGGCTTTTATTTTTCAGCTCCAGACTGCTTGAAAATGCCATTGGGTTGTCCCAGTTTTACCTGTGAGATGTGGAGTATGAAAAGCAAAACGTGACAGTTAACATGCTTCTGCTTTTTCATGGAAAAGAAAAGCTCGTACTGTGTTCTTTGCTTTCACCCAGAGATCAGGGAAATTGCTACAAAGTGGAAATGTTTGTGTACGACAAATGAGGCCTTATTGGCATGAATGATGGATAATCTTAGCAATCTTCAACAATATTTTCTGAACAGAAGTCCCATAAAGGGAGTCACAGGACAGTGACCTCCCACTGCTCTGTAAAGGCCAAAGCTCAGTGATGGGCAGCATCTCCTGCAATAAAGCAACAAACAGAAGCAGAGACGTTTGTTTTCCATAGCTGGAAATACCCATCTGGAAGCAAAAGCAAGCTTTGGTGACATTCTTTACAGGGCTATTTATCTACAGCAAAAGAAGTTGTTATGTCATGTTGGATTTCTAGCAAGTCAACAATAACAGCCCACTGGAGCCCAGCTTTCAATTCAAATTGTGTGATACTGTTGGTGAGAGACAACCTCATCACACAAACAAGTGATGGACTCCATAAATGTCATGAATAGACCCTGGCAATGATTCTACCAAAAGCTAATAAATTGCATAAAATCAATTATAAGAAACCTGGAAAATTTCAGCAGTACATTAGATCTGATGGGTGGGAAAGGCAAAACACAGTTTACTATTGTTCTTGTAGCTGTACTTGAAAGATTTATTTTTTTAAAAAGAATTTTCACAGTGGGAATATGAAGCTAAAAAAGTGAAAGCCGAAAAAGTTAATACAGTATTACATGGGGTTCCTTCCGGCTTTAAAATGAATCTTGAAGTTTGGATTGACATTCCCAGGCTCTCCTTGCTTACTGGTTCTTGTGAGAAGCCCAGTGACAACCATTACCCTAACATTGCTGGCTTCCTTTAAAGTACACTTGTAAAGTTTTCTTGGAAGCCAGTAAGAGTTGCTTCAAGCTCTGGAAATCAAATTTTCTGATGTTTTAAATAAACGTCTTGCTCCAAGGATGCCCATTTTGTTCCCTGTGCTGAGAAAACAAGAGCTATTTCTGGAATGCAGCAGTCCCTCTTTAGGCTGCTGTAACTTCTCCCTGGAGTCCCACTTAGAACACAAAGCTGGTCAAAAGTTTACCCTTGACCCCCTTCAGATTACCAAAGAGCAAAATCCAGCTTGTTTGGAGAACAAAGTGTAGCTGTTCATGCTGTGCAGGCCGAAGGAGATTTGCAGGCACAAGTCAATTTGCCTTTCCAAGAATTTTCAAGAACACTAGTGAAACATAGAGAAATTAGCATTTCTTAGTATCCTATTGGCCACTTCCAGTCCCTCAGAAGCATGGGGCTTGTATTCTAGCTGGCAATCTGCATTTAGTAGGTGTAGGCCACCAGCCTGCTCTGCCATGGGCAGCGCAAGGCCTACCATGAGCCAAGGGCCACCACTCTGAAGAGCTGGTGCCCATCACACACAGCCTCATGGTCCCAGGAGGGATTGGCAGAGTCACTGCCTCTAATGAGCTCTGTGATTGTCTGGGAACAAAAATCACACCTAATGGCAGCCATTAGCACCTGTCAGCACAAGGGCCCATAATAGAGGAGGATGTTTTATAGACAGATGCCCTTAATTACAGATGAGTTGCTAAGCTGCAGGAGTTTAACCATTTGTGAGCCATGTCAAAACCCCCAGCAGCTGCCTTAGCTGCAGAAGAAAAATGACTTCAGTTTATTGAGTCTCAACGCTGACCTACATGTTAATTGTACCAGAAGAGATAAAAGTAATTTCCCACCTCTGGGATAAGGGATTCAGTATATCACAGGTTCTCATGTGGTGATTGCTGGGATAGTTTCATAATCTAAGTGCATAAGAATAGGGATTTACACTTCTGATGTAACTACTTTTGCAGGAGTATAAGCTGTAAACACTGTAAAATAGTATTTCAGTGACTGCCACTGTATTGCCACTGTCACTTTACTGTGCTACAAATCAGACCTAACAGTGTAAATCATACAAACTAGAGTGTGGTGAGACTTCCATGCTGGTCCCTGGCAGCATTGGTGCTTGCTCCTCATGTAACTCTTCTCCAAAAACCAGCTTGTCAAGCCTCAGATGAAAGGTCTGGGAAAGCACAGGCCCCAGCTGGAGTCCTGTGTCCAGAGCTGGGGCCCACAATACAAGAAAGATGTAGAACTGTTAGAGAGGGTTCAGAGGAGCCACAAAGATGATTAGAGGGCTGGAGCAGCTCCCCGACAGAGAGAGGCTGAGGGAGCTGGGCTGGGTCAGCCTGGAGAAGAGAAGGCTGTGGGGGGACCTCATTGCAGCCTGACAGTCCCTGAAGAGAGCAGAGGAACAGGAGGGGAATCAGCTTGTTAAAAGGGTAGGCAATGGCAGGACGAGGAGGATGGATCGAAGATGAAGGAGGGAAGGTTTAAATTGGATATTAGGAGGAAGTTCTTTCCAGAGAGAGTGGTGAAGGGCTGGAACAGGCTGCCCAGAGAGGGGGTGGGTGCCCCATCCCTGGGGTGTTCAAGGCCAGGTTGGCTGGGGCCCTGGGCAACCTTGTGTAGCTCCAGGCCTGGAGGTTGGTGTCCCTGCCTGTGGCAGGGGGTTGGAGCTCTGTGATCCTTGGGGTCCCTTCCAACTTTAATGAATTCTATTTAAAAACAAAGCAAAACAAACTTAAACAAAAAACTTCAGCACACCTGAATGACTACTGAAAAGCTAAAGGAGTGTTTGTCTTGTCTCCATTTGTTTAGTTGGTTGCTCAGGGTTCAGTGGTTTCCAAGGGAATCCATTGTTAATCCTGTCAATTAGAAGATAACATACTACAAGAATAAGCCCAGACTTTCCACAGATTACTCTGTGCTGGTCACACCATTAAATCTGTGCTTGAGGAAGGCTGGCTTGTATTCATTTGGCCAAGCAACATCTGGGGACAATTAGGTAATCTGAAAATCTGCCCCTGAGTGTGGGGAAATGTCTTTCTGAGAGAGACATTTGATGCTTAGTCCAGACCTTATGCAATGCGCTGGCAGCCCACAAAATACAAGGCTTTTTCATTGCCACTATCATGCTGTGGTTTGGGTGACTGTCAGCAAGGAACCACTGCAGCTGTCTTTCTCTTCTGCCAGCCATTGGAAATAAATAAATGTAGTTTAAGTAATAAAGTAATTTAGAAGAAGTATGTTAGTAAATAAAGTAATTCAGGAGGCTTAATGAGCAAAGCATGACTGCAGATTAAATGTGTCTTGCTCAAAGTCATCAGGCCTAAATTATGGGGAAGACACATGGCACTTTTCATGTGAAAAGGCAGGAACCAGGCATTGTTCTCTGGGATATGCCCTTGCAGTCCTTCTGATTGAAGAAGGGTTATCCAGCACAAGCTAAGAGCAAGGGTCTTCCTCTAAAGTGGGTACAGTCTGGGGATCTGTGATCTCTCTTTTTGTGGGTGCAGCTATCTGCAAACAGATGGGGTAATTTTAGAATGAATGACCAAGTTCACAACAAGCCATCTACAAAATAAACACTCCAGGGCCCAACCTGAAATCAATAATGCTTCACATAAGCAAAGAAGCAGATGGTGTCTAAATCAATTACAATGTACTTAGAGGTGTTTGCCTATCATTTGAAGGGAGAGGTGATAAGATTGCAGGGGTCTTAATATCTCTATTTAGACAGACCTCTGAAATGTTGGCCATGCTAACAGCTGAGGTTCTGTATGTTGATTTATGCAAGATGAACTTAGGTCAGCCATGACCTAGATGTGGGGATGAGCCCTTCTAGAAGGCCTCCTAGATGATTGTGTGAGATAAAGGCATCTCTGCAGGGACAGAGAAGGGAGGGGAGGGTATCACAAGCCTTGTGGTCAGCAGATGGACTTGGCATGCCAGGCTTTTCATTTTGCTCCTCATGCTTTGAAAAGGCTGTTAGGGTGCACTTAGCTGTGTAACTGACAAGTGCTGGAGCTTTATAAAACATATGATAAGGTTCCCATACCATCTTTTGGTCAGAGACACTTTTCTGCTGGGTTGCCTGCTCAGGTGTGTCTATATGTTAGCTGTGTTTTGGGACACATATGCTTCCTTCTGCAGCATTTCATCATGGCACGATGAAGGAGAAGTGCTGGTATGAGGGCGGGAGTTAGTACCCAGCTCCCACATGTTATGTGTGCATCAGCCCCTCTTTCCAAGCTTGTGTCCAGCCTTTGCTCCCTGAAGGAGTTTTTGGACAATATGAGCTCAGAGGACACAGCCAGGTCCCAGAAGAGCAGCAGGTGAAGGCACCTCCTTAGAAGTGATCCGGGCTGTGGTCAGACAGAAGGGACACAGGTCAGCCCCCAGGAATGTGGCTTTGCACAAGCCCCTGTCTCCCTGCCCTCGTGTCGCTGTTGTGGTGCTCTGCCTGGCTTGGCCAGCCTGGCTGGCTGCCACAGCCCCATCACTGCACATTGGCTGAAGCCCTCAGAGGAATCATAGGATCATGGAATCTTAGAATTATAGCATTGTCTTGGTTGGAAGGGACCGTTGCAATCATCAAGTCCAACCATCACCCTAGTGCGCTCCATTTTCAATGTGGTTCAGGGGTAGATCTGTAGGCTCAGTGCATCTTGGCCAGAGCAGTTTATAACTGCATCCAGGGTAATATTGCCCTATTAGAGTCACTCATCTGAGCAGTAATTAAAATATTTCCATTTGAATTTCATCTGGTCCTTTATTTTATTCCAGATCTTTTCTTATTTTGTCACTGTTTTGTGAAATAAGACTTCAAGAGAAGAAGGATACTCTGAATCCAGCTTGCTTCCTTACGGGCCTAGAAAAGCCAATGGAGCATGCTGTGCTTTTGCAATCCTCTGAGCTCCAACAGCTGGAGCCTGGCTGGCACAGATGGCAGCTGTACGTGTGCTCTGGTCATGAAATGCAAATGGGTGAGAAGCTCCACTTTCTCTTATTCTGCCAGCTATAAGTGCCTGGTGCTGCTGAGACATAGTGACACCCCCTCACCCGGACACAGTGGTCTTCAGCTTTGCCAGTTGTCCTGGTTTCAGTCAGGATAGAGTTAACTTCATTTGTAGCAGCTGATGGAATGCTGTGTTTGGGAGTTACAATGAAAGCAGTGCTGAGAACACCCTGATGTTCTTAGTTGCAGTCAGACAGTCAAGGACTTTTCTCAGCTTCTTCGTATGTCTCTATTCTTGAGAAAGGAGGGGCGAAGCCAGGACAGGTGACCCAGATGGGCCAAAGAGAGTATTCCATGCCAATTACGTCCTGCCTAGATATAACGGGGGGCTGTTGGGAAGAAGAAGAGGGGCGGTGGCGGGACGCGTGCTGCTTGGGGGGACGGTCGGGTTCCGGGACAGCTCTGGGTGGTACCTGAGTTGTGTGGGTCGGGGAGAAACTGCATTGGGGATCAAGAGTTCCATATTCTTTTGCTTTAAAGTCCTGTTAGCATTGTTGTATTTTATCTTTCTGTTATCTTAGTAAACTATCCTTATCCCAACCCACGGGCCTCTTAGTTTCTTGGGTTTGGAGTTATTTGCCCCTTCCTTTTCCCTCCCCTTGTTTCCCCCCTTTTTCCCTCTTCCCCTGCTCTTTTACTTTAAGAAGCAGGCAGCTGTGTGGATCTCGGCCCACAGCCAGGGGGAAACCACGACACCAGTTCATTAAAATACATCTGGATCTCAGACCTGACCCTTTGGGCCAATCCTCTTTGTGAAAAAAGCCAGCAATTTACACTTATCTGGTTCCATTCAGAGATGTCAGAGCTCTCCATGCTGACAGAGATAGCAGCAGTGCCATCAGCAGACCTCTGCTAGCTTGGCTCACAGGACTGGAAGACCTCTCCCTTGAAGAGGTTCTGGGCCTTTCTTCTCTCCAAGGCCTCTGCCTTCCTCCTAGCCAGGTGACTGAATGGAAAACTGGTTCTTCTTGTGAAGGAGCTATGTCTTGCTGTTCCTTGTGAAAGAAGCCCTGGCTGCAAGGAGAGAGGCACCCAGCTACAGGCCACGAGGGGTTGGCCAGGCTGAAGGGACTTGAGTGTCTAGGTTATGTCCTGACTGACCAGGCATCACCTGAACTGAGAGGCCCTGCTGCTTCCCTTGGGATTGTCTCACGAGTCCTCTGTAATGGCCAGTCCTTCACCTCCCTACATTGCTACAGGCCTGACAACTGCCTTGATGGAGCTGGAACTATTCTTGGCTACTCTACTATGAAGTGCTAAAATCATGACTGTTTCCTCCTTCCCATCAGGTCAAAGGTGCCTGAGGCTCTGTTGGTGCAAGACAAGGCCGGGTGGTAAACACACTGTCCTCTGGCACTTCTTAACAAGGAATCCTTGACGTTAAACATTGGGTTTTCTGTCTTGTACCATCAGTCTGCTGAAAGCTGCCTTCATCCTTTTGGCCATGATGAGACTAACCCCTCTCCTCCACACATCCTCCTTCGTATGCAGTAGGAAATGCAGAGGTGACAAGCACAGGCTGAAGTCAACATAGGGGAGCAGCCTGCAAGATGACTGGGGAGGAAAGGAAGTCCTGATAGTGGTGGTGGTGTCTCCAGGACTCTGATCCTCACCTCATCCCTCGTCTTTCCCATCCCAACTTCTACCTCTTTAAAACAGACTCAGAAATGTACCAGGAAATGGACAATAGTTTGGGCAGGAGGGTGGTTTGTGCCCTGAGTGTTCAACTCCAGCCCATGCATTATAGAGACCAGAACCAGGCATCTGGCTGGCTGGAAGAAGGTCCTCAGAGCTCTTCTCCAAAGGCCTGGAAGAACAAGAAAGCCCAGAAAGCACTGATTTGTGAAGGCAGCTGCTAGGGAACAAGGCCTGAAGGATTGAGAGAAGACAGTGACAGACAGAAGACTGACTCCTCCTCAGTAAGGAGGCCAAGCTTTCAGCAAGGAGAAATAGTGATCAGAAGAGAAGAACTGCCATATCAGAGACAAGCAGCTCCTGTGTACAGCTATGGGCTTCTGTTCTCAGGACTATCAGCTGAGGCAATCTTTTTTCTCTCCTCTCTGAGCAGACTCTCATATTAAATCTCCTGTCAGTCAGCCTACAGCAGCACAGCACAATGTGTGTCTGCGCAGCCTGAGTGGGGAGAGCTCCAAGGGAGACAAGTGTTTCCAAACATCCAGGAGTAGAAATCAGCCATGGGAAATGAGGTCTGTAGGTGAGTTTAATGAAAGGAGCTTTTACAGACACCCAGAAAGTGGGTTTGCAGCCCCATTGGATGATGCCTGGACTCCACCAGGCTCGGGTTTAGAGGTGAGGGAATAATGGATCAAGCACAGCTGTAAAAACCCCTGCAGTGAGAAACGTATGGGCCCATGGACTCAGTATTTTCCTACTACTTCCCACACCAGCCAAGGCCTCTTTTGACTTGAGGTATAGAAATTTGCATGTATTGATCCACCAAACTGAGCTGTCTGCCTGTTGTACACACAACCCCCTGTTGCTTACTCCAGCAGGAACCCAGTCCTGCTCCTCTCCCCAGCGCAAGCACAGCCTGTTTGTGGAAGCTCCATTTCTCTCAGTTAATGCAAGAAGTGTTAATAATGGAGCCATTCAGTCTACATAGTTTTCAGCTTCCTGGGAAGCTATAATTTGATCCCTTTTTCTTCTTTATTGGGGCAGCACAAGGGTTTATTATTCTACCCCTAAAGAAACAGCGTGGCAGAGGGAATTAAAACAGAATTTTCAGACAACAGCACCAGGCTCTGAGGGATGGCCCAGGAGGATCAGTCTCCTCAATAAATAAACTGGCTGCAGACAGGACAGTTGTTGTCTAATGCTCAGTGATGACACACAGTAGATGTGATATGGGGAGTGTGTTTGCCATACATATTTCACATCATCTGAACTAAACCCCTGACGGCACATAAAAATAACACTGAGGAAGCTGATCCCTGTGGGACAGGCTTTTGGCAGCCAATGCAAGATTAGGCACCATGTGTGCAGCAAGAACTGCATGTTGTGGGGGCAACACAGTGGTCCCTGCCACTGAAGGTTGCTGCAGGGTTGGCTCTTGCTGGAGATGCTGGATGAATTTCTCCAGCAGAAGAAAGGCTTTGATGCTTCCACGAAGCTGCCTTATTCCCAAGTGGTGGTGGTGAGCCTGGAGGCCCTGGGACTTGTCACCAGCTGCACCACTTTACCCAAATCTACACCAGATTCCCTCTCCCATTTCATTGCCTGCTCACAGAGGCTGGTAGTGTCCTCCTAAAGCCAGTTACATTGTGCTCTTCTCTTTACTACTTTGAGTAAGCTTTTATCACCACCAGATGTTGGCACTTCACTGCTCACTGCCTTCCCCAAGCCATGGATGTGTTGAACACCACAGGTCCAAGCAAAGAACCCACAGGGTCAGCTGGAGACCTCCCTGCCATGAAAGCTGACCATTCACCTCCACCTCCTTTTCTCCACCTGCTATCAAGTACCGGTCCACACCAGGACCTTCCTTTGTCCTCTGTTCTCCCAAGTGCCTTAAAACCTTTGATAAAGATTAGGTAAAAGGCACTTGGAAATCCAAGTAGACTTTATCACCAGACCCCCCTCAGCCCATGTGCTTTTTGGCCCTTTCCAAGGTCTCCAGAAGGACGATGAAGAAACATTTCCACTTAGGGCAGCCACATTAACTCTTCTTGAGCAGGTCATGTTTACTTAATGTTTCTTACATGTTTATGTGTTTATTTCAAACATGGGGGTTTGAACCCCCTGCCTGCTTGGCCCCTCTGATAGGTCTGGGAGCTTGAAACAGCCCAAGAAATAGCAAACTCCTACCCCTGATTGAACCACCCCCCTGAAGACAAGGGCCTCCAAGGATGATGTGGCCTGTACTTCATACATCTCAGAGCTCAGAAGGAGGTTTTGGCAGGGAGAGGAGAAACAGGAAAAGGAAAAGGAAAAGGAAAAGGAAAAGGAAAGGAAAAGGAAAAGGAAAAGAAAAGGAAAAAGAAGGTGAAGATTAAGAGGAAAATGAAAAGGAAGAGGAAGAGGAAAAGGAAGAGGAAAAGGAAAAGGAAAAAGAAAAGGAAAAGGAAAAGGAAGAGGAAGAAGGAAAAAGAAAAGGAAAAGGAAAAGGCATAGGGGGGTTTGTCCATTGGAGCCCCTCTCCCTCCTCCCGGAGCAGCCCTGTATCTCCGCTGTGTGCTCCAGTCCCTTTGCAGCCTTAGAAATCGCCTGAACCTTTCTGGCAAGCATCGTCGCATCTTTCGCATGGTAAGAGTGCCCTCTAGTGCAGACCCGTAGCTGGCTCTCCTTCAGCCCAACCTTGGCGTACCTCTGAGAAAGGGACCCCAAACCTGACCCCCAGGCCTTAAAAGAAAATGCACTCCCCGTGGGCCAAGCACTGGCCGAGCTGGTGATGCCTGTGCCATGGGAGTGCGAGAAGGAAGAGGGACAAGGAATAGTTGGTTTAAAAGTTGTCCAACGCTTTAAACACAAACAGGTTGTTTTAACATTTTGCAGATAGGGCTGAGATGGTCTCTTCAGCCAGGGGACAGGAGATGGGACAAGGGGCAATGGGCTCAAGCTGTTCCAGGGCAGGGTCAGCTCAGATGGGAGGGAAAAGTTCTTCCCTGGCAGAGTTGTGGGGCTGTGGCACAGGCTGCCCAGGGAGGGGCTGAGTCACCTGCCCTGTGGGGGTGTGTCGTGGTTTCCCCCCCCCCCCCCCCGGCTGTGGGCCGAGATCCACACAGCTGCCTGCTTCTTAAAGTAAAAGAGCAGGGGAAGAGGGAAAAAGGGGGAAACAAGGGAAGGGAAAAGGAAGGGGAAATAACTCCAAACCCAAGAAACTAAGAGGCCCGTGGGTTGGGATAAGGAGAGTTTACTGAGAGAACAGAAAGATCAAATATCCCAATGCTAACAGGACTTTAGAGCAAAAGAAGATGAAACTCTTGATCCCCAATGCAGTTTCTCCCCGACCCACACAACTCAGGTACCACCCAGAGCTGTCCCGGAACCCGACCGTCCCCCCAAGCAGCACGCGTCCCGCCACCGCCCCTCTTCTTCCTCCCCTCAGCCCCCCGTTCTCCTGGGCAGGACGTCATTGCCATGGAATACTCTCTCTGGCCCATCTGGGTCACCTGTCCTGGCTTCGCCCCTCCTTTCTCCTGAAGAGAGAAATAGGAAGAAGCTGAGAAAGTCCTTGACTGTCTGACTGCAACTAAGAACATCAGGGTGTTCTCAGCACTGCTTTCATTGTAACTCCCAAACACAGCATCCCATCAGCTGCTACAAATGGAGTTAACTCTATCCTGACTGAAACCAGGACAGGGGGTGTGTTTAAAAAGGGTAGATGAGGTGCTCAGGGATCTGGCTCAGCACAGGACAGGAACGGTTGGACTTGATGATCTGAAAGGGCTTTTCCCACCTTGTGATTCAGTGATTGTGTGAGATTGCAGCATCTCTACAGAAACAGCCTTCCTGAATATTCACTTCAACTTTTGCATGCTTGATGTCTGGGAAGAAAACCAGGTGAGAAATGTCTCCCATTGTATGTAACTGAATCATTCCATGTCACATCTGCAGGATGTCACAGCAGAAACCCAGATGTCTCCCCAAGGAGAAGCCCCCACCAGGATGTGCCCAGCTCCTGTGGGCTTCCTGAAAAGGAACGGGTGGCTGCTGCACCCACAGGGAGTGCTGCAGAGCAGAGCTGCGTGTCACCTCCATCCCACTGCTGTCCCTGTGAGTACCTGTACAGGGGCATCGTGATGTAGGGACAGCAGCTCAGCGCATAGGGCTGAGATCCTGTGACATACAGAATCACAGAATCACAGAGCTGTAGGAGTTGGAAGGGCCCTGGAGAGCTCCTGGTGTCCAACCCCCTGCCAAAGCAGCTCCCCAGCTCATATTGCACAGGGCGGCGTCCAGACGGGGCTGGAATCTCTCCAGAGATGGAGACTCCACACCCCCTGGGCAGCCTGGCCCAGGGCTCCCTCACCCTCACTGGGGAAAAGTCCTTCCCCATGTTGGTGGGGAACTTCCTATGCTCCAACTTGCAGCCATTGCCCCTTGTCCTGTCCCCACAGACACTGAAAAGGGGCTGCCCATGTCCCCCTGCATCCCATCCTTCAGATAGTGATAAACATGAATCAGGTCCCCCCTTAGTCTTCTTCTCTCCAGGCTGAACAGCCCCAGCTCCCTCAGCCTTTCCTCACAGGGGAGATGCTCCAGGCTCTTCATCATCTCCATAGCCTCCTCTGGACTCTCTCCAGGAGATCCCTGTCTGTTTGATCCCAGGGAGCCCAGCACTGGACACAACACTCCAGGTGGGGCCTGAGCAGGGCAGAGCAGAGGGGGAGGATCCCCTCCTGTGACCTGCTGCCCACACTCCTCCTGATGCCCCCAGGATCCCATTGTCTCTCTCAGCCCCAGGGCACACTGCTGGCTCCTGGCCACCCTGTCATCTACCAGGACCCCCAGGTCCTTCTCTGCAGAGCTCCTCTCCAGCAGGTCACCCCCAGCCTGTCCTGATTCCAGCAGTTATTCCTTCCCAGGTGCCAGACTCTCCACTTGCTTTTGTTGAACCTTATCTGATTTCTTACTGTCCAGGTAAAGCTTACCCTCAGGTAAAGCTCACAGGGCTCAGGGTAGAAGTTCTCAGGAGCAATCACTTGAGTAATTCAAGACCCTTTTGATCCTCTGCTGGTACTGATACTTGCAAAATGGTATAAACTATATGGGCTGTAACACCACACAGGGCAGTGTCCTCAGGGGTGTTTGGAGAGCAAGCAGCAGTGGGCATCATCAAGAGGTTTGGGTGAGTTTTGGTTGTCTTTGCCATGCCAGTTCCAAGGGATGGTGCTGCAAGTGGGCACAGGCTGTTACTGGAAAAGGAAGACATTAACATACATGGCCAAGGCAGGCTGAAGGGAGGTCGTTTTCCTCCAGAGGACCTGTCTGAAACTATTTTCCTCTGAGCCCAGGAAGCTGACCTCGGAGCAGTGCCAGCAGATTCAGGCAGAATGAGGTAAAACCAGTCTTTTCCCACAGAATATGGATGATTTGTCTACACTGATTTCTGACAATTCCTTCAAGCTGAGTTGGTTTTCAGGGCAAATGCTAATTTTCCCTTTTTTTTTTTTTTTCTCTTTAATCAGAGCAAATTCTATTCTGCTTTCCATTTTGTAGGCTATTTCTCTATGGCTTTATCCAGCTGAGATGGGACACAGATGCAGTACCTTCCCAGCAAAGATTGTGCACTCACCCTGGCAGCCATTGCCTTGAGTCCCAACCTGGGATTAGGGAGGCTGGAGTATCCCTCAGGTAGCCTGAGCAAGCCAATTTCTCTCTCTCTTTCTGCCTAATTTGCAAAGTGGGATAATAGCCCAGTCCTGCAGCCCAAAAGTGACTCTATGCAGCAGGGATCCAAGGGTGTCAGCTAAATTTCTTTCCAAAATCCCTAATTGAAGCTGCCCTAAATTACTCCATTTAGACTAATACGACAGCATCTGTGAAATTTGCCTTTTCCCAATTGTTGGCTCCTCCTGATTTTGGGAGCATGTTAATTTTCTAGAGCAGCTAAATAGTTTCCTCTGATGATTAAAAAATGAATAATAATAGCAGTGCCCGCCTTCCCGAGGCTCGTGTAGGACTCACCAGCAAGAAATTAAACACAGTAGGAAATTCCTTGAAAGAGTTGGAAAACAAATGATTGATACCATCTCTCCCTCCCTCCTGGCTCTGTGATCTGCTTTTAGAATGATTATTAAACACAGCAAAATTCATTTGGTGCTGTAACATGAACAAGACAAATTACAGTCTCTGGAGCTCAGTTAATTGCTAAAGAACATACTGACCCTCTGTGGGTTCATCAGTTATGGTAAGTAATGAAAAGGAATGAAAGCCTTGCTGCATGGATCTGCAGTGAGACCGCCCTCCCACTGCATGCAGAGACAGGGCCACCTCAGCCCTGTGTGCTGTGGGGCAGGTGATGTGACATGAAGCATGTGCACTACCCAAAGGGGCAAGATAAAAGGATGTGGATGCCCAGGACCCATTGAAGGGATGAGCAGTTTGGTGCTCAGACTCCCACCCTTGATCTGCTACAGCTGCTATGAAGGGTCTTCCTAAGATGTTAAGTCTTAGAATCACAGACTCACAGAATCCCAGGGGCTGGAAGGGCCCTGGAGAGCTCCTGGGGTCCAACCCCCTGCCAAAGCAGCTCCCCAGCTCATATTGCACAGGGCGGCGTCCAGACGGGGCTGGAATCTCTCCAGAGAAGGAGACTCCACACCCCCCTGGGCAGCCTGGCCCAGGGCTCCCTCACCCTCACTGGGGAAAAGTTCTTCCCCATGTTGGTGCGGAACTTCCTCTGCTCCAACTTGCAGCCATTGCCCCTTGTCCTGTCCCCACAGACACTGGAAAGGGGCTGCCCATTTCCCCCTGCATCCCATCCTTCAGATAGTGATAAACATGAATCAGGTCCCCCCTGAGTCTTCTTCTCTCCAGGCTGAACAGCCCCAGCTCCCTCAGCCTTTCCTCACAGGGGAGATGCTCCAGGCCCTTCATCATCTTCGTCTTCCTGAGGTTGGGTTCATCTCACCTGACTTCAGATTTTAGGAAAGAGTCCAAATTTTCCAGTGGCTTCACCAGCACCCAGCAAACCCTGCATGCGTGGCTCACAGCCCTGCCACCCAAGGGCAGTTGCTCTGGCAGGTTCACACCTTTCTGCAGGTTTCCCTGCAGAACTTGACTTTGAAGGGTAATGAGATTACCCTAAAAACAGCTAGGTAATATGTAGGGATGGGAGGCGGTTCAGGCCAAATTCAGGTGATCATTTAGAGTTTTTTGGCATCGTCACAGAGGTGGAAGTTTGAGATTTGCATGTGGAGCCTCAGTGCTCAGTGCAGGCTCTGTGCATCGCAGGAGTCATGAGAAATTCATGAACAGCCACAATGCTGCATGCAGCTTCATAAACAGACCCACTGCTCCATTTTCATCAAGACACCCCCAAATTATTCTTTTCTTCTTTTCTTGTTCCCCATTCTATTGCACTAGAGCAAGATGTAAAATTATTAATAGAATAGTCCATTAATTTTATGATATTTCATTATTCAATTATTTCCTCCATTATTCTTCCACATTAAATCTGAATAATTTATTCAGTGAATTTTGCAAGCAAAATGTTCCATGCATAATTTTCTCCTTTGTTAATATTCTCCCAGTTCTAATTGTCCATGAGAATTTGATCTAATACTCTACAGCAGAGCAACCTGAAGACAAAAGGCCCAACACAGTGCTGTGCTGAGCACGACTATTGGTGGTTGTTCCCCAAAGCACCAAGCGTGTGCTGTGAAGCCAGCAGAAGGAGGCAACAGGTTGTACCTGGCACAGGAGGCAGAAGTAGCTCACACTGCACGTGAAGTAGTGTCACTCTGTTTGGGAATGTAGTACAAAGCCTTGAGGGCAGCAGAGTAGGAAAGCAGTGACGTGCCTGACTCCCTTCTCCCAACATCACCCTCTCTGACCCTGTGCAAAGGGCTTGCAGCCTCTGGGTGGACATCAAAATGAGACAGAAACAACTTCTTTCCCATCCAGTGCACCAGATCTGGTCTGATTTCCACTGGAAACCTGGGGAAAGAGACAGCCAGTTGGCTCATCAGGCTTCCCTGGGGATGCACACTGCACATGGACTGCAGCCGCCAGCCCACACGGGAGCCCAGGCTCACATCACTGCATTGAGCTCATATCATGTTGGCTTTGGGCATGCTGGAGTTCCCCCTGAACATGCTGTGCCTAATCCAACCATCTCCACCTGTCCCCTGGCAGCAGCAATGCAGTCCTGGGCTTGTGGAGCTGCTGGAGCCTGCAGCTTGGGTCCTCTTCCAGCACAGGCACACGCAGCCTGAGCCACGGGCGTCCTGTGGAGGGTAATACACACAGGCAGGGTCAGCTCACAGGGGTGATGATGCTTCCTGCACAGGCAGAGTCGGGTCCAGCAAGTGAGGGCTGAGTCCATATTGTACCTAAAGTCCTCTCCTGTGGGGAGCAGAAAGTACAAGCACTAGGTAGTGCTGCTGCATGGCATGATGCAGTTAAGGGATTAGCACCATCTGTATTGGGCTGCCTGACATCCTGGAGACACTCACAATCAGCCATGAGAGAGCAGCTCCTTCTGCTGGTCAGTCAGACCATTTGATTCTATGTCAGGCTGGACTAACAGCTCCCTGCAGAACATCAGCCTTTCCTACACAAGGACCCTATGCAGATGATCAGAGCTCAGACTTTGAGAAGGCAGAAGTTAGGTGACCAAAACCCTTTCCCATCATGAATAACATCGATGGCTTCTTTACAAACAAGCAGGACAAATTTTAGCTTCAGTTCAGCTTTGTTTCCAGCTTTTTGCTGTGCACTTTTCCAAAGCACCCTCACTCTACCTGACACGTGCAGGCAGATACCAGGGACTGAGCTGGAAAGGGTAGGAGAGCTGCAGCCCAGGGGCTGCTTCCTGAAATAAGTGAATGAAACGCTTCCAAATGAGAATAGAAAATAGTAAATAAGGACCTTTTAAGTCAGAATAATCTTTTGAGCCAAAATTTTGGAGAATTTCTGGAATTCACTGGCATTTTGATGAAAGCCTGAGGCATCGCTGGGGATGCTTTGAGCAAGGATGGTGAATTCTTAAAATTTCCTAAATTAAAACCACAAGCAAACTGAGTCTTTTGTTTTCATTGCAAACCATTGACCAGACAGTCACCTTCACTGTTTACCCAGCTCAGCTGCCTGTGCTGTTTTATAGACAGTATCCAGTTAAAATGGTACCCAGTAACTCCATGTTAAGAGACTGCTGGAGCCACGATGAACTCAGGTTGGCATCATAACAGTTTGATTCAGGGAACAACATTTTCCTAGCCTAGTCAATAAATTAGTGGTAGAAATAGTGGTTATGTGAAGTGGTAAAAATAGAGTCCCACAAATCAAGTTTTCCATGGTAAAGCTAATACTACTATTTTTCTAAAATGAAGTATTAGTGCTTACCAGCTCAGCAGAAACACATGGACTGTGTCAACCCATTGCAGGATCTCACCAACCCACATGAGGGGAGATTTTCCAATCTGCTTGGGCAAGAATCTCCTCAAATAGTCCTGCCTCAAGTCACCTGGATGGAGACACAGAGAGTAATGGGGTTACAGTCAAACCCAAGTGCTCTGGCATCCTGAGTCACCAGTTGAAAACATCCATGCCAAGTCCTGCAGAGCGTGAAGGCAGTTGACAGCCTCTGACTGTGCTCTCCAGGGAGGGGAATGTCACCCAGAGACTCTGCTGAGCTGCAGCAAAGTTGTTTGTGGTTTGTAATGGCCATTCAAAGGGGCCAACAAAAACCAGCCCGGAGCCTGTATCCCTTTGGGGAACTCTAGTTTCTTCCCAAGGATGTCTGGCTGAGCCACAGCTGGTGCCTCTGAGTTGGTTCTGATGGGTCTTTCAGCAGATTAAAGGTTGCCATAAGCTCTGTGGGAGTCACCTGGAGAACCTAATTCACATATGTTTGTTCAGGGCAACATAGTCTTTACTCCTGGTGGCCAGTGTCACTCCATCAGTCTTTATGGCAGGGGAGATCCTGGGTTGGATGGAGAAGAGGGGCAGGGAGAACAATGGGAAGGGTTCCACAGGAGGGCAACACTTTGTTTTTACACTCCTGTGGAAAAAGGGTCAGGGTAGTATTAGAGTTGTTATCAGGTGGTTGGACTTCCCCTTCCTCCTGCCTTGCACTAAACAGATGTTAAAAAAAAAAAAAGGACCAAGGAAAGAATGCTCATTTAAAGACTTCACACATTGTCCCTGCCAAAACCAAAGTGCTAGGATTGCAACCAAATACAGCCCATACATTGCAGAAATAATGAGCTAAGTCCCCTCAGTAGGAAGTCCTACGTTTTTAAGAATCATTAAGAAAACACCAAGTGTAGATTAAAAATAGTATTTTTCCATGCAATGCAGAAATCACCTTAATTCTGATCTTGGTACAAGAACTGAGCAGAGGACACAGTGGACTGAGTAAGGAGCACAGCATGATGGAGCAAGGTGTTCACACTAGGCTTCAGATGGGGATGTCACCTGTGGTTGCAGTACTCTGGAAATAGTTTTCTTATGCCCAGTCTGGGCATGGAACCCATGAGAGAGGAAAAAGGCAAGAAAATAGTTGAAGGAATGCTTTTTCTTTTTTCTTTTTTCTTTTTTTTTTCTTTTTTTCTTTTTTCTTTTTTCTTTTTTCTTTTTTCTTTTTCTTAAGTAGAATTTAATGTGAGAAACAAGTAGGACACTGTTGCAATAGTAATGACATGTGGTGGAACCACATGAGCATCCCTTTGCCCACACCAATCCCACTGAATGCTTTATAGACCTTATGAGGGAAGGGAGGTGACCTGTAGGAAAAGGTGTGGTGCTGCCACTGAATGTACATCCCTGTGGAGGATGAAGAAACCTCCCTTCTTATCAAAGTTGTCCTTTAGTGAAGCCACCACCAGAGCTTCTGTGTAGTCATCCTGATTTGGGGCACAGCTCCCCATACTGGGGCTGCCCCCAGTCTGTGTGGTGATTTGCTCACAGCAAGGGGTTGTGATGGGGTGAATCCACCCAGAGCAGCAAGCCTGAGTCTAGACTCATTCCTGCTCAGCTCTTGGCAATGGCAGAAGTGAAAACTCATTCCAGACTGTAATTTTGGGTATTCTGGTGCCTCCCAGAGCTGGGCTGATAATGGCACGGCGTGCTGGGTCAGCTGGACATGGGACAGGCACTCAGGGCTGCTGTGGTGCAGTGACTGGCCTGCAGCAGACCAGATGATGGGCTCCAGGTGCCAGGCACCACACTGCTCCCACAGGGGCATGCATGCACGGGCCATTTTGCATCTTTTATGGTAATAATGTTAATTTAACAATCAAAGCAGAAGCCTACAAGAGCAAATAAAATGATCTTGCTTTTGGAGTCAGCTACAGCTGTTCTGAGTCCCAGTGTACAGAGAACATTTGGATTCTGGCCTCCTCAAAGGGTGGGAAAAATGTTTCTTGAGATTCACCAAACCCACCCCTTTAAAATTGGTCCTCTCTTGTGCAGGTCAGACTTCTGAGTTAAAACCAAGGTTTGACTTGCTTTTTTGAGATGTGTGGGCACACTTTTCACAGTGCTTTTTTGGATATGAAGGTACAGCTCGCTCTGTCCCACCTGTGCTGTCTCTAGCCATCACCTGCATCCCTCTAATGAGATGTGTTAGAAACCAACAGCACATCCTATCAGCACAGCTCAGGCTGGCAAACTTACATGACTTGACTCCAGCTGTTCAGGACCATCTTCTATCTCCAAGCCAGATCTGTTCATGGTTGTCTATACAACCCAGTCCTTGCTCTATCATTGCTCTTTAGAGATACTTTCATTCTCTAAAGTTTACTCTGCTGCTTAATTTACAGAGATCAATCACTCCTCATCCAGCCTGGCTTCACAAGCCAAGCTTTTCATCTCCTCCAGGAGAACAGCATCCTCATGCCTCTTCGTTGCACCTGCTCTGAGTCCCACTCAGAGTTTCGAGCCGCAGCTGCACACGGTGTTTCTGATGAGGTTTGATCAGCTGCTTGTGCAGCAATACCAACATGCAAAACCTCCTGTGGAAGCACGTTACCTGCTACTGCCTCACACCATTCAGAGTTTCCAGTTACATCACAATAGTGGCAATACAATTCCTGCATTTGAGCATTGATCTACTTCTCTTCCTTCTCATCGGAAGCCCCACGATAGAGCAAAACCCTGGTACTGAGCCCACAAATGCAGGACCTAAAGCCTCACTTGGAAATTTCATTACATTTCTATTGCTCCAGTCCTCAAAGTCACCGAATTCTTTGGATCCTTCCATGTCAGCAGCAGTTTCACCACCTCATTCCTGCTTCCTCTGCCGAGGTCACTAAGTAGAAGATCAGTTCGATCTACTCCAAGGTTGAGTCCTGAGACCTCACCACCTCCTTCCCCAAGCCCGACAGCTCCCCTTTCAGCTAGGTTTCTAGCTCCTTACACTTCTTGCAGCAATCCTCATCTTTTCCAGCTTAAATAACAACTTCCCAGGAGGCATGGTATCAAATACTTTACTGAAGTCCATGCAAATGAGATCTGCATTCCCTTTGCCTAGAGTATCTGGTGTGGAAGGTACTAGGTTAGATTGGTTTGAGCTGTCTTGGATAAATAGGTGTTCCTTTTCCTCCTAGTCTCTACCTTCACATCCCTCTTCTCTCTTTTCAGGTTTGTTTTCAATTCCCATGTACCATGGGGGTCAAACACCACTGTTTCTGCAGTTTCCATCCTACCTTGTTCTGTTCAGTGTGTTAAATGCTCTGGCTCAGCCTTTCGCCCCAGGCACAGCGACATCCAGTTCAAAACTCTCATTCATCAGCCTTTTCTAATCAAAAGTTGATCTATTAGCGTGGAGCTGTAACACCTCATTATTTTAAGACTTCATCCAACCTTACTGTCTGGCAGCCCCACATCTTTCCTCATCCTTCTGTTACTCATGAACCTGACACCAGCTTTTCTGTGCAGAAACCTTTGTTTCTCAGCCTTTTACTTCTATCCTTGGATCTCACCACTCGCTGCTCATATACTTCCTGCAGCTGTTATTTGTGGAGTCACCTAGGAGCCTTCCCTAGCATTTTCTCCCCCTCCACTCCATGTTTTTGTACCTTTGACTTAAAGAAATCCCACAACCCTCCACATGTAACTCCCTGAACCTCCGTGTGCTGCTGACTTCTCTAAAGAGCTTCCTTAGTTTCTCCTAACTTGCCCTTTTTGAAACCAAAACCCCACTCAGCAGGCTTAGTCATGAGGTTTTTTCCCCTTCCCTTTAATTCAAACTGAATCAACTAATGATCATGGAATCCAAGGTTATTTTCTTTAACCAGTTCCTCTACAGAGTCTTCATCCCTTGTCAAAACCTTGCTAAAATAGCACTTGCCTCTCATTATTTCCATGACTAATTGATGAAGAAAGTGATCATTGTTCCATCCAGGAATACCTGGCTCCTTCTATTAATAAGACCATTTCTCTTCCAGTCTGTAGCCTATAAGATGATGCTTACTGCTACGTTCTTGCTACCAGCCTCTTCAGGTCTCAGATTGGGCTTCGTAATTCTCTTTACAGAGAATCTTGAATGGGTTTTATGTTGACTCTAGCTGTGTTGGCGGACAGGTTTAAGGAGATCTACAGGAAGATTTACAATTTCTAATGCACTGGAATTGCTATTCATACTAGAAAACTACTAAAAACCATGCTCAAATTCACTCAAATAACCTGTCTCCCTATTGCAGCCTTGCAATGAGAAAGACAGGTACAGATGAGCTTATCTGCAAAGAAAATTCATTCATCAATAGCTTTGAAAAATTACCAACCATCATTTTAGACTCAGAAATGTGCAGTGATTTTCCAGTAGAGTGCTTAAACTAAACATGCCTGTCCTTAAATCACTTGCCCATATCGTGTCATGTTGGACACAGTCTCCAGTAGAATACAGAGGATGGGCAGCACACAGAGCTGGGAAGAAATTAGCCACTGGCCTCTGCTGATGTTGTGTCTCTAAATATGACATTTATTAGCAGCAGTACCAGAGGAAGATAAAGTTCAGGTACAGTGACCATGACTGTGTAATTTTAATAGACTCTTAATTTCAGTTTTCCCAGCTTAACAGTGTTTTAAATCACACTTTAACTTTACAGTCAAGTGATTTCTACAACCACAGAGTGCAAAACAGAATTAGATTATTATTCCATGTTTACTGAGCCTTGCAGTCTCAAAACTGCAAAACAGGGACTGATTCCAGTTTCCTCATGGACATCACCAGCCCATTTCCATATTTTTCAAGGAAAAAAAAACAATATTTGAGGCAGACAGTGAAATAGTCCCCCCACAAAGGGCTTAGCAACTAGATGGGTTGGGGTTGTACCCAAAGGATGGAGTCGTGGCATCTTCACGGGTCGTGCTGCCCACCAGTCATTCCTACACATCAGAGCCTGTGGCAGCCAGACAGAGCCACAGCACCTGGAAAATGCTTCATTTTCTGAAAATCTCTTATTGCCTTTGGACACTAGAGGGAGGTGCCTGTGCTGATGAGAGCTCGGGAGCCCAGAAAGTGCTGCAACTTTAAAGCGTTTGTAGATAACATGAAAACATCAAAAAGGAACTTGAATCCATGTTACAGGGCTGACAAATGGCAAATGAAATATAAAATAAAAGCTGTCAACTAACAAATATGCTGCTGAGGGTATGGAGAGCTATATCTAAGGAACGGTGCAGGAGGGGAAGGCTGCAGGTGCAGCTTTACTGCTTGATGATGGTGGGGAAGGAGCTGGGCATGAGCACGCCCCAGAAGTGGATGGGAAGGGAGATGGATTTGAAGCAGAAAGGATGCTGAATCCACAGGAATTGCTCTGCAAATTCTACTCTCTGTCAGGTGTCTGGAGAATTTGCCAAAGACCAGGCATTTTCCTACCTGTATCACCCAGGACACTGCAGCAAAGCTGTCCCCAAAAGCTGAGGGGTGGGTTCATGGGATGGTGGGGGAAGCTACAGGATGGCTACAGGGCTGCATCAGCCTGTGGGTTTAAAAGGTTTGTTGGCACGGGTCTGGTTTGTTCCCAGTTTGGGATGCAGGGGGGGACCTCACTCCACAGCACATGCAGGAAAAGACTTGGACAACTGCATTTCTCCCAGCCTTGAGCACAGCAAAGCTGAGAAGGAAGGGGAAGATAAAAGCACAGTGCAGTGTGGCGGGCCGAGGAGAACTTGTCTGTATGGAGAACAAGTCACATTTCAAAAGGGCTGTGGGGAATGAGTTTTGCAGTCGTGGCATCTGCCCCTCGACTTCATCAGATTGCACAGGAATCCACAAGTCTGTGTGCTTACCCACTTTGGGACAGGGCAGTGCTGCTTTCCCTGCATCCTCCACATGTGCAAGATGCGGGGAGGGAACCGCAGCTGCTGCTGCTGCCATGTGCTGCCTGCCACATCCATCCCAGCAGCCCAGCCTCTCCTTGCCTGTCACTTTGTTGGTGGGATGTACGGCAATTAGCGCCTCAGACTTCTGAATGTTTCCTGGTTTTTACTTTTTCTTTCATATATTATTCATTTTTCCTACTTGTATTAGATGTTTGCAAGCCTTCCTGCTTTGAGCTGTGAAGAAGTATTGGGCTTGAAATGCTTGATGGTGGTGACATCTTGGATTTTTTTATGCTAGTGTTTGCTTAGAGCAATTTTGTGTATGAAAGTGGAATTTATGATCCAGGAAAAGAGGGGTGGTATCTGTGAACCAAGCTGCATCGCTCCCATGGGTGCTCCCTGGGTCCCATCAAGGAGGGTGCTCCTGACCCTCTCTGTGAACAGGCTCCTTCCCATCCCAGGCCAGGTCTACCTCAGAAATTGTAGGATGCTGGGGAAGAATGAGACATGAACGCTTTTAGATGACTAAGGGTGTTTTCTGCAAGGTATTTCTCCTAAAAGGACCCTTGGAATGCAAAATACTCAAGCTTTCTTCACCTAAAATACCCTGGCTCCCATCAAGGAGGGTGCTCCTGACCCTCTGTGAACAGGCTCTTTCCCATCCCAGGCCAGGTCTACCTCAGAGATTGTAGGATGCTGGAGAAGAATGAGACATGAATGCTTTTAGATGACAAAGGGTATTTTCTGCAAGGTATTTCTCCCAAAAGGACCCTTGGAATGCAAAATACTCAAGCTTTCTTCACCTAAAATACAAAAGACTGACTGTGTCCTGTGACATTGAATGAATTTGTTGTTTCTAAGTAGGGACCTTTCAGTTCTGCAAATTGTTGCTATGTATTCCTGATGGATCTATTAACAAAAATGGATATTATTGTTTAAAATATTTTAGTGAGTTAGCTCATGCTGCCTCTCCCTTCAGCATTTCCCAAAATCTCTGTGTGAATGTGTATTTCCCTCATCACCTGAAACAAGCTCCTCTGAAGTACTGGGGTGAAGCATTTCCTGCAGAAGATTGACTGAATAGGCAGCATGTCCAACCAGAGTGGCTTAGAAGCACATTTCCAGACTCAAATGCCAAAGCTCAGATGATATCTGAAGGAATATTAATGGCACGGACTCCAATATACCTTTTATTTGGAAACTGCAAGGCAGTGATTTAAAAATGCAGCATTTAAAATGGTGTCTGCCTCTCAGCATCTAAACAATGATTTCCAATTCAGTTCACACATCAGTAACATCATTTGAACACAGAACCTGGCATTTGCTTCACCTGGAGTGGATACTGCTGAGCTTTTGTGAAAATAGGGACTGGGGAGCAGAACTGTCCACAATCCTATTTTAAAAAAAAATCTTCCTCTTAAATTTTTGAAACACACTACATGAGCTCTGAAGGGTCTGCCTCCCCTGCTAGACATGTTCAACATTCCTTTAAAATCTGATTATGGCCCAGGCATCAACATCCTGCTGTTTCAAACAGAGAGGGTCAGAGAACAGAAGGTTTGGGCAACAAATTTTGAGGAACATAGGTACAGGGGCAATTCTTGCTTTTGTGGGAAGAATTAACCCCCAAATTCAGGAGGATTCTAAATAAAGAACAGGCAGTAGGAGGTGGGTTACCTGTCTGATTTTTCAGAGGAACCAAGCCACATTGCTGCAAATAACCCTTCCAGACAGGTTTTCATTTGTTTGAAACAGAGAAAGAATACTCTCATCCAAGTCTTTTCCTTCAATAATAGGATTGGTGGTGTGTTTTCCTCTTCCAACCATCCTTGCACAGCATTGGAAGCACTGATAGACCCATTTATGATTTTAGCCGTGTCAGTGTTTTATGAGGGAAGAGGAGTGGGTTTGACCATTCTTGCTAAGATTTTGGTTAATCTATTCAGGTCTGGTGGGTTCTGTTTCTGCGTCCCCCAAGCCTCCCCCAGGAAGAACTGATCCCTAGAGACAGGTATGGAGAAATGCCACGAGGCCATCCCTTCTCACTGAGGACACAAGCATCCTCAGGGACTTTGCCTTGGTCAGATGTCTCCTGAAGGAACGGTTATTTCGAAGTGAATCAAATCATGCCATATGGGGTGGGCTGAGATGCAAGACCAGGGTGTGGGGTTTTTTTGCTGTTCTACTGAGATTCAGCCCTGTGAGGAAGCATTTGTACAGTGGTTGGCAGACTGATGGGCTTGTGCTACCAGGCCTGTTTGGGAGCAGCAAACATCAGGGGCTTTCGAGGGAGATCAGCTTTATATCTACCACTTGTCCAGATGCTTTTTATTACAGTTGCTTTGCAGCTCTGTAGGAATTTTAAGTAGGATGGAGACTGGAAGGACCTGGCACTGATAATTAATGTGGGAGCTGGGACTCATCTGTGTGAGAAAACAATAACAAAGTTAAAGCATCTCAGCTCTTTCCGTAGCAATCTGCAGGCTTGGGATAATTCTGTTAAAGGCCTAAAAAATCTTTAGCTGTAGATGCTCTGTGTCATTAGATCCACACAAGAACTGAGGAGGGGGAAAAGCTGTCCTCAAAAAACCAAAGCACAATCTAATAACAATCTACATTTGCTTTACTGGTGGAAAATAGTAATGAGATCTAGAGTTGTGTGGAGGTTTAAAAGCATTCTATGGTGGAGGGTAGAGGAGGTAGGGAGACTGATGGGGAGTTCTCTGAGTATTTTGCAACTTGTTGGGCACCACGGGTTTGGTCCTTGATCCACTGGATGGGTATTGTGCTGACCAGACTGGAAGGGTTCCTGGCCTGGTGGGGTTGTACCCATGTAAGAGGGTATCACCCGATCTTGTTCCACACAGGTCTTGCACCTACCGCCCACCACTGTGGTGGAGAAGGTGAGCAACAACTCAGACCCTGAAAGTCCTCAAAAGCTCAGCAACGGAGGGATTCAGAGGTCCCTTTCCATCAGTGAGAGAAGCCTGGGTGGGGAAAATCTGCCTTTAGCAAAATCATAGAATCACAGAATCCCAGAATCCCAGGGGCTGGAAGGGACCTGGAGAGCTCCTGGGGTCCAACCCCCTGCCAAAGCAGCTCCCCAGCTCATATTGCACAGGGCGGTGTCCAGACGGGGCTGGAATCTCTCCAGAGATGGAGACTCCACACCCCCTGGGCAGCCTGGCCCAGGGCTCCCTCACCCTCACTGGGCAAAAGGTCTTCCTCTGCTCCAACTTGCAGCCACTGCCCCTTGTCCTGTCCCCACAGACACTGAGAAGGAGCTGCCCATTTCCCCCTGCATCCCATCCTTCAGATAGTGATAAACATGAATCAGGTCCCCCCTGAGTCTTCTTCTCTCCAGGCTGAACAGCCCCAGCTCCCTCAGCCTTTCCTCACAGGGGAGATGCTCCAGGCCCTTCATCATCTCTGTAGCCTTCTCTGGACTCTTTCTAGAGACTAAAATGATTAGGCTTGGTTTGAGTCATGGGACAGGTCCACAGGCTCCATCGTAAGATGGCAAGAATGGGCTCTCCTCCACTGGGGGAGCCCAAAGCTTTAAATATTAATGATTGTCAGGGTTTTGTACTTGGTACAGGCATGCCTGGAACTACAGAAACAGCTCCAGGGAGTTGCAAGGTGTACAAAAATATTACATTAAAAACTGTCCAAATTGGAATAATTTAAAGAGAGTTAAAAAAGGGTAGTCAAGAATAGACTTGTTCTAAATGTCTCCATGCTGATTTCACTGCCTCCAAATGTGAGGTACAGGTATTTGCAGAGTTATAAGTAGGTCAGTTATTTTTGTCACTCATTATTACTTGTGAAAAATGTGTGTAGCAAACGTACTAACATACTGTAGCAGCTGAATTTGGGACGCTGGCATTTCTTTTACACGTTTTTAGGAGATGTCTGAATGACACAATTTCCTGATTGCAATGTAAAAGCCAATTATTCCCAATGTCCAGCACACCGGGACATGCTGTATGAAACCTCATTCTAGCACAAAACTGCCTCTAATACCTGTGTCATTTTGCTGCACTGTGCTTCTCAAAGGAGCTGGATGCACCTTGCTGAAACTTGGTGAGCTTGAGTGTCTCACCCAAGCCACAGCAATATCTCTTTTGCTGTTATTCACAGAAATGTGCTCAGCCTTACAAAGCCCACAGTATTCATGACCCCCTGGTAGGGCATGCAAGGTGGCATGGTAGGATACATCCCCTCTTGCTTCAAACATCTACACTGTCTGCCTCCACAGTCAGCAGAGAGACCTGGGCATCCTCAAAGGGGAATCCACCCCTTCTGGAGGTGATGCCTGAACCTTCTCCAAGTAGCTTTTATCTCTTTAAGGACTTGAGGAGGAGATGGGCATCTTAGATGGACTGGTTGATCTCCAGAGTTCCTTATGTTCTGTAATGGTAGCGGAGATGAAGCTAGAATCTATCAACATCAGCAGGATTATTTCCCCCAGCTGATGGATGCCCTTGGGTGTTCACTCTTTACAAAAACCCTACTCTACCCAGATGCTCTAGTTATAGCAAAGTAGCCAAGTCTACTCACTGTAGAGGCTGGAAAGTGCACACATATCTTCAAAGTAGGGCTAGACTGAATGTAGGGGCTGTGGACAACTCTTTGAAGAGCCCTAAACAGTTAGCACAGCTGAGCATTTTGGGTAGATGTGGTGAAACCAAGGGCTCATCACCCTTGCATGGAAGCACATTGTCTGTAGAGAACTAAGGTGCTGCCTCCTGGGCTTGTTCTGGGCTCCTCACCATCTGAAGGACATGGAAGTCCCAGAGCGAGTCCAGAGAAGGGCAACCAGGCTGGGGAGGGGCTGGAGGGCAAATCCTCTGAGGAGCAGCTGAGGGAGCTGGGGGTGTTCAGCCTGGAGAAGAGGAGGCTGAGGGGAGACCTTCTCCCCACCAACACTGACCTGACAGGAGGGTGCAGAGAGGTGGGCACTGGTCTCTTCAGCCAGGGGACAGGAGCTGGGACAAGGGGCAATGGGCTCAAGCTGTGCCAGGGCAGGGTCAGAGCAGATGGGAGGGAAAAGTTCTTCCCTGGCAGAGTTGTTGGAGCCTGGCACAGGCTGCCCAGGGAGGGGCTGAGTCACCTTCCCTGGGTGTGTTTAAAAAAGGGGAGATGAGGTGCTCAGGGATCTGGTTTAGCTTAGGATGGGAATAGTTGGACTTGATGATCTTAAAGGTCTTTTCCAACCTTGGGATTCTGTGATTCATAAGAGTGGACAGGGACTTTGCAGGACTGTTCTTATGGTGTCTGGATGGTCACAGGGGAAAAATGAAATTCTGGGCCAGGAGTTGTGGTGTGTTGAGCTGGGCACCCAGGCAGAGCAAAAGTAAAGCAGCAGCGACCCAGAGTTCAGGGTAAATCAACTCTCTTAGGAAAACTGCTGAATATGCCAAATTGTGCTCTTTGTTCCTCTTTCTTTCCAAAGGGGTGGTCACCTTCCAACACCCTGCCCTGAAGGTGGGATTGCATCTGCCTGTCCACAGTCAGGAAAGGAAATTTTTGCTCCTTTTTCTTTTTTCTTTTAAAATACATGAGCATCTCTTGGGTTGGGAATATCCTGACAGAGAACTCCCTCTTGATCTCTGACTACATTTGCTTCCAGCACTGCCAGCAAGCTGATGTATGGAATATTCCAGCAAGAACAGAGTCACTTTTGGGCACAAAGTGTGCACAGAGCTCATGGAAGTGCCCACAGGAAGGTCACATCAGTCCCACAGAGCTTCTACTGGGATTTCCCTCATCCTCTCTGGGGTGTGCAGGGCTAGTGGAGGGAGGATGCTCTGATGTCTCAGTTTGTACTTAGAAATGTCAGTAGCAATCTAGATGTTCTGTCAGTGTTTCTGCTCCTGAGCTGGCAATGCTCACTGAGCTTCAAGAGAAAATTTTAGGCATTTTCCAGGTAAAATGAAGATTTTTTTTTCCCCCACCATTTCCTCATTTTGAATAATCTCTTAGGGCTTTTCTTCTCCCTGGGGGAAAAAAACAACAAGAAGAAAAGAAGTTTTTTCTACTTCTTGCACTGTAGACTCTGCTTAAATTCTGGCCTCAAGGCTAAATTGTGACACTGAGTCCCCCAGAATGATGATTTATTGCATTTTCTTTCGGTATTTTTAAATTTCATGTCATTCAACTTCATAGAATATTCTTTGGTGTTCCAAATATGAAAATATAATGAATCAGAAAATTACTTCTTTCCTCTAGTCCATTCATTATTTCCCATTACCTTACCTAGTCCCCACTTTTTTGTGTGTCATTCAAAACTTAATACTCCCCATCTTTGAAGTCTGTCTTCACAAGAGAGCCCTTCTCTTTCAGTAATACCTATTTTGAGATGGAGTTCTGCTATTCAGAGATGCCTAAGGGTGATCCTCAAAGAAGTTTAAACATCTAAATTCCACAGAAATTGAAGGGAATGAGCTTTCTAAATGCTTTTGAAAGGCTGGGACTTGTACTTGTACATTAGGTGTATTTGAAAGCCCAGCTCTGAGCAGAACTGAAAGCAGCCCCAGGGATGACATGCAGACAATCTGGGCCACGGTTTTAGGATGTTCTTGGGATTTATGGGTGTTTTTTTTTCAATTGTTCCAAAAAAACCCAGGCATTTATAGAAAATTGTTGTGTCCATTTGGACACATTCTCAGAGTGAATCTGTAATTTCATTCTAACAACTCTGCGTGAACAATACTCTGAAATACTCACTTAAAAATCAGAAAAGTTGACCAAAGCCAGAGGAATCACACACAAAATTATAGATGTTGCTCACCAGGCAAACAAGGCATTTTCTGTTGAGCAAGTAAGGGCTTGTGAGTGACCTGAGCACTGCTGCTGAGTGCCATATAGCGACACTGACCTGTGGACCCAGATATCCATACTGACATTTCCCACTCATGTTGAGTTGGTTTCCCATCTCCTAAACCTCTCTGCTCTTCTTTAGACCATTCCATTAATCTGATTGGACTTTTAGTATCACAGAATCCCAGGGGTTGGAAGGGCCCTGGAGAGCTCCTGGGGTCCAACCCCCTGCCAAAGCAGCTCCCCAGCTCCTATTGCACAGGGCGGCGTCCAGACGGGGCTGGAATCTCTCCAGAGATGGAGACTCCACACCCCCTGGGCAGCCTGGCCCAGGGCTCCCTCACCCTCACTGGGGAAAAGGTCTTCCTAGGCTCCAACTTGCAGCCATTGCCCCTTGTCCTGTCCCCACAGACACTGAAAAGGGGCTGCCCATTTCCCCCTGCATCCCATCCTTCAGATAGTGATAAACATGAATCAGGTCCCCCCTTAGTCTTCTTCTCTCCAGGCTGAACAGCCCCAGCTCCCTCAGCCTTTCCTCACAGGGGAGATGCTCCAGGCCCTTCAGCATCTCCATAGCCTCCTCTGGACTCTCTCCAGGAGATCCCTGTCTGTTTGATCCCAGGGAGCCCAGAACTGGACACAAGAGAAGTTTAACTCACTTTTAAAACTCCGACTCTATTAAGGTCAGTGGTAATACAGTGCCAACATGAATGGGATTTGGCTAGCTACATAGATCCTTTTGTTTTCCAGAAACTAAATTACTGTGTCCCCCAACCAGTGGGAACCAACCCCCAATCAAAGTGACACAGGCAGGCAAGAAGATAGCAAAAAAATCCCACACCCCAATATTGCTACTGTAAGAGTGTGTGTAAATAAAGCCAGAGGCTGGGGCTGAGATGTGAACATCTCCTGCTCAAGAAAGGAAACCTGGAGTTTCTTTATCTGAGCAAGAAAGCAGCGCTCCTCTTCCTTGTGTGGGAATCCTGGCTCCCTTGTGACTCAGTCCTAGGAAGCCTAATGTGAAAGGTGCAGCCTTCTGGAGGCTGTGGTAACTTGCTGCTTCCACAGAGACAGGAGCTTAAAGCTGGACATTGCCTTTGGAGAGAACAGAAAAAGAGAAAATTGGAAAAAAAGAGGGTGAGGAGGTGGAGTTGAAGGAAAGAATAGGCTTCTGCTTCTTGCAGGGTGGGTTTGTTTTACTTTTGCTTGGCTGTCAAGTGGCCACATCTCTCACCACCACACATGCCCTCCTGTGCATGTGTGATGAGTTGGGGGCTGAGAACACCTCCAGGGGAAGGGATCAGCTGCTGCAAGGGCCCTGTGCTGGGTGTAGGGTGAGTGGAGACAATAGCTGAAGCCCAAAGCAAGGCTGACAAACAGCCCCTTCCCAGAAGGAGAGAAGTGTCTGTGGACCTTCAGCATGGTGCACGCTCCCCACCTCCCATCTCCAGATGTGGAGGAATGGGGAGGAATGGCATAACACCAAGCAAGATTATTTTATGAGATGCCCACTGCTGGTACCAAGAGATGCAGCTGAGCAGCCATGTTGAGAAAGGAGCTAGAAATGTTCTGAATTTTGGACAAGTTCTTATCCTGATTTAGTGTCTCCAGCCACTGAGTGGGTTGGAACATGTCACATCCTTCTGTTGGACTTGCAGTGTTTCATGGAAGGCAAAACCTGACTCGAATCTGTGTTAAAAATAAACCCAGAACAGGCTCATTCCAGGCATCACTCCTGCTTACAGAGCAGGCTTTCCTTTGCTGCAGCTTTGCAAACCATTTTTAATAACCCAGATGAAACATCAGACTGTGACCTATCACATCACATTGCATCAGTCAAATTGTGTTACATCCAATAATAAACCACTGCAACTGATGTTGCCCAACATGACAAGCTGAATATAAACCTAGAGCTGGAGAATTCAAAGGAAAGTGTGGTTTTGATAAGCCAAGATCTTAAAAATATCTGAGCTGTGTTTGATGGTGATTCTTAGATTTATTCTGAAGTCTAAAACCCTTGGAGAAATTGGACTGGCTGTGAGCAGGCATATTTTTCTAGACAGTTTTGAGGATATGTGTCCTATAATTACTTTTAAAATAAATTTCAACTGCTATTTCTAAAGAAACAGCACTTCCTTGCATGAAGCAGGTAGTGGCGAAACAACAATAAAACTAGGACCTAGGACTCCCTCATGGACTTTAGGGTGGCAGTTGTGTCTGGATTTTATTAATCCAAATATCCAATTTTAGGATGCTCCAGGTTAGCAGTGAATTTTTGTCAAAGGAAATCAATATCAATAAAGGAATATCAACATCAATAAAGCCAAAACAACTTGTTATGGGTGAGACATTTTGGTGATTTTGCATTTGGAGAGCTTTGTTGTTTCAGGACTCAGAAAGGACACAGAAAATATATTTTATAGATAGAGTACAATAAAAGCATAAAATCTTCAATGTGGAATTAAAAGAGAAACTCAGTTATTTGCAAAGTCCTAATTCTTTCACAAGGTGTGGCATCATCTGATTTTCCAACATCCATTGTATGTTAAATGTGCACTCAGGAGGATGAATGACAGCATCAGACCTGAGTGTAGTTCAGCAGAGTCATCTTCCAAATGTGAATGCTTTGGCAGGTGAATGTCTTGGAGTAACTTGTTCTTAGTTCCTTTGGGTCTGGTTTAGTTCTGTGTTTTGTCATGTCTATAAAAGCATGTCCTCTGTAGCAGTAGTATGGTGTGACTTCAAATGATTCCATCTCTAGGAAGTATCAAGAACAGCATTCCAAAAGTACCTGTGTGTGTAAACTACTTTGCACCTGCATTTGAGAAGTAGATATTTATTCATAAATACCTCCTAAAAGCTACTATCTAGTAGTTTAAATCTCATCAGACATCCTTTCTGGTCTTTCTGGCCAATCATCCAGCCAGGATCACCAGCTGCCACAGAATCACAGAATCAGTGGTCCCCAGACAGACTCCTGGGGACCCCACTTGTCACCGGCCTCCACCTGGACATAGACCCACTGACCACCACCCTTTCCACTGGATGGTCCACCCACCAAATCCACATCTCTCCAATTTAGAGCTCTAAAGGTGAACCAACCAGGGAGGTGGTTGAATCACCTTCCCTGGATGTGTTTAAAAGATAGGTAGATGAGGTGCTCAGGGATCTGGTTTAGCTTAGGATGGGAATGGTTGGACTTGATGATCTTAAAGGTCTTTTCCAGCCTGGTGATTCTGTGTGGTGGGGGACCATGTCAAAGGCCTTGCACAAGTCCAGCTAGATGACATCAGTCACCTTCCCTTTATCCACCAGTGCTGTCACTCCATGCCACAAAACCATCATGATTTTGAACTGGGGAAAAAGTCATGAGTTATGAACAAACATGATTTTTGTTTGTTAAAGTGCTGCTTTGGGTCAAATACACATGGCAGCAGCTGCTCCCCTGAAAATTCAAGCAGCTCCCATTGTTCTCAGGTCCACGCTGTCCACATCAGAGTGCTTGACAACAAATGCTCTCATACAGTGTAGTTGGAAGACTGGGTGATAAGGCCATAAGGATTTCACAAGTCATGAGTCATTCAAAGGAAAAATCATGTTAAAGCTCCAAGTATTTTACTGGTAAAATAGAACAAAAACTGGAAAACCCCAAATTTTGAAATGACTCTGTTTACTGTATGCTTTAATATTAACCAGAACTTTATCAGGTTGCATCTACCCTTTGTATTTCTGTGTTCTTGGGGGAAAATAATAACACATAGCATATCCACTTCTTACTCCTTTTCCTTTATTTTGCACAAAAAGAGAAAAGAGATTGATAGAGCTGAAATTTGAAGCCAGTCTGAGGATATTAGTTTCATATTCACTTAGTTTACTGTAAAGCTTCTGCTTTTATAGTTATTTTTAAAGAAAAACTAAACTGAAGGTTGAAAGCCATTAGCAATAACTCACTTGGACTTTAACTCATTCTGATGTTTACTTATTTTGATTTTAATGGACTCTGATATTCTTATGCCGTTTGTTGGCATATTTCCATGTATTCAAAAAAGCTGAATTGTTCTTATTTGCAATACTGCAAGCAAGAAGGAATACAGAGCCTCAGACACACCAAGCCTTAAGATTAAATATCCCTATTTAATTTCTCTTGATAATGATTTAGTTTAACCCCTTCAGAAATTTTGTCTTCATCCAGTCTGATACAAATGCCTCCAAATTCATCGTAGAGTTTCTCAAAGGGCATGAAATCTCAGAGCCACAATGACCAGAAATATTCTTTCTGTTTGGCATATCCAGGAGGTTAAGGAGCAGATACCAACCTGCTGAGTGCTGATGCCCATGCTGGTGTGGGCTGTGTGTCACTACAGGCTCTCTGGTTCTCTCGTGTCCAGGTGGCAAATTTTTGGATGTCAGCAGATCAAGTCAGAAAGCAAAGTGAGTTATGAGATGTTCTCTTCAGTGGCAGGAACCAGTGTAAAAACCTACAAATCCTGAATGTGACATAATAGTGCAGATGTCCCTGGATCCTTGGCAGGGTTCAAGGCTGGGTTGGATGGGGCTTTGGGCAACCTGGACTAGTGGAGGATGTCCCTGCCTGTGCCGGGGATGGGATGGGGGGCTCTGGGGTCCCTTCCCACCCAAACCAGTCTGGGGTTCTGTGATTCTATACCTCACACTGTGGGTGCTCACCAGCTTCATCAAGAGCAGAGGATGGGTGGGTTGTTTCGCACTGTGACTCCAGACCATGCACAGCCAGAGGGTAATTCCTGGCATTGGTAGTGAAAACACTGAGTGTTAGAAAGCTGTGGGTCTTGCCATGCACTGTGAAGAGGGGTGATCTCTTCCATCCCTTACACAAAATGTACCACAAAGCTTGTAGAGGATCCCTATCTGCAGGGCTGGCAGATGACAGCTCAGCACTGCCCTGCTGAGATGCAGGGGAAACTATTTTTGGCCAGCAAAAATCTAAACAGTGTTAATGTTAAGCCAGAAGGCCCTCAGACAAATCCCCACTGGTGTCCCCCTTAGATTAGCTGGGTAAGGGCCTATGCTTCACGTGCCAAACAAGAGTTTTGTGTTTGAAGGGAGCTCAAGGCTTTCTCCACTGCTTTACTGGTGTGCCTATGGCTGGCTTCACGGCCCTGCTCCAGAAGGTTCTGCTTTCCCTCAGTGCCAGGATGGTTTGAGCAGGACTGTAAGAAGTAACACCACCTCGAGCGGTTCCTCCTGCACAGGCCCTGCCCAGCTCTCTCACAGGTCTTCTCCAGGTCTGCCTGCACCCAGCATCCCCTGACTGCAGGTAAGCGAGGGGCATGCACGTGGCTCATGTTTGCACCAGGAATGCATGTCTATGCCCAGCATGGAGCCTCCCAGACACCACCACTGGCTGGGTCTTTCAGACAAGAATAGTAAAGTACATTCCCAGCCCACCTACTCCCATGAGCACACGTGTGAGTGCACACCCACCCACCACATCTCCACTCACTGACTCATTCCCAGAAAAAATCCCCCAGTTTTCCTGACAGGGAGTAAACTCAACCCTACAATGCACCCAGACTTCCCAGGACAGATCCTTGGTTTTGGCTTGCAGTCTCTGTTAATCTTCAGGCCTGAAAAAGTTACTCTTTTTCTTTGACCAAATAAAACACTATAATAATAATTTAAAAAGAGTGTATTTCTGGCTGGAGAGACCTTATTCACCTCCTCTGGTATGGATGGCATTCCCAATAGAATTCACCAGGATAAGAGCTGGACTTGACTCCTCTGGTATGGATGACATTCCCAATAGAATTCACCAGGATAAGAGCTGGACTTGACTTTCTTCAACTTTTTTTTTTCATAATAAACAAAATGGCAATTAATGTTGAAATCCATGAGGCTGAGAGAGGTTGTGAGCGCTGCATGAGACAGCATTAGTGATCGTGATATGTTGGAGGAGGAGTGCCAATATCTTGGAGAGAATCCAGAAAAGAGCAGCAAAAGTGATAAGAGATTGGAAGTAATGACCCCTGAAGACAGGTTAAAGGATTCAGGTTTTTCTAACCTGGAAAGTGGGACAGTTCCTATGGCTTTTTTGAAATAATTTGTAGGAAAAAAAGTGAGACGATCGTTAGGATATGGTATTGGGGTGATCTTGGGTTGGCCTAGATTATCTAGGAAGTTGTTAAACCTCTTTTGTTGAAATATTGGGGTGTGGGGGAGCAGTATGCAGCACTTCTCAGAGCAGTGCAGTGTGTGTGCCTCACCAGAACTTGTCAGCTGCAGGCACATTTGCAGGCTCTGCTCTCTCAGGAGTGGAAGGAGGATGCACTGGCTTCAGGAAATTGGGACCAGGTACACGTGTATTGACACCAGTGGCTTGACATTGGCCGAAGTGTTTTTCCAAGAGGGCAGCCCTGGCTTGTAGACATTAGGAGAGGACAGAACCACCACTTCCCCGTGGCTACCTCTAGTAATTTAGTTGGAAACTTGAGCTTTATTTCTCATTTCAGTTAACTCTGGTTTCATCTTCCAGCCACTGGCTTAAGTTACATCTTCATTTTCCAGGTCAGTAACCCCCTGTTCTTGTTACACAGTACATCTCTCCATGAACAGCACAGTTACATCACCATCTTTTATAAAATGAGACCAAAAACCCAGCCAAGTCCTACTGAACACATTCATCTTAGATGTTGTTCCTCACTGGCACACATTGCATCTCATCTTTTATTACAGGAACCAGTAACATTGAAAAAGAAAACTTAAAGTTGAAACAAAAAGCTGAGGCATCAAAGCTAAAAGACTGTAAATGTTCAGACAGAAACCTCTTGTTTGCACTACCTGTAATCACTCACTATGAGCCTTCTCCTTGTGCCATCTCCAGGCTACCATGGCCACTAACATATTGTTATATTCCATGATTGCTTGGCACTAGTGTTGCTTTTAACATGTACTGATGTCCCTGAGCACAGTGCTTTCTTCTGATGCCATGCAGCACTGCAAGCAGCAAGTACAACTTGAGTAGTTGCCCTCAGAGCAGCTGTAATCTCACCTGACAGGAGAGCAGCGTAACCAAAGCAGAAACTTAAGCTGCAAAATCTGCTTGGAAAATTGGGGAAATACTCATAAGTCTTCCAAACTGAGTTTCACTACCAATTCTTCATCTGCCTAATTCAAATTAGCTTAGCTTTGATTACACTGGCTCCATTGCTCCCCTGGGTTGCAGTGTAGACACTCTGGCACTCTACGCTCCATCCGTTATGTCAGCTGCAATCACGTCTGCAATGTGAGAAAGGGAGGAAATCAGGTTTGTTTGAAATAGTCTATTTTTCCATAAAATCCTGTCGATTGACATTCTTCATGTCGCTGGCTCTGCTTCCATGAGCAGCTGGAGATGATTCTGCGTGACATTATTTCACAAGGACTGATGCTGGTTTGCAGTTTCCTCAGGGATGCTCCTGGTTCTCTTGGCATACCACTACCAACCCTGTTCTTCTGTTTTGGGCAGTAAAAAAACAAATGAGGTTCAATAAAAGCAAGTGGAGAGTCGTGCCCCTGGGAAGGAATAACTGCTGGAATCAGGACAGGCTGGGGGTGACCTGCTGGAGAGGAGCTCTGCAGAGAAGGACCTGGGGGTCCTGGTAGATGACAGGGTGGCCAGGAGCCAGCAGTGTGCCCTGGGCTGAGAGAGACAATGGGATCCTGGGGGCATCAGGAGGAGTGTGGGCAGCAGGTCACAGGAGGGGATCCTCCCCCTCTGCTCTGCCCTGCTCAGGCCCCACCTGGAGTGTTGTGTCCAGTGCTGGGCTCCCTGGGATCAAACAGACAGGGATCTCCTGGAGAGAGTCCAGAGGAGGCTATGGAGATGCTGAAGGGCCTGGAGCATCTCCCCTGGGAGGAAAGGCTGAGGGAGCTGGGGCTGTTCAGCCTGGAGAGAAGAAGACTAAAGGGGGACCTGATTCATGTTTATCACTATCTGAAGGATGGGATACAGCTGGGCTGTCTCCCAAGGTCAGACTCCGGTGCCCACTCCACACCTTCCCAGCAGTGTGGTCACAGAGGATGCAGACCAACTCCCGGGCACATCGAGCACTGCTTCTCTTCAGGGGAGTCCTGGCTGCCTCCCCTCCATCCCCACTCCCAGCCCAGGGGAGCAAGACCGGGACATGGAGCTGCAGGAGGCTGCGGCTGGTGCCTCTGCACCCAGCCAGGGCCAGAGCTGCTCACGCCTGAGGCCCCGGCGCCCTCGCAAGAGGAAGACTGGCAGCTCCAAGGACTCTGCTCCACCCACCAAGAAGCCACCCCGAAGGTGATGCTGGAAGGCGGCCGTGGCAGCTGGTGAAAGGGGCGCTGGGACAATGGCAGGGCTGTGTACCAAGCCCCATGGGGACCAGAAGGCCCTGCTCAGTGCTGAAGAACCTTCCTCTCCCCAAAAATAAAGACATGAAAATGAAAGAGCCTGTGTAGTTTTAGCATATCAGCAGCACGGCTGCATCGTTACCCTCAGCCATGCTGCTTTGTCCCCCTTTTCCTGGGTCTCAGCCACCTCTTCCTCCCAGCTCCTCTGGGCCCTAAGGCCTATGGGGCCTGTCTGGCAGGAGAGGGGCTACAGCAATGGACGTGATCCATTGCCTTGGGCTGTGCAGGATGGACAGTGTCTGTAACACCTCCAGAGCCCTGTGGGGTCAATGGAGATGGACAGGAGCCATTGAGTGGGACATGGTCCTGGGCAAGTAGCTCTGGGTGGCCCTGCTTGAGCAGGACGGGTGGCCCAGATGACCTGTGGAGGTGCCTTCAACCTCAACCAGGCCGTGACTCCTGGGCCTTGTGTGAAGGCCGCGTCTGTTCCCCACCCGGCAGCACAAGTTCACAGGCTGCTCACAGAGATGAGCCAGGGAGAGACCTGCACCGGAGCACGTTTGCTGGGGGGAGGCTGGTGACCCCGTGGGGGACCAGGCTGGGGCAGTCTGGGCCTGAGGGACTGAGAGACATTCTGTGATTGATGACTGCACCCAGAGCAGTGACCCACACTGGGGCAGCTGGGGAAGAGCTGAAGCCCCATGGGAGAGGACTCACACTGGAGATGTTGGTGGAGGACTGTCTGCTGTGGGTGGGACCCCATGGTGCAGCAGGGGAAGGGGGTGAGGAATGATCCCCCTGGCCAAGAAGGAAAACATCTGGTGAGGAACTGACCCAAACCCCCATTCCCCCAGTCCCTGCCCCTCCCTGTGCCACAGTGGGGGGAAGAAGGGAGCAAGATCATGGATAGAGTGAAATCTGCTGAGAAGGGAGGGGTGGGGGAAGGAGCTTGTGGATCTGCTCCCACTTCTCATCCCCAACTCTGGTGTCACTGGGGGTGCAGGGCAGGGTCACCAATTAGAGAGTTTCTGTCCTTTATTCCCTGTTGAGTCTGTTCTGCCTGTGACACTCCCTGGCCTGAGCTCCACTCCTCAGCCTCTCAGTATCTATTTTCTCCCCTGTCTAGCTGAAAAGGGCAGTGACAGAGTGGCTTTGGTGGGTGTCTGGCCTCCAGCCAGGGTCAAACGACCACAGCCATATAAAATGGTATCTTTCATTTTCAGAATCACCTCAGAATGCAACAAAACCCACTTGGGGCAAGGATAAGTTGTGTTACTGTGTTGTCAGAGATGGTATTTGGGAGTTTCATTCACCATGAACAAGTAAGAAGTGTCTTCCAATATAGCCATCCTGATGTGAGAGAGGTGAGGACAAAACCTGTTTGGGTTTGTCTCAGAGTTATCCATCTTATAAACAAAAAATATTTGACTTTACCAGTTCACAGAAGAAATCTGATCATTTGGTTTAGTGCCAATTCAGAAAATGAACTAAGTATTCAAACATCCAATGAACTGGCTATCTGGGGGCTCCTGCTGGTTCAGTCCACCCTGCATGCAGAACCACAGACATGGTGCCAAGAACAAGGCAGAATTAGTGAGTGGCATTACATTTTTGGTGAGATTGAGGATATCCCCCTGCTGCATGCAGGATGGCGAGGATGTCTGCCATAAAATAACAGAGCTGGAATGACAGTCTCTGTCTCCAAGGTTTAGCAAGTCAGAAAAAGGTTAATTCCTGCCTTGACCCATGAACAGCTCTATACCACACACCTTTTAATTCAAGCCAGTTTTTTCCCTACCCTCCTGTGAGGAGAGACTGAAACTGTTGCTGCCAAACATATCACATCCACAGAGCTGAATCCAACCTAGTTTTCACTTTCTCCTACCCAACTCTCCTTTGGCGGAATGAAATGGGAAGGGGCAGCAAGGAAATTACTGTTCTTGGGATCATGTTCACAGATATGTAGAGAAAAGGTACAGTGATTACTGCCAGCAATCAACACCAAAGGAAGTTTAGACACATGCTCAAATACAGTGTTTCCACCTTTGCCATGTGCCAATAGCTTAAAGAAGTGTACCTGTGCATTACACTTGATGACCTGTGATCTTTAAGGTGGTTATTTTGGATGTACATTAGTCTAATCAATTTGTGATTATGAACCAGCAACCTTCACCTCTTCCTTGCTGCCACCCCATTGGTCTGTTTGTGATTGACCCTCAGCCCATGGTTCAGAAGTTGCTTTTAGGGCTGCTGCTATGGGGAATAGTTGGCACATATTTTGCTCTTTCTATGTAAAAACATCCCTTTTCTAGATGATCACCCTAATCATAATTTGAGGAGGGCCTAATGCTAAGCAAAATAAATGGGAGTTGCAAGTACCTCTGGTGCCTCTGACCTCCATGAGCTCTGGAAAGCAAGAGGAGGTCAAAGTGGCTTTGAAATAGAGCAGAGGCACGAGACAGGGTCCGAAAGACTCTTCTGTCCACAAGAGATCTTCCCGTGCTTTGAGCCCAGCAGATCTCAGGAATCTACCCTAGATGACTCTCCTTTAGGCAGGGGTGTTGGACTAGCTGGTCTGCAGAGATCTTTCCAACCTCAATGGTCCTATGACTCTATTATCCTGTATACTTGCTCTCTTTCTCATCTCTCTTCATTACATGCCTTTCCCTTCTTACCCCACCTCTTGGCACAAATGAGATGATATGCTGAGATCAAGCCACCAGGTTGCTCTAAGACCCATCCCTAGTTTGTAAAATTAATGTAACAACAGTCTTCTACATAGCAGGAGAAGGTTAGATCATTCCAAAAATGTCAAGACACAGTAAATTGCCTACCTCTGTATCAAAATTTGTAGTAACAGCTCATGCAGAAGCATTGGGTTGGCACAAACCACAGCTAGTTCAAATTTCTTGGAGATTATTGACAGGGGAACTTTTCCTTAGCAGGCAATTTTGCCTTTGCCATTCCCTGTACCCCCAGCCATCAACAAGACAGAGCTAATACAATGTCACATGGTCTGGTTAATCCAGCAGGAATGTTATCAATGCTCATGCTTGATCCAAACCACACTTGTAATGAACAGTGAGCTGAGACTGCACAGATTGCACTACTAGACACAGCCTAGGAAATGCTACTTGGCTTGAAATTCAGTTACAGTAAACCCATTCTTTTACTAAAATATGAACATAAGGTAAACCTTCAAACATTATCCTTCCTCTAGCTCTACACAAAGTAAACAAATACCCTGCAGCTGCATCATATTACCTCCAAATCTCCATCATTTTAGGACTAGGACCTATGCAAACACTGTTGGCAGAAAGTCTGATCACTCCACGGAGCACCCATGGTTCATTCCTATTAGCTGTCATATAAACTTTGCTGTACTGAGTCACAAGTGGGAAGATCCATCACCCTGATCTCTGCAAACAAGAGGAAAGCTCACCTTCTCAAAGTGCCCCTCTAGCACAGAGGCAAATTTGCTAACAGAATCACAGACCCACAGAATCCCAGGGGTTGGAAGGGACCTGGAGAGCTCCTGGGGTCCAACCCCCTGCCAAAGCAGCTCCCCAGCTCCTATTGCACAGGGCGGCGTCCAGACGGGGCTGGAATCTCTCCAGAGATGGAGACTCCACACCCCCTGGGCAGCCTGGCCCAGGGCTCCCTCACCCTCACTGGGGAAAAGTCCTTCCTAGGCTCCAACTTGCAGCCATTGCCCCTTGTCCTGTCCCCACAGACACTGAAAAGGGGCTGCCCATTTCCCCCTGCATCCCATCCTTCAGATAGTGATAAACATGAATCAGGTCCCCCCTTAGTCTTCTTCTCTCCAGGCTGAACAGCCCCAGCTCCCTCAGCCTTTCCTCACAGGGGAGATGCTCCAGGCCCTTCATCATCTCTGTAGCCTCCTCTGGACTCCCTCCAGGAGATCCCTGTCTGTTTGATCCCAGGGAGCCCAGCACTGGACACAACACTCCAGGTGGGGCCTGAGCAGGGCAGAGCAGAGGGGAACATCCCAAAGAGAAATGAAGAGTACAAAAAAAAAATGAGCTGCAAGCGCAGACAGAGCAGTGGTGGCTGGAAGGATGCTTGAATGCTTTTCTTCTTCTGGGAAATGCTGTCAGTTCAAACTGAGGCTGGAATCTCAAAAAAAATGAACTAGACTTTCCTGTCTGGAAATATTCCAGGAGTTCCAAGTAGTCTGGTGTCACATTGCCAGCAGAATTGGGCAAATTATTTATTCCACAGTTTTGGTTTTTTTCTTTTTTTCTCTTGCAACATCTGTGAGTAGTTCAGGATGTCTTCAAACATATTGCTTGTTCAAATTTCTTCAGTGAAATGAAGGTAAAGGTTTTTTCCAGGGTTCATTATGCTAGTAAAATCAAAGTTCTGCCTTACTGTGAACTATGTTGCAGTTTCTATTCCTGTACAGTTTCCTGACACCCTTAAAGGCTGAATTAAGAGCCTTTAAAAGTTGCCTGGTCAATGCATATTGGGATTTAGGTTGCCTAATGTATGTAACTTACAGTTGGTCAAAATATAAGCAGTTATCTTGGCTGAGTCAAATACTATCCCAGTTCCACTTGAGGGAACTCAAAGTGGAGTTTCCAGTACCTAAATCAAAGAAGAGGGTTAATAGATGTATGTAACGGCTAGAGGAGAGCTATGGCCACCTCTGGAGGGATGCCCCAGGGAAAAGGGTGTTTGCACATCTGGGAGCAGGAGGCTCAGTCCCTCTCTTAGCCTGAAAGGTGTAGTGGGTGGTGAACTCTCAGGTCTTGTAGCTCAATATGTGCCCCGACAGCCAACCTGTGTGAAAGACCAGGACTGCAAACACACTTGGGCTCCCTACACCTAAAGAAGCTTGTAAGGTCCCACTGTATCGCTTGGGGAGCTGAGATAATCTTGATGGACTTGGCCCAGCCACTCATTCAAGAGACAAAGTCTCCTGCACAACTCCAGAAAACCTGTTACAAGAAATCACAAGTCCACTAAGGATGTTGAGTGCATGTCATGGTTGTGCCACAGCTGAGAGCCAGGCAGCACACAGCTGCTCACTCTCTAAGAGGGTGTCCGTGGGGAATTGGGGGAGGGGGAGTTGGAGTGGAAAGGGGGGGATGGGGAAGGGGAAGGGGAAGGGGAAGGAGAAGGGGAAGGGGAAGGGGAAGGGAAGGAAAAAACCTAAAAAAAACCCCTAAAACCTCATATGTTGGGATAAAGGTAGTTTACTGGGATAGCAGAGAAAATATATAACAGAGATATAACAATAATAAGACTTTATAGCAAAATACACAAAACTGGTGATACACAAATGCAGTTTCTCACTGAACTGCATGACTGAGGCCATCCTAAAACCAGACTGTCTCCAAAAAGCATGTGTCCTGGAGCCATGCCCTGCTCTCACAAGCCCCCCACCCCCCACCTTGTGCTAAGCATGACATAATTGGTATGGAATACCCTCTTTGGCCCCTCTGGGTCACCTGTCCTGGCTGTGTCCCCTCCTAGCTTCCTAGGAAACCCCCTTCTCATTAGCAGGGCAGTATGGACAACTGAAGAGTCCTTGACTGCTTGGCAACAACTAAAACATCAGGGTGTTATCAGCACTGCTCCCATCCCAACTCCCAAACACAGAGTTCCACTGGCTGCTAGAAAGAAAATTAACTCTATCCTGTCTGAAACCAGGACAGTGCACATGGACAGCTGAATATAAAATTTACGTACAAGGTCGGGGAGGATGTTGGAGGCAGCTGGAGGTTGTTACTCCTAGCTCACAAGTGTTCAGGATTTAGAAAAAAAAAAGAAAGAAAGAAAGAAAGAAAGAAAGAAAGAAAGAAAGAAAGAAAGAAAGAAAGAAAGAAAGGAAGGAAGGAAGGAAGGAAGGAAGGAAGGAAGGAAGGAAGGAAGGAAGGAAGGAAGGAAGGAAGGAAGGAAGGAAGGAAGGAAGGAAGGAAGAAAGAAAGGAAGAAAGAAAGAAAGAAAGAAAGAAAGAAAGAAAGAAAGAAAGAAAGAAAGAAAGAAAGAAAGAAAGAAAGAAAGCAAGAAAGAAAGAAAGAAAGAAAGAAAGAAAGAAAGAAAGAGAGAAAGAAAGAGAGAAAGAAAGAGAGAGAGAGAAAGGAAGGAAGGAAGGAAGGAAGGAAGGAAGGAAGGAAGGAAGGAAGGAAGGAAAGAAAGAAAGAAAGAAAGAAAGAAAGAAAGAAAGAAAGAAAGAAAGAAAGAAAGAAAGAAAGAAAGAAAGATTGATTAAAGGTGTGGTGGAAAATGGGATTCCACACAAGGAGATTGCCTTTAAAATCATTCAATCTACTCTTTAAATGCTTGGTGTATCAGACAGTAAGTTGCAGTGGAGTGTTTTAGAAATATATTTCATTGGAAAAAAAAAAATCATATAGTGCAGATAAGTGTTTCCCTCTTGGCAGACAGCTAAAGAAAATTCACTAAACAAAGAGCAGAGAGGGGCCTGGCAATAAATGTAACCCAGGTGAACAGGTTTACGGTAGGAACTAACAATAACTGCAGGCAGAAATGCCTAAATGCACTGCCACTTCCCATGATGAGATTCAGTTTTCACTTTTTGATAACTTTGCTACTTTAATTCACTTGGGCTGCCACTCGCCCAACCAGGGTCTGCTCCAGACTGGGGCTGAAATATCACTACTGTAGGTCAGGGCTATGGGTAAGGTTTTCATGAATTTATTATCCCTGTCTCTGGCAGCAGTGAGTGCAAGAATGACTCCAAACATTCCTTCCCTCCAAAATGCTTTAAAAAATCAGGAAATTCACCCAGACATTGCATTAAAAAGGAAAGTGATGCTCTAAAGGGAAGCACCAAAGAGTTTGACAATGGCAGGGGGAGGCTGCACTGTCAGCCCTACAGCCAAAGAACCCTATCACTGCCAGAAAGTCAAGAGATTATAACACCATATAATACCAGCTTTTCCATTTTAGTCTGGGAGAGAACATATCTGTAAAAATATGACTTTCATATTGTAATTTAATTTGAAATATTTATTGCTGCTTGTGCACAGCTTCAGCAGTGGAGAGAAATCTGCTATTTCAGGTTTGTTATGACTGTTTCAGTGAAGGTCATCAGTTACATCCACAAATTGGTTTTGGTGCCTAAATATCTCTTCAGCTGTTTAAACCCAACCCACGAGCTCCCCTGACATTCTGCTGCTCTACTTAGCAGTCATCATCTCTTGGAGAGACTCAGACCTTCTATGCTTTATGGGCTGACCCACTCTGAGAGGAATTTGGGGGTCTTGGTTGACAGCAAGTTAAGCATGAACCAGAAGCATGCCAAGGCAGTGGGAGAAGCAACCATATCCTGGGGTGCATCAGGCCTGGCAAAGCCAGCTGGACCAGGGAGAGGATTTTCCTGTTCTGCACTGCACTGGGGTGGCCTCACCTCGAGTCCTGGGGGCAGGTTTGGGCACCACAGGACAAGAGGGACACAAAACCATTGGAGAGTGTCCAGAGGAGGGCAATGAAGATGGGGAAGGGTCTTACAAGGAGAGGCTGAAGTCCCTGAATTTGTCCAGGCTGGAGAAGAGGAGGCTGAAGGGACACCACACCTCAGGGGGTCTGTGGCTTCCTGCTGAGGGAAGCAAAGGGACAGGAAATGATCTCTCTGCTCTCATTGGTACCCAAAGGAACAGTATGAAGCTGCGCCTGGGGAGTTTTAGTTTGGATATCAGGAAGAGGTTCTGTGCTGAGAGGGGAGTCAGGCACTGGCACAGGCTCCCCAGGGAAGTGGTCACAGCCCCGAGCTTGACTGAGCTCAAGAAGCATCTGGACGATGCCCTCAGTCCCATGCTCTGGCTTGGCCAGCCCTGTGTGGAGCCAGGAGTTGGGCTTGGTGATTCTTAGGGGTCCCTTCACACTCAGGGGATTCTGGGATTCATGGTGAACATCCCCTAGAAACGATGACATCCCCCAGCCATGGGCCATAGTAACATCCTCTGTCAACAAACCAGGGTGACAGCCCCAGTGATTGGCCACGGCCCCAGCAAGGGACTGTGACATCCCCCCACCACAACCAATGGCATCCCCCCGCCACGCCCGGTGACATCACAGGCCTTGGTGGTTAAGATCCCCGCACAGCATCTCCCAGTCACTTGTTGCCTTCACTCCAGCCCAGCGGTTGGGCGAGGCTTGGAGTGCAGAGCAAGCCCTTGGGCAGTGCTGGGCTTGTGCCCTGGGAACTGGTGGCGGCAGCCGCCAGCGCCCATCCCCACAGACACTGCAGGTTTGTCCCCGGCCCTGCCTGCTTCAGGCAGCCGGGGCTCCCAGGAGGCGTTCTCGGGCAGCAGAGGTGAGCTCTGGGGGGGAACTTCCCCCTGGGCACCTGGGCAGCTTTCCTTCTGCAGGGACCTGGGCTTCTCTCCCAGCCCTCCCTGGGCCAGGCAGTGACCGTGGCGCCTCTTCCTCTTGCAGCGGGACACTCGCCGCTGCAGCCTCGGAGAGGAGGGCTCCACTATCCCCAGCAGGTCTCCCCAGCCCACCCCGGCGCGTGCTGAGCATGGCCACGGATGAAGAGTACTGCTGCGCAATATGCCTCGACGCCTGGGACAACGTGGCGTGCAGCGTGCCGTGCCTCCACCGCTTCTGTTTCACCTGCATCAAGCAGTGGACAGACCTCAAGGCCCAGTGCCCCCTCTGCAAGAGGACTGTCAGGGCCATCCGGCACTCGCTGCGGGGGGACGAGTTCCAAGAGGTCCTTCCTCTGGGCCCGGAGCCGCCAGAAGAACCCAGGCCGGAGTCGCCACGGGACTGGAGCCTAGAGATGGTGGGCAACTTTTACCCCTCAGACTGGGCGAACATCTTCCTGAGGTACCCATACCTCTGCGAGCTCCTGCGGCCCTGGCTGCAGCAGGAGCTGGGGCGCCTCTTTCGGGAAGACCCTTCGCAGGCGCTCATGCTGGAGCACATGGTCCTGTGCACCCTGCCTGTCTTGGGGCTGAATCCAGACAGCCTGGCCCAGACGCTGCAGGCCTACCTCCAGAGCCGCACCAGGCCATTCGTGCGCGACCTGATCGCCATCGCCGTCCAACGGTGCGATAGGGAAGCAGGGTACCTCCTGCTCCGGGGCAGCAGGGCGGGTGACAGCTCCCAGCAGGTCGACTACTCTGCGTCCTTCGAGTCGCGTGAGGAGAGCAGCCCCGTGCGCCGCACGACCTGGGTGGCCATCCAGGAGAGACGGCAGGGCGACCTCGTGTCCAGAACCACCACCACTGGCACGCACGTGAGCGGCGAGGACTGGCTGGTGACCAGCACCAGCTGGGTTGGGGCCCGGGACAGCCGGGAGCTCGAGATCGAGGCCAGCATTAGAGAGGCTGTCCTCCAAAGGAGCCGGGAGCTCAGCCCCGAGGCCAGCACCAGCCAGGCTGTCCTGCAAGGGAGCCCGGAGCTCAGTCCTGAGGCCAGCACCATCTGGGCTGCCCTGCAAGAGAGCCAGGAGCTCAGCCCCGTGGCCAGCACCAGCTGGGCTGCCCTGCAAGAGAGCCAGGAGCTCAGCCCCGTGGCCAGCACCAGCCAGGCTGTCTCCCGAGGTCGGAGTCCAGTGCCCACACCAGACCTTCCCAGGAGAGCAGTTGCAGAGGATGCAGACACATCCACTGCTTCTCTTCAGGGGAGTCCTGGCTGCCTCCCCTCCATCCCCACTCCCAGCCCAGGGGAGCAAGACCGAGACATGGAGCAGCAGGAGGCTGCGGCTGGTGCCTCTGCACCCAGCCAGGGCCAGAGCTGCTCACGCCTGAGGCCCCGGCGCCCTCGCAAGAGGAAGACTGGCAGCTCCAAGGACTCTGCTCCACCCACCAAGAAGCCACCCCGAAGGTGATGCTGGAAGGCGGCCGTGGCAGCTGGTGAAAGGGGCGCTGGGACAATGGCAGGGCTGTGTACCAAGCCCCATGGGGACCAGAAGGCCCTGCTCAGTGCTGAAGAACCTTCCTCTCCCCAAAAATAAAGACATGAAAATGAAAGAGCCTGTGTAGTTTTAGCATATCAGCAGCACGGCTGCATCGTTACCCTCAGCCATGCTGCTTTGTCCCCCTTTTCCTGGGTCTCAGTCACCTCTTCCTCCCAGCTCCTCTGGGCCCTAAGGCCTATGGGGCCTGTCTGGCAGGAGAGGGTCTACAGTGATGGACGTGATCCATTGCCTTGGGCTGTGCAGGATGGACAGTGTCTGTATGGGGTTTGGAGAAGGTCAATGTGATGGATATGGTCCATTGAGTGGGACTTGATGACTCTTACAGGTCTCTTCCAACTCAGGAGACTCCTTGTTTCTATGATTCTATGTCAAACTCTTGTCACCTGAAGATCTATATCCCACTGAGAGGTGAAACAATCAGATCTTCTGCTTGATACAGAGTAGGTCAAAATTTGATGTTTTTATGAAAAGCATACGCTAGTGTTAGATGGTAGGATTCTTGGGTAATATGAGGCAAATTTGATTTTAGTCTAGTTCTTTGAACAGAACCTTTTGATGGTCAGAAAGCTACTCAATCTTAGGCTGACCTTTCCAAGACTCACCTTCTTTTCACACACAGTCTCAATGCAGATGTGGGTGGACACGTTTTCATTTCCATCAGTTTGTCCTGTATTCGGGCTTTTCTGGATCAATGTGGCCCTTTCTAATCATTTACCTGCCTCTCAGTGCTCTCATCTACAGAAGAGCTCCGGTCCTTATGCAGACACTACCTCTACCTGGCATGTATTCTTAGAGGAAGTCTCGGTGTGGAAGCCACATTTCTCAGACAAACATGTTCTAACCTGTTCTTCAGAAGACAGCTGACACCCAAATGGAGCAGAGGGACTTCCTAAGCAGGTCCTGCTCATGAGAAAAGCACGAACTGGCACTTGGTGTTTGAGGTGTGCTCTGAAACATCTTGCCAGTAAGAAGCATTGGTGGCTAAAGGAGTTGTTACATGCTCAACCCTAGGAACCCTTGTTCTTATCACCACAGAGTCAGAAGAAATTATTGTACTGCTGCTGCAAGTTTCAAAGGAATCCAAGGATGCATATAGATACACACAGATGTAGTCTGCTTGCAAAGAAAAATTCATCAACTTAACTCTACCAGGATAATTATGCTCCTACAAGTGCAACTCCTCATGTGAGGGTGCATGTAGCACAGTTTTCTGTGTTATCTTGCATTGCACTCAAAGCAAAGCAAAGCAAAGATGTTAAAATGTAAAAAGCATCTGTAGGAAGGGACCTGGGTGGGAGCTGTATGGTAAAATTATAACAGTGGTATAATTATGCTGATCAATTTTCCATATAAAACAGACTTCAGAAGAACACATTTGTTAAAGTATGTAAGCCTCAGCCTTTACTCTAGTGGCACCTCTGTTCGCCAATCAACATAATGAACACAGGCAATTAAGGTGCACCAGAAACCTGGTTACATTTCCTAAAGGCATTTCCCAATGTCCAAATGCTTCATTTGCAAAATTAATGAGCTGCTAAGGTCCCTCAGTATAAATCAGCACATCTCCACTGACTTCAGTTGATACCCTCTTGTACTTGCCAGCCGAAGGTTGGGTCCTCTGCAAGACATGGGTTGCTTTGGGAGGAAGAATTATGGTTATTTTCAATATTTACAATTTTGCCCTAGAAGTTAATTTGGACAATGTAACCAGTGATTGAATGAAATAACAGAAGCACAAGCACTTATGCTAAGCAAAACCCAGCAGTTTCCTATGGCGTGAGTTCTGCGTGGTGAGGTGCCATTCAATGCCCAACCCTAATGGCCATCCTTACAGCCCCCAGTTTTCATCCAAGCAAATTTCTTCCCAGAAAACTGCATAAAAACTGCAGGATTTATCCCCCCCAGAAATCAGGAACCTGCACTGCCTCCTCATTAGCAGTAGGATATAATAGTAGCTGTGGTACATTTGCCATTTGCTAGGTGAATACTATTTAAATGTATAAAAGATTCTGGTACTTGATTGTTCAGCAGCAGAAAGCGAATGGATGTCAAGTCCTTTGCTCACAACTGTGTTGGCTAATGCTGCCCTCAGGGGGTGAGACTCTTTCTAAAACCTGAAGTGTTTATGGCTGATTTGAGTGAAAGTGATTTGCTCAAAACCCTCCCTTGTATTTAGCAGTTTTAGCATTAAAGGACTGGCCCTACTCCTACAAAGGATCCAATTTCAATTCTATTACCAGCATTTTCTTCCAGCAAAGTGTGGAGAGGAGAAAGAGTGCAAGGAGCAGCCTCAGAGATGTAGTAAGTCCTGCCTTAGTAGCAGGGTGACCCCACAGCTTCCTCACCCTGCCCTCTGGGATCTGTTCTTACAAGGTGCCACTCAAAGAAAAGGAGTTTGGGATCTGAGTTTGGTCCATAGCTGCTGGCTGCATCCCTCCCTAGGATGCTGGCATTCCTCAGGTTTGTGCTTAGGGGGTATCACTAGGGCAATCTTGATTATTGGGCTGCCTTCACAGCTCTTTTCTTGCATGCTGCTTCTTATAAACAAGGCTCCAGGCTACACTGTGCTAACCAAACCTCACTTAAAGCAGGGCTTGCACATCCAGAGGCAAACTCCCTACCTTGTGAGGCAAGAGTTTTGTCCAACCAAAGCAGATGTATGGAAATCCTAATAGATGATGTGTAATTTTAAATGGATGATAAATTTTGACTTTCCTGTGAATTTGACTCTGCATAACTGCTTGCATGTTGGTTTTGGGCCATATCAAAAAAGTGATGTGACTGCAGGTCTGCAGGTGAGCTACTGCCATAGTATAGGAATAGAATAGAATAGAATAGAATAGAATAGAACAGAAGGAATAGAAATTACAGTTGGAAGGGACCTCCAATGGACCACCTAGTTCAACTATCTGTCCAAAAGTTAAATCCTGTTACTAAGGATATTGTCCAAATGTCTCTTAAACACTGACAGGCACTGGGCATCGACCACCTCTCCAGGAAGCCTGTTTCAGGGTTGACCACGTAGTATAGTGAAGCAGCTGGAGGTCTTCCAAGCAATGTTTAGGAGTGAAGATCCCAAGGAAAGCAGAGCACCAGCTCTCAAAATAAGGTGAAAATTAAGGTGTGCATGGTGACAACAAAGGACAAATTTTCCTGTGCAGCAAACTGACCCAAAGCATCACTGAGTGCATGGGAACTGAAGACTGAAAAAGAATTAGTAACTTCCCCAAATTGTTAGATAGCTGCTCTGAAGGCTGGGCAATTAGGAATAACTCTGTTAGAAAACATGGGTGGGGTGGTGGAGGACAGAAGAGACAGTGATATGTAACAGAAAGACATTTTCTTTGTACATTAGTGATGAGAAAGATCAAGGAAAGGTTTGATCTGCTATTTAAGTAGAGTAAGAGATATCAATAGGTGACATGAAGGTGACCAAAACATTTAATGCTTCTTTGGCATTCACTAAAAAAGTCAAATGCAGACAGACAGAGATCACAATTAAAACTGGTCTTAAATGAAAAGTCCTTAGCCCTGAATATTTGCAAGGACTTGTAAGAGAAGAAGATGTGTATTTGTATTCAACAAGAGTAAATTGCCTGCAGTTTATTTAATTTGATTCTAAAATTGGGAAGGGAGCTGTGTGGACAAAAAAGGAACTGCATATCCATCTGTACTTTAAGGACATGACTTTCAAAAGCCCCCTTTCTAGTAAGCAGGTGAGAAAAGACAGGGTCTGAGTGAATCCACAACTGGTGGGCACACAGCTGAGCACTGAGGGAGTTGTCACCAGTGGGATGCACTGAGCGCTCCACAGGCATCTGCTCCAGGACCTGGATGATTAAGTAAAAATGTGCATTTTAAAGCCATGGAAGACACCAAGTCCAAAGGGTCTGTTAACATGACAAAAGACATAGTTGAAATTCAAAATTTATTGGTAAACTTGAGAAACAAACAAAAAAAAAGGATAATATTCAGGAGTGCTTTGGCACCAGTAGTGCTGTGTGGAACAGCTGGCTGGAGAGCAGGAGTTAGGAAGGGATGGAGGAATACAGGAGCAGATATATTCTGCTGCTACAGAAAGACCAAGTTACATACAGAAGTCTATAAATGTGTGTTTTACCTGCTAGATAGGGACCACAACCCTGATGTTCTTAGCACTAGGGGGGCCTCAGCCAGTGCTGGGATCCAGGCTTGGGCTCTGCATGTCAAGAAAAACATGGGACAGTTGGCACAGAGGAGAGATGAAGGTGACTGGAAGCCTAAAAAGCTGTGGGCTGTTAAAGTGACAGTAGAGAAGGAGGGATGGGGACAGACGCAGTAATGCTGAGTGCTTCTTCAAAGAGGGAGGATGTTGTAGGGTCTCTGGGGCAGGCAGGATGGAAAATTTGAGCTGGATTTGCTCCAGGGATCATTGGAATTAGCTGCTGGGAAAGCCTTCCTAAGGATAGCTAAGCACACAAAATGCTTGTCTCGAAGACTGTTCAGTGTGTCTTTGTGACAAGCTTCTCTTGAGTTTCACATAGACTGAGATCATCTGGCCCTAGGGTATAGGATGGACCAGGCAGGTACATAGGGACCCCAGTGACCTTCTGACTGTAATGGTGAAGCACTCAGTCATTTGCCACAGCAATTTAACATGAGCTTTGTGCTCCCATCTCTGTGCATAGATGAAATCATTCATATATAGTCACACTTGCATGGCTGGGGTGTTTGGCTCTGCATGATATCTGCCAGCAGAAAAGATCAAAGATCTCAAAGATCTGTTCATCAGCATAGGGACCATAAAGAAGGGTGGGGATGGTGCAGGGACAAAGAGCAGAGGTGCTGCCCCACTGTGAAACTGCACCCTGTGGTTCCAGGAGATACCATCTGGCTGAAGCACAGAGGCTTTTTGAAGAGCTCTGCACATTTCCAGAAAGAGTTGCATTTCTTGCAGCAAGCTGAATGTCCTTCACAGAGCAAGGACACCAAAGTATTTCAGATGCAGAATTTAAAGCATTTTTAACAACCCATTCTTTACTCACATTCATTATTTAGGTCTGACTCTTACAGAAACCTGACTATTTGTCCTTATTCTTAAAGACAGATACCAATGCTGAGCTGGAAGTTTTTCATCTTGTGTTTACTTTGGGTTGACCTCTGTCTCTTCTCACGTGAACACTGAAATACAGGATGACAAATCCAGAGTCTGCACTCTGTTCTGAAGGGTACAGAGGCTAAACTCTTTCCTATCATTGATAAGCCAGGGTAATGCAAGTTATGTCTTTATCTCACTGGGCATCCATATCAGGCATCTCTCTCTGTATCAAGAGTGCTTTACACCTCCTCAGAGTCCACCCGCTCTTCCCTTATAGCACCCTCAGACCTCATCTAACAGTCAACTATTGTTGATAAAGGCCCCCTCTAAACTGCATGCTGTTCCTCAGTGAGTATCCTGAGAGGAACACAGCCTTACTCCCAGAGAAGGTCATGCCAGACCATGCTAAAAGCCAGCCCAGCTCTGGAGGAGCTAAAGCAGGAACAGGCAGAGGAACACAGTGGAAGCTTTAACGGGCTGTACTTTGAATTAACCACCCCAGTTCATTAGTCCAGCACACCAGCTCACTTGCTCTTGCTGCCTCAGCTTGCTCTTTGCAGGGTGTGGTGTGTCCTTTGCTCTTGCAAGGCTGGGTATGCCTGCACAGCGTGGCACCATCAGACAGAGGGTCTGGCGATGCCGGAGACTTTGAGATGGTTCGTGCTGAAGTGACAGAGATATTAAATACAGCCTGCCCAGGAGGGACCGAGCTCAGCTGGAGACAGTATTGTGTCATGGTTACCATAATCATCACACATGCTGAAAGCAAATATTCATCTGTCAGCCTCCAGATTTTCTACAACAAAAGCTCAACAGGCAGGGATGAACCCTACCCCTGGCTGTACCTCTGGGTTTGAGGGGGTTATAAGGGTTTAAATGGGGCAGAATTTGATCTCTCGTACGCTTCACAGGGGGTGGAAGGGGGAGATAAAGGGGCTTTCCTGGGTTCAGCTAGTAGAGGGTTAATATACACCAGCAGTTGGGGTGGGACACAGCCAGGACAGGTGACCCAAACCACCCAAATCGATATTCCATACCATGAAGTCATGCTCAGAGTAAAGGGGGCTGGACGTGTGGGTTGGGGATGATCCAGCTTCAGGACAGCTCTGAGCTGTACAGCCTGAGCTGTGCAGTTTGGTGAGGAACTGCATCTTGTGTCACCAGTTTGGTGTATTTTGCTATAAGTCCTGTGGCTGTCATTTCCCCTTCCCAGTGCTGTCCCAGTAAACTGTCCTTACCCCAAGCCATTGTCTCCCCATCCCACTGTGAGTGGGGTGAGTGAGTAGCACGTGCTGCTCAGCTGTGTCTGGAGCTGAACCACAACAAGGGGACACTGAGGGTTCCAGGTAGAGCCAGTTGTTTAAGCCCATACTTCTCATTTGACAGGTTCTAACGTGTTTATTCTATTTTCTTACTCAGGTAGAGCCTCTAAAGGTTGTGCATCAGAAATGTGCAAAGGAGAACGTAAACCTTGCAGATTCTGTAGATCATAGACTCCCCAAACCCCAGCCTGGCTTTGAGTGGAATCTCAGAGCCCCCTAGTGCCATCCCTGCCACGGGCAGGGACACCCCCACACCCACCCCCCCACACACAGCCCAGGGTGCCCCAAGCCCCATCCAACCCGGCCTTGAACCCTGCCAGGGATCCTGGGGCAGCCCCAGCTTCTCTGGGCACCCTGTGCCAGGGTCTCCCCCCTCCCCAGGAAGGATTTCTGCCTCAGATCACCTCTAAAACTACCCTCTTTCAGTATAAAGCAATTACCCGTTTGTCCTGCCACTACACACCCTTGTAAAAAGGGAAAAAAGTAATGGAGTAAAAAAGATGGAGACACTGTTTTCTGACCTGATGCTGGGAGGGGAAATACAGGGCAAGTCTCATCCTGCATCTCCAGGTAGGTCAGAAAAAGCCTTTTCCCTTTAGAACAAGTCTGAGCTGCAGCCTGAATTCTGGAAAAAAAAAAGACTGATGGGGACCTAGGAACCTTTGGTATTTCAGTTCTCATTTTACAGTATCCATAGGCAATTAACATTCTGCAACCTCCTTCAGAAGCTCCTGTGCTCCTTTAGAAATACTCAGGTTCTTTTTGGGGAGCTGACAGGGTCTGCCAAGTCGCTGCGTCACTTCAATTCAAAACGTTCAGATTTGCTGATTTGTTATCCAGCCTGGAGAAAACAAACCAAATCTTCCTGTTTCTGAGGCACAGTCTAACTCTGGGGGTATTTTTATATCCATACTCCTAAAAAACACAATGGAAACTGGGGATTTCTCCTGTAGGGTTGCTGTCACACAATAGTTCAAAGGAGACATGCAAAGGGAAATAAATCCAGTGGTGGGATTGGTCTGGTAGTGGTTTGGGTTTGCTTCTTCTGATGCCTGTGTTTCAATTTTACATTAAGAAGTCAACCTCTGGGGCACTTGGAAATAGCTTGGTAGGTGTAGCAGCCTAGAGAATGGAAGCTGAGTGGTCATGAAGAGAAAGCAATACTAAAAATATTTTTCTATGTGTAAAAATAGCCTGAAGTGTCTACTGAACTTTGAGACCAAAAAAAGAGAAAATTTTTGGTAAAAGAAAATAATTTCTTTTAAAAAAGAAGTCTCCCCTGCCCACTTGTCTCTCTGTGACTCAATACTTCTTCTTTGTGGAGTCAAAGTGGCCAATACCCCTTTTGGGTTTGAAAATGTATACAATGTCTAACCTCTGTGGGCATCAGATTGGGCAACTGTCAAACTGCCTTGTGTCAAATCATTCTGAAGAGGGTGCAGAAAACACATCTGTGGATTTCAGAGTCAGTAAGTGGAGGGAAAAAACCTGCAAGAAAATCAAAACTGTAAGTGAACTTCAAGAATTTGATGTTGGTTTTGTTTGGCTTCAAATGAAAATCACATGGGGAAATTCTGTGGATATCTTATTTTCTTTTTTTCTTAGGCTTTTCCTAGGCTCAGTGGTCCTTCAGGATTAAAAGGTGAAGAAGCATTTGTCCATACATACAAAAGGGAGATGCCCCCTTTGACAGTTTGGGCTGGAGGGGACCCTGTGTTGGTGCAGGAGGAGAGAACAGGCTGTGAGCAGACCCTGGGTACGATGGCATTCAGCAGCTTGGACTGGTTGCTCCCCTGTGTGCTCCCCAAATTACAAGATGAAGGGCTGCAGTGCCTCCCTATTAATAGATTTTCTGAGAATCCACTATTTCTAAAAGAGGCTGAAGACTTCAGAAGCGTGGCTGAGGATGAGATATAGCCTGCTGCTGTCGCTTTTGAGTTTTGCTTAATTTTCCCAATAAACGTATAGACCTGAGAACCTGCTACTACACACCTGGGGTGAAGGACTCCAAGGCTGTATTTCTCATCTGAGTGGAAGCTATTTCAGTCAGATCCATTTCAGGACCTTCAACTTGAAATGCTAGGGGGAAAAAAAAAATCCATAATGATTTCTCCTGAAGAAGTACACCCAAAATAAAATGAGAAATAGAAGACAGGCTTCACACATGGTGGCAGGAGCTGAATGCTAAAGTCCCTTCAAACAATAAGCAAAATGTTGTGCTTGTCTCTTTCTCAGTCATGGATCTTGAGCTGTCTGGTTGTCCTGGTTTCAGTCAGGATAGAGTTAACTCCATTTGTAGCAGCTGATGGGATGCTGTGTTTGGGAGTTCCAATGAAAGCAGTGCTGAGAACACCCTGATGTTCTTAGTTGCAGTCAGACAGTCAAGGACTTTCTCAGCTTCTTCCTATTTCTCTATCCATGAGAAAGGAGGGGCGAAGCCAGGACAGGTGACCCAGATGGGCCAGAGAGAGTATTCCATGGCAATGACGTCCTGCCCAGGATAACGAGGGGCTGAGGGGAGGAAGAAGAGGGGCGGTGGCGGGACGCGTGCTGCTTGGGGGGACGGTCGGGTTCCGGGACAGCTCTGGGTGGTACCTGAGTTGTGTGGGTCGGGGAGAAACTGCATTGGGGATCAAGAGTTTCATCTTCTTTTGCTCTAAAGTCCTGTTAGCATTGGGATATTTGATCTTTCTGTTCTCTCAGTAAACTCTCCTTATCCCAACCCACGGGCCTCTTAGTTTCTTGGGTTTGGAGTTATTTCCCCTTCCTTTTCCCTTCCCTTGTTTCCCCCTTTTTCCCTCTTCCCCTGCTCTTGTACTTTAAGGAGCAGGAGCTGCGTGGATCTCGGCCCACAGCCAGGGGGAAACCACGACACTGGTGTTGCACCTTGGCGTGCCGTGGTGGGGTTGTGCTTGTGAGGGGTGCTGAGCACCAGGTGGCTATAGGATGCTGTCAGTGTGTGCCTGGCACATGTCCCTGTCCCCTCGGACTGTTTGCTTTGTGCTATGGGACATGGAAGTGCCCAGTGTCCCTCTGCCCACCAAGCACCCAGCCGCTGCCTGCCTAAGCTGTGCATGAGCTTCAGTGGAGCATCTTCACACATGGGTCAACACCATGGAAACATGGGCTGCACCAGGCAGTCTCTGGTACGGGAGGCTGCAATCTCATGTTGATAGATTGATCTCTAGGGAAGGCTTCTCATGAGGGTAGGAGTAGATGTGGGGTCCAAGCACTTAGTGTCATGCAAACAATGAGCAAAGTCTGGGAAAAGCTGTACAACCCTGGGCCAGGTTTGGGGTGGGGTGGCTGAAACACAAAAACACTGCGCTGCCATCCAGAAAGATCTGGTCGGGCTGGAGAGCTGGGCAGGGAGAAACCAGATGAGGTTCAAGAAAAGCAAGTGGAGAGTCTAGCACCTGGGAAGGAATAACTGCTGGAATCAGGACAGGCTGGGGGTGACCTGCTGGAGAGGAGCTCTGTGGAGAAGGACCTGGGGGTCCTGGTAGATGACAGGGTGGCCATGAGCCAGCAGTGTGCCCTGGGGCTGAGAGAGACAATGGGATCCTGGGGGCATCAGGAGGAGTGTGGGCAGCAGGTCACAGGAGGGGATCCTCCCCTCTGCTCTGCCCTGCTCAGGCCCCACCTGGAGTGTTGTGTCCAGTGCTGGGCTCCCTGGGATCAAACAGACAGGGATCTCCTGGAGAGAGTCCAGAGGAGGCTACAGAGATGCTGAAGGGCCTGGAGCATCTCCCCTGTGAGGAAAGGCTGAGGGAGCTGGGGCTGTTCAGCCTGGAGAGAAGAAGACTCAGGGGGGACCTGATTCATGTTTATCACTATCTGAAGGATGGGATGCAGGGGGAAATGGGCAGCCCCTTTTCAGTGTCTGTGGGGACAGGACAAGGGGCAATGGCTGCAAGTTGGAGCAGAGGAAGACCTTTTCCCCAGTGAGGGTGAGGGAGCCCTGGGCCAGGCTGCCCAGGGGGGTGTGGAGTCTCCATCTCTGGAGAGATTCCAGCCCCGTCTGGACGCCGCCCTGTGCAATATGAGCTGGGGAGCTGCTCTGGCAGGGGGTTGGACCCCAGGAGCTCTCAGGTCCCTGTGACCTCTCCCACCCCTGGGATTCTGTGATTGTGATTCTGTATGGCTTTGGGGTCAGGACTTTTTGGCCATGGCAAGGTGTTTGCCTTATATCAGAAGAAAAACCCTCTCCAACACTCCCCTGCTCTGCTGGTTTCTCAGCATTTCTATTTATGGGTGATCACAAATGTTCATGTTTCTGGAGTGCTGATTTTTCCTTGAGCTCTGCTGGTTCTGCCCTACCAGTCAGAGAGGTGCTGGAGTTTGACAACCAGCAGAAAATTCCTGGATACCCTTAGCCTGCTTTCACTTAATTAGGTCCTCATTATAATGTCTTTGTCCAGAGAGCACCTTAGCACCATGCACATCAGATTCCTCTCCTGACTCACAGGTAGTGGGTTTTTAACCTTTAAGCAAACATTTTTATAGATATATAGAGATATATATAAAGAGGGAAAAAATTAGGGAGGGAAATGGCTTTTGAAGCAGAATTGAAGGGGACAGGGTGGCAAGAGGAGTATGCCAAGCAAATTTTGCCACCAGGCTCTCCAGAAAGGTAAAGTGCTCTGAGAGCATCACTTGGCAGCCAGACTAAATGTGCTGGGAAGCCCAGGAAGGAAGAAATCAAGAGGAAGAAGCTTTCACATGGCAAATTGAAAGGTCTCAGAGCAAATTCAGATCCTGATGATCCTGCCTCTCACCTTGAAATTTCCACCCTGCTTCTCTCTTCATTGGCATGGCTATTTCTGATAAATCAAAGGGGTTTGTCTGCTCCCCTGGGTTTTTTTTTTACTTGCTAGAAGTAGAAGGGAAGTGACCCCAGCAGCTCCAAAGCCCAATGCCATGCTGCCAGCTCTGGCAGCATCTTTTTCTTTCTACCTCTAAGCTGCAGAAGGGCATCTTGGCAGCCCAGGGCAAACAGAGTAAGTAGGATTCAGGGATGCAGATGACTCGGATGGGTCAGAAGTATTTAAGAGTGAATTAGAAACACAGTCAATTCTAATTAAAGCATGTGTCTGTTTTATATGGGCACCAAGGCTTTTTGAGACCTCAGATAGAAAGGGAAATTGAAGAAAAGAGGAGCCAGGAATGTGAAGCATGTGGACGTCAGGCAGAATGGTATTTCATTCCCTGGGCGGTTGATGATGCAGTTTGAGGCAAGAGGCTGGGACAGTGTTTACCCTGGAAAGACAGAAAAGGGTGGGAGGCAGAATAAGGGACCTCTCAGAGGTGGCAGGGGAGGGGGAAGCATTGTGGTCCCAGCTTGATGTGCAAACACCAACTGCCTGAGCTGGAAACCCCCCAGGGTGGGAGGGGACCTGCTCCTAGCAAAGGGTCACAGGTGAAATCTGGTTACAGTCAGTCCTTTCCCATGGGAGGAAGAGGAGCAGATCACTCCAGGGGATCTTTAGGGGGTGCTTCCACCCCACACCAGGCACTCTTTGAAAAACCTATATATTTGTTGATAAAACGCCTGGGGGTGCTGGTGGGTGACAGGGTGGCCAGGAGCCAGCAGTGTGCCCTGGGGCTGAGAGAGACAATGGGATCCTGGGGGCATCAGGAGGAGTGTGGGCAGCAGGTCACAGGAGGGGATCCTCCCCCTCTGCTCTGCCCTGCTCAGGCCCCACCTGGAGTGTTGTGTCCAGTGCTGGGCTCCCTGGGATCAAACAGACAGGGATCTCCTGGAGAGAGTCCAGAGGAGGCTACAGAGATGCTGAAGGGCCTGGAGCATCTCCCCTGTGAGGAAAGGCTGAGGGAGCTGGGGCTGTTCAGCCTGGAGAGAAGAAGACTCAGGGGGGACCTGATTCATGTTTATCACTATCTGAAGGATGGGATGCAGGGGGAAATGGGCAGCCCCTTTTCAGTGTCTGTGGGGACAGGACAAGGGGCAATGGCTGCAAGTTAGAGCCTAGGAAGACCTTTTCCCCAGTGAGGGTGAGGGAGCCCTGGGCCAGGCTGCCCAGGGGGGTGTGGAGTCTCCATCTCTGGAGAGATTCCAGCCCCGTCTGGACACCGCCCTGTGCAATATGAGCTGGGGAGCTGCTTTGGCAGGGGGTTGGACCCCAGGAGCTCTCCAGGGCCCTTCCAGCCCCTGGGATTCTGGGATTCTTGGATTTTATACCACTTATACAATGTTATCTTTCTTCTCAAATATTTAAAAGCCTGTTGTGCTGTTTGGAAAGCTCACTGTCATTTTAGCCTTTCATCAAGCTCCAGTGTGTATCTTTGTTAGCATACATTTTAAAACAAGCAAGCATTCCTCATTCACCTGGCATCAGTTAGAGATGCAGAATTCTTAGCTCTCCTTCCTGAGCAGAGCTAGCTCAGAGAGCCACTACTGTTGAGTTACTGGGTGACATGGATCAGGGTGAGAAGCACTGGCAGCACTTTCTGCTTCAAACTGTCCTGCCTTGCAAGCAGCAAAGAGCAGAGCTGCCAAGAGGAGCAGTGCCTGTGTGCAAGGCTGGGTGAAGGCTTTAGAGCTGAGACACAAAGACTTCCACAAAGCTTGGCTGTTTGCACCCTCAAAATCCAGACTTGCTAGCACTTTGCAAGATGATTGACCAGCCTGCCTCTAGCAGTGGGAAGTACAACTCCCTTTAGCAATTCAGGTTGTGGAAGGCTCAGTATGTCTGATCAATATGCCTCAGTGGTAGGTCAATACCCCATGTGTGTGTCTGCTTGCTCTTACTGGTGCATCCTCACTCTTGTGTTACGTGGACCAGAACTACTGACACTGGTACCTCACCAGCCATCACCAGCTTGGAGGGAAAAATTGGGAAGGAAACTGCCTGTGATCTGCAGGGGACATGGGGTCAGACCCTCTGAGAAACCCACTCCCTGCCAGGCTCTGCTCATTGTGGTCTCCAGGACCCTGTGCTGCTTTCTCACAATGACAGACGAGGTGGATCTTGCTAAGACAGGGGAGGGTGGGTTTGATGCCCTGATGAGGGCAGGTTGAGGGGATGGATATTTGAACTCCCCCTCAGAAATTAATTCAATGCATAACAGACACAGAAGATGGAAGATGCCATAAAATAAATGCAAAGCATCCTGGGGTAGGTGGAGCTGGAGCTGGAGGATCTGAACATGCCTGGTGTGTTGCATGAAGATCACCAAGGTCTTTAAGTCATAACATTAAACCCAGGTATAATATAAAGGTGTGTCCAGGTTAAGCAGAAGCTGGGGTAGCAGGAGCCCTGGCTGTGAATCCCAAACCAGGTTGTGCAGAGAGAAGCAGTCCTGATGGCTGTTCAGAGCTCTCCTCACCCATCTGTGCCCAGCTCAATGTGGTACCTCCAGCATCCCCAGCTATGAACCCTCCTCTTCAGAGCAGATATGGGGCTTGCTGGAGGTCCTGGTGATCCTTGGTGCTTGGGAACACTCATGGGGTCTTGCTTCATGTCCAAGGCGTGAGGCAACAAGTGGAGGTAAAGCAGGAGGCAGAGATACAGAAGGAGCCATCAGCCTGGTGGGCATCCCCCAAACACAGACCTTGCCTGAGGAACAGAGTGCTGCCACCTGCAGATTTCAGCATTACTGGGTTTTCAGACAACTTCTCAGGGGTCTTCAGCTCTGGGAAGATGAGCTGGGGTAAGGTTCCACCCTCAGGTACCTGCATCCCTGGTGTGCACCTGCACGGGGGGTGGCTGTCCCCACATGGCTGCAGGGAACGTGGCTCGTCCTCCTTTCCCACAGCACCGGTGTCAGGAGCCTGGTGTGGTTCAAATAACTGTGATTACAGCCTTACATTTTCAGTGATTCAATTAACAGCCTGATTAGTAAGATACTATTCCATTTTATAATTAGATTAATGAGAGCATTCATTCAGAAGTTGTTATCTCACTTAATAATGACCTCACTGATTATTCTATCTCCTTTAACTGAGTGACTGATTTTGATTAAAATAAATATAGCTCACAGCACCTGGAAATTCATTCTTCTATTTAGAAGGAATCTGATAGAAAGAGATTCCCTTTTAAGAATTTCTTGAGAGTGATTAAATATTTTGGTCCTCCTGAGGCTGAATTTTCATGTTTTTAAAGATGACATTTTTGAAATATTTGATGATAAAATATTTATTAAGCCCTGCATTTATATTTTCAATACATCTGTCTCTACTTTGACTGTTTGAACATCATTTCAGAAGAAATATATATTAGCATGCTGAACTGTGCCTATATACACACACACATATAAGTGCTTATACACACACACACACGTGTGCACACACACACAGACATCACACCATTGAACCTCAGTGTTTGTTTCATCCTGTACCTCACATAATGATTTCTGATTTAGGAACAAACACTGCCATCAGTCATTTAGGCAATTGAGTTTATCAGATCCCTGCTGCTTCTGATGTTATTTTGTATATTAATCTGTTTTCTAGGAGTGGTAAGAATTAGAAAGCACAACTGCTAAACTCTTTAATAGGAAGAAGACAAACAGGCAGGCAAATAGAGTTAGCAGGTTTGTTAGAAAGGCAAAACATGCCTGATTACCATGGCACAACAATTAGTGGCAATCAAAAGCTCTGTGTCAGAGTGAAGGTGAACGTGGCCATTGATGGCACCTGGTTTGGGAGGCGGTGCTGGTCCCACGCCAGACAGGAGTGGCATTTTATCAACACATACATGGGGATTTCAAAGAGTGTCTGGTGTGGGGAGAAGCACCCCCTGAATCCCAGGGGTTGGAAGGGCCCTGGAGAGCTCCTGGGGTCCAACCCCCTGCCAAAGCAGCTCCCCAGCTCAGATTGCACAGGGCGGTGTCCAGACGGGGCTGGAATCTCTCCAGAGATGGAGACTCCACACCCCCTGGGCAGCCTGGCCCAGGGCTCCCTCACCCTCACTGGGGAAAAGGTCTTCCTAGGCTCTAACTTGCAGCCATTGCCCCTTGTCCTGTCCCCACAGACACTGAAAAGGGGCTGCCCATTTCCCCCTGCATCCCATCCTTCAGATAGTGATAAACATGAATCAGGTCCCCCCTGAGTCTTCTTCTCTCCAGGCTGAACAGCCCCAGCTCCCTCAGCCTTTCCTCACAGGGGAGATGCTCCAGGCCCTTCAGCATCTCCTTAGCCTCCTCTGGACTCTCTCCAGGAGATCCCTGTCTGTTTGATCCCAGGGAGCCCAGCACTGGACACAACACTCCAGGTGGGGCCTGAGCAGGGCAGAGCAGAGGGGGAGGATCCCCTCCTGTGACCTGCTGCCCACACTCCTCTTGATGCCCCCAGGATCCCATTGTCTCTCTCAGCCCCAGGGCACACTGCTGGCTCAAAATGTATGCAGCTGTACCACTGCACCAGCAAGGACTGCTTTGCAAGGGGGCAAGGGTTTATTTCTTGCCTAGGCATTTTCATAAATCCCACACAGCATCCTTCTGCATATTTAGTTTCTAAATTCCCTTAAATTCTGACATAATAATTTATTTCCTCAAGGGTGGAAAAAAATGAAAAGAGAAAATATTTTTCTCCTACTTATTAACGCCTGCTAAGAATTTTCACAGCTATTAGGAAAAGCACAGAATTTTATTTCACTTCAGCAGATACAGGAGTCAAGTGATGTCCTACCAGACATGTTTTGAAATTTCCAGTAAAAATACTTTGCCACAAATAATATGGTGAGTGTGATGCATTACAACAGTCACTCTATTTTCTCTTGTCCATATAAATGTTCTACAGCCAGGTGCATTCAGATTTTGAAATATGATATACATTTAAGTTTAAATTAAATAAGAAAGGTTACTTGGAACCTGCTGCAGAAGTCTTCTTTCCTAAAAAAAAAAGTCCTCAGGGAAGTGGAGCATGTGAGGAAACAAGAGCAGGGGTAGGCTGAGGGATGAGGCTGAAGATAGAGCTTGTTTTCTAGAGCAGGAATAGGCATCATTCATAGAATCATAGAATCCCAGACTGGTCTGGGTTGGAAGGGACCCCAAGTAGCACAGAGCTCCAACCCCCTGACACAGGCAGGGACACCAACCTCCAGGCCTGGAGCTACACAAGGTTGCCCAGAGCCCCAGCCAACCTGGCCTTCAACACCCCCAGGGATGGGGCACCCACCCCCTCTCTGGGCAGCCTGTTCCAGCCCCTCACCACTCTCTCTAGAAAAAACTTCCCCCTCATATCTCATCTAACCCTTCCTTCCTTTAGCTTCACTCCATCCCCCTTGTCCTGCCAGTCTCTGCCCTTGAACAAGCTGATTCCCCTCCTGTTCCTCTGCTCCCTTCAGGGACTGTCAGGCTGCAATGAGGTCCCCCCACAGCCTTCTCTTCTCCAGGCTGACCCAGCCCAGCTCCCTCAGCCTCTCTCCATAGGGGAGCTGCTCCAGCCCTCTGAGCATCTTTGTGGCTCCTCTGACCCCTCTCCAGCAGTCCCACATCTTTCTTGTCCTGGGGCCCCAGCTCTGGACACAGGACTGCAGCTGGGGCCTCAGGAGGGCAGATCATTATTTTATATGTTCTTAGATGAATAGTAAGAATTAGTCAGGTGGTTTGAAATCAGTGCTTGGGTTTGAGACTGGCCAAATCCTGGAGGACTCATGTTAGCACATAAAAGAGGCCACATGATGGGGCAACAGATCTGGTCCTGCACATAGAGCTCCTTCTCTCTTGGCCCCTGTACTGCTTCCAAGCTGTTATTTGAAATTTCCATTAAGGAGAAATTTTCAGCCCTTCATAGTAGCTCTGCATTCCATAATTCCATGCATGATGCCAGACTTGGACAACATCTTGATCATGAGCTCAATGGAGGATGAATTTGCTGAATGACTTAGGGAATTTTCATGAATGTTTAGGAAGTCATATGCCTGAGTTAGGAAAGGAATCAATGTCACCCTCCTATGATACTGCACTGATGCACATCACTCTAATATTGAAGTCACTGTCACCCAAGCATTTCCAGAGCAGATGAAAGCTACTGTTCAGGAACATTGGGTGCAGTTTAAGAACGTTGAAATTCAAGATATGAAACTAGAAAATGGAAACATTAGCCAGGGTATAGGCCTGAATGCCCAAATCAGTGCTAATACCTATAGAGAATTATAAGTGCAGGTTTCTCTTGCCAAGCTATGCCCCAGACCCTGCTGAAAGCTAGAATGTTTCCATGGAAAGCATCCAGAGGCAGTGGTCCAAAACCTAAACTGATTTCATTTGGCTTGTTGAGGGAATGGGCTTCCAGGCTGTGGTGGTTTGAGATGGTTTTATTCTTATTACAGTCATCTACCACAATCACCTCTGGTCTTTGGGAGCTGGTACCATTTGTGGGTTACTGCACAGCACAATGTCTGAGGGTGGAAATGTCATCATCTTTAATGTGCTGGAAGATCTCACTCAAAGCATCCTGACTTGAACTGTCATCAAGGTGCCACACAAACAACTTCCCCCATCTGATGGTGGGGATGAATAGATCACACAAAAGCCAAAGATGCCTCAGAAGGGATTGCTGAGGCTTGGTGGACTCTTCATTGCTCATCAGGCCGGTCTTTGTCTGACTGTTGGAGTGAACCAAATTCTTCTGCTCATTGCTTGGTACCTGCAGTGTCAGAGTCCTCATCTACCCAAGCCCTGACACAGGCAGGATGCTTTTTAGTGTGTTTGCCATCGTGTCCCTTGAGTTCCTCTGCATTGCAGCACTCATGTGAAGGAAACTATGGATTTGGAATAGAGTCCTTCACCATCTAGCATGGCATTCACAGATGTTTCATTAAGGTCTAATCCAAGGAAGTCAAAATTCAAAGCTGTTACATTGATCAGGGGAGAGCATCCTTGGGCAGCACTACTCTGGAGAAACACCCAGCTGGGCTGTCTGAGGACAAACACAATGCAACACAACACAAACAAAGCCTTCCCACATCATTTTAGCATCTGCTTTGTAAGCAGAGGAACAGCACATGACCTGGACTCCAAAGTAGCAGCTTAGCTCAGGGGTAAAATCACACAAAACTCCTTGTGCAATGGGGAGGCAGCATCTCTGTGTCCACGTCCATGTCCCTGAACTGGATCACTATAGTGGTAAGGACTGTCCCCCCAGTATCATCCCCCAGTACTCTCTACCCCCCAGCAACCACTGCAGAGCCCATCCTATAGCTTAGCTTATCCCACTCCTTCACACCTCACCCCTGTCCCAGCCCCACTCCACCTGTGGATCCCAGCCCTTTGGTGCTCCTGGCCTCCATGGGCTCCTGCCCTCTCCAGCGCAGCCCCTTGCTCCAGGCCTCCATGGAGATGTCCCCTGCCTGTCCAGCCCCTCACATGCCCTGGCCCCACCTCCCCCCACAGCAGCAGTGCTCTGGCTCCTGCTCAGCCGAGGGGTACCCCAGAGGTGGGATGCACTGCAGAGACCCATGGGAACTGCCCAGAGCCCAGAGCATGACACAGAGATGCTCCACCAGCACAGGGCAAGCACTGGAGTACTGACACCACAGAAACATTTTTGCAGAAGGCACTGAAAAGGCATTCAGGGCCAAATCCTGGTGTGTTTGCTGCCATCAGCTTATCTGCCACCCTGGAGTGGGTGTGTGTCTGCTAGATGAAGGGTGAAGCACTTAAGATAAAGAAGAAAATCCCCCATTATTAAACATTCCCTTCCACCGTTTATCAAATCACATAATACTGATACTCTCACTATTTTGCCTCAGGAAAGGCACGGTGGGATAAAATTAACAGTGATTCTATATTCATTGCAAGCTCCTAATTAACCAGGCTGGGCCATACTGCTCCAGCCAGATAATTCCCCAATATTTAGCCATTAGTTCTTTCCAATTTGGCCTGCTGCTGCTCCTGGCAAGTTTTGTCTCATAAACAATTATGCTGAATGCCAGATGTCCCAATAGACTGCTCGACTTCCACTAGCAGCTGTCTCATCAGGCCAGTTTTGCTGGAGCTGGGGAGACAGTTTGACATTTGACATCCTTGTGTGTATAAAGCTAAGGGTCAGCCAGAATCCCAGCCAGGACTTTTAATTACAGCAGCCTCACGGGCTGAACACACACACATCCGTGTCACAGCTATTCTCTGACAAGCCAGCGCCCACGTTTCATGCTCCAAGGAGACCCACTGAGCATCCCAGCTCCCTCCATCCTCTCCTTCAGCTAGAGTTTGATTCACACAGGAGAAGGATTTGGAGATGGTGACCTGGATGTGTGGACTGGGCAGTGTATGTCTGGGTGTAAAGTTGGTACTTTACTCTGCAGAAAGGTCAAATGCAGGAAGCAGAGGCCTGGGTGGTCAGCTCAGCTTTCCACTGGTGAGAAAGAGCCCTTGAGGAACCACAGCTCTTTTCCCTGCAGACCCCCAGCAGAACCATGCACAGAGTCATCTCCTGGGCAAGATTTACAGCTTCAGCATGGGATGTCCTCAGTCCACCTCCATGTACAGTGGGGCTGAAACTGGAGCTCTGGAGACTGCTGTGTGGGGCACAACAGCAGTGGGTGTCATGACATCATCCTTCCAAATGTCACACCACCGTCCCAGACAGGTGGGTTTTGCTGAGTCCAGGACTTGCCCAATGGGCAGTTTACCCAGCTGTGGGAATGTAAAGAGGTGCTGGGGTCAGAGGGACCCTCCTCTGTACCCTCCCCCAGGACAGCCCCCCTCCATCCATCTGCTCTCAGATTCAGGGATCTCCCCCAGCTCAGCACTCAACCACATTTCTCCAGCCCTTCCTTGGTGGACCAGGGGATGTGACTGCAGCTTTTGCCCCAGGAACACAAGTGAGGTGGGCTGAAGAACTGTTTCATTGTTTGTTTTAAGGTGAACTTCACTAAAGGGTTGTGTATTACATGAAAAAACTTTAATAGCTGAAAAGCCTTGACTCACATTAATGTGGAAGAAAGCAGTTGCCAGTCGAAATTCCCTGGAGAATCTCCTCAGGAGATTCAGAAGGGAAGCAAAGAAATGTGCATTTTAATATAATATTCTTTCAGATTCCCACATAAAACACTGCATGTTTTTATGCTCAGTGTGGCAGCTTACTTTTATTTTAAAATAAACAAGTGTGGGTTTAATGGAAGGGCACTTGTTGACAGACACATTAATTTCTCACTGGAGAAACAGAGAAAAAGCAAAGGTAAATTCCTGAGATAAGTGTATTTTCAGATAAAAGGCTAATAATAGTTCATATTCCTGAGTTGCTGGTGTAAGTAGATGAGATGAATCGATCGAGGTGGAATAGTCCAAGCTGGCTCTAGGGCAAATATTGCAGTGGCACCAATGGGTACTGGCTGTGGAGACGTGGGGGTGGCACACAGGAAGAACAAATTCTTATGAGATAGGGTCTGGCTGTGATATTTTCTGTGATTTTTAAGCAAGTTGAGAAATTGAGGAGCTTTTCTACTCTGTTGTCATTTCTAAAATACTCCACTGGTGCCCACCCCTCTCTTAGATCATACACCCAGCAAACAGAAGTTAGGAACACTTGTTCCTAATCATGAGCATCTCACAATTTAGGTCCTATTCCTGCTTTTTGTTATTTGCAGAAAAACACCAAGTCCCTTGAAATGGCCTGAGAAAAGCTAGGTGCACCTCTGTGATGCTTCCAAGTGATCATCCTTTCTCTGCCTCTTAAATCAGGGTCATCTTGGAAAGCACCAAAGGGACATGACAGTTCTTGGTCCTGACACGGGAGCTGTTCCAGTACAAGCAGAGAGGCTGGGCCCCTTCCATCAGAGTCAGCATCACGCTCTGGCAGACAGGGTGCAGTTCATGACACGTCTCTTCAGACTGGACCATTCCTGATGTTGCTGCCTGTGACAGGAAACACAGCTTCTCCACAACTGTTTTATTGACAGGGAGTCTCCATCTCTGGAGAGATTCCAGCCCCGTCTGGACGCCGCCCTGTGCAATATGAGCTGGGGAGCTGCTTTGGCAGGGGGTTGGACCCCAGGAGCTCTCCAGGTCCCTTCCAACCCCTGGGATTCTGTGGGTCTGTGAGTGATACAGCACTATGTTTGGATTTGACTAGCAGAGCCAGTCAATAATACATTACTTTATTTTGACTTATTGTAGTTCAGACAAATGGAGGGCTAGTTCTCTTACCTGCAAATAAGGCTCTCAGTTTCAAAGGGCAGAGGATAATAAGCCAAACGAACTAAGATGACCACCCTGAGCTGCTCAGGGATATAAGTGAGGAAGCAGTGGGAATGTGGGACATAACAACCCCAAGCAGTGCTACAGGCTTGGGGGAGACTGGCTGGAGAGCTGTCAGGCACAGAAGGACCTGGGGGTGTTGGGTGACTGCAGACTGAACATGAGCCAGCAGTGTGCCCAGGCAGCCAGGAAAGCCAATGGCATCCTGGCTTGTGTCAGACCCATACCATGGCCAGTAGGTCTGGGGAGGTGATTGTGCCCCTGTACTGGGCACTGGTGAGGCTGCACCTTGAGTGCTGGGTCCAGTTCTGGGCTCCTCACCATCTGAAGGACATGGAGGTCCTGGAGCGAGTCCAGAGAAGGGCAACCAGGCTGGGGAAGGGGCTGGAGGGCAAATCCTCTGAGGAGCAGCTGAGGGAGCTGGGGGTGTTCAGCCTGGAGAAGAGGAGGCTGAGGGGAGACCTTCTCCCCACCTCCACTGCCCTGCCAGGAGGGTGCAGAGAGGTGGGGGATGGTCTCTTCAGCCAGGGGACAGGAGATGGGACAAGGGGCAATGGGCTCAAGCTGTGCCAGGGCAGGGACAGATCAGATGGGAGGGCAAAGTTCTTCCCTGGCAGAGTTGTGGGGCTGTGGCACAGGCTGCCCAGGGAGGGGCTGAGTCACCTTCCCTGGGGGTGTTTAAAAAGGGGAGATGAGGTGCTCAGGGATATGGGTCAGCACAGGACAGGAACAGTTGGACTCAATGATCTCAAAGGTCTTTTCCCAACCTGGTGATTCTGTGTTTCTGTGTTGAAATAAAATATGCAAAATTATCTGGCAAGTACCCAAAGCAAGCTGAGAAATCCTGAGGAATTGGGCTCTAGGTTTAACACAACGAATTACTTCATCCAAAAGCCTGTTAGGACCAAATAGAGAGGCTGCAGGGACAGGAAGAAAGATCTGAGCAGCAAATAAACCTGTATCTTCAATCTCAGAAAGTGTAGGAAAAAAGTGAGAATTGGTTAAAGTCAAGCTGAGTTAAAACTGAGTTGAAGCAGATTGTAAAGGACTCATTCGTGTCACGAATAAAAAGAGAAGAAAGACAGGGGTTTGCTGATCAGTACCAGTGAAGATTAAAGATCTTCTGGATTTAGCCCCAAAGCTACATACACAGTTTGTGTCAGACCTCACTGATGAAGAAAGCGTTGGATGCAGATGCAACAGCAGGATGCTGCTGCGAATGAGGTTCTGAAACCAGAGCTGATCATCTGTGGAGGAGCAACTTTTGAACAACTCAATGCACTGGAGCCAGGGGACCTGATAATCTCAACCCCGGACATCTAAAAATAACCTGAACATCAAATTGCAGCTCCAGTAACTATTATTTCAAATAAATCTAAGAAGTTGAGGGTGGCACTGGAGGAACAAAGAGTAGGCAGGGGAGTTCCCAGGGCAAAGGAAAAGAGTGAACTGTCACCTATCAGATCCCTGCAGTATCTGAGCTGTTAGAGCCAATTTGGACAGAGAAGAATTAAAGATGTAGGTTAAATGAAAAGAGGTTAGAGCTCAACATGGGTTTATTAAGCTAGATGGTACAAGTCTAACCTGATAACTTTGAATAAAAAAGTGATTTTCTCTGTAAAGAAATGTAGTACCTCTAACCACTCACACCAGAGGGAAGCTTTAATTGTGCATTAGATAGGAAACAATTATCTAAACTACAGTAAGGGACAGCAAGCCTGGTCTGAAAAGGTATTGTGGAGACAAGTTAGGGCAAAGCTGTGAGGGCTGGCTGGAGGGAAACACTGGGGAAACTGTTCTGAATTCAAGTGTACATAAAATCTTTGTTAACAAATAGCACAAGAACCAGTGCAGGACGTGGCTGTGGAAAAGGGGAATGCCAGGCTGCAATGGTGTCAGAAGTCAAGAATTACAGGTGTGATGTGACCAGACACCCTGGTCATCACCCACAGACTGCCTTTGGGCTCTCCCAGAGGCACAAGGGCCACCAGCCACCTGATAAGAAGAGATGACACCAACTTCTGTCACCACAAAGAAAGCTGATAGAGGGGGGTGTCCGTCTGTATTTTCTCTAAAGACAGTGGGGGGGATCATGCCCTAGGAGAAGAGTGACTTTGGGAATCGAGGAACAGGAGCAGATGAGTGTCAGGGAAATACTTGTCACAAGTGTATTAGAAAAAGGTTTGTCCTGCAAGGAGTGAGCTCTGAGACTGTCCCCAGGGCGATGGGGGACACAGGGGGTTTGGAAGGGAGATGTGCCATGCACAGGAGGCTGGTCCCTTCTGGTCTCTGCCCCGTGCTTCTAAACCACTCATAAATCTCAAAGCATTCACATTCCTAAAGGAAGGAAGGGTTAAATTAGATCTTAAAATTAGGGGGAAGTTCTTTGCAGAGAGAGTGGTGAGGGGCTGGAACAGGCTGCCCAGAGAGGGGGTGGGTGCCCCATCCCTGGGGGTGTTCAAGGCCAGGTTGGCTGGGGCCCTGGGCAACCTTGTGTAGCTCCAGGCCTGGAGGTTGGTGTCCCTGCCTGTGGCAGGGGGTTGGAACTCTGTGATCCTTGGGGTCGCTTCCAACCCATGCCATTCTATGATTCTATGATTCTATGATTCTACAGTCTCCTCAGGATGTAGAAGCTCAGCTCTTCATTTAAATTTTAACTAGTGTTTGCTGATTCAGCAAAAGCCACTCCTGAGGGGTCTCTATGATTTCTCTACCCTTTTTCATCCAAGCAGTGATATATGCCTTCCCTCTGAACACATATCAGAACACATATCATATGATGACATATATGTGTTCCCTCTGAACACATACCCTGTATCTGGTCCGCTCCAACCTTGCTGTAAGCTCACCCATACACCTTGCTCCAAATCCTCACCTTGGATTTTCCCAGCTGGTTCATCTCATTTGCTCACTGTGCAATAACTTTGCTGCCTTTCATTTCTTTCTCATCACAAATGTTCTGGACACGTTTTCCAGCCTATTCAGCACATCCTCAGTCCCTACCCTTCCCTCTCTGTATTATCTTCAACTCTTCTCTGAAGACTCATGGTAGGACCTCTCCAAGAAGCTCCAAAGCCTATCCTTACTGTTCCTGAGCAGTCTTACACACACTTATTCTGCGACTGCCTTCACCATGGCAGATGAATTTTGTGACTCTCCTTACATGATGCTGGTGTATTTGTTTAGCAAACCAAATGCCATATTTATTAATAGTACCACAAGAAAAAGTTGATCACATTTTGTACTGTATGTCTCCACGTGAAAAATCTTGGTGCTGCAGAAGTTGCTTCCACATGGAAAAGTCAACTGGATGGAGAAAAATTTTCCAGTTCTATTTCCATATCTGTCATGTTCAGCCTTCCAATATCACTGTTGCAAATATTTTGACTTCTAAATATCTCCCTGGATAGCTCAGCTAGCTGCAAAGCAGTTATACAACCTCCTTCCTCCATATATTTAGGGTGCTGGGTTTTTTTCAGCTGGGCAGAATCCATCCAGCATCCCTTGACCATTGTCATCTTCACAGCCCTGAGGTTATAGCAGTGTCCTGTTGGTGGAATTTCTTATGAACACCTCTTCAGCTCACCCAGAATGTGGCTGCTGGAGCACTGACTTCTACAAATAGGTGAGTTAATCAAATCCCAGGACATCCTGGTGCCTGATACAGGGCAGGTTTCAGAGCTGCCTTCGGTAGCAGTTGTCATACCACCTGGATAAGGCTGCTACCCAAGGCACTGCCTGCCAGGAGTAGATCTCTCCTTGAGCATCATTGATTTCTTTACTTCAACATTTTCAACAGGAGTCCTGGCTGATTCCAGGCTTTGGAGAAACCAATTAGGGGGAAAAAACCCCCTCAAACATTATTTTTTACCTTAGGATAGCTTTCTCCCAAAGTGCTGGTCTTCTGAAATCTGTTACTCAATTCAGGAATAACTCCCATTGCTCAGTCAACAGCTCCTTCATAAGTGGGAAGATGAAGGAGAGGGACCTGGAGAAAAGCCTGTGATTACAAGGGCACCCACCAGCAATGAGGACCAACACCATGGAGAATTGGCCACTGTATCTTATCTTCATCCTGTTTTTTCTCGGTGAATATTATCTTCTTATTAAAAAAGGGAGAAATAATTCATTAACCAATTACTTAAACTTTCTTTGCTTTTTATTCCAGTTCAACTTGCAATTTAAAACTGACACAGTAGCTAAGATAACACTAATTAGGAAGGCAGTCAGGTATACACCAGGATTTCAAGATGAACTTTGTGACTTAGAGAAAAAAAAATCAAAGAGAGGCCCTTGTCTACTTTGAGTCATTTCATTCTTATTCTCAGGGCTTGGGCAGTATCAAAGCACTTGCATCACTACAAGAGGCTAAATAGAGAGGGGACCATGTCTACTTCTGCACAGGTAGACTCAACAGAGCATGTTGAACACTGCGCTGCCATTCAGCGAGACCTGGCCAGGCTGGAGAGCTGGGCAGGGAGAGACCAGGTGAGGTTCAACAAAAGCCAGTGGAGAGTCTTGCCCCTGGGAAGGATTAACTGCTGGAATCAGGATAGGCTGGGGGTGACCTGCTGGAGAGGAGCTCTGTGGAGAAGGACCTGGGGGTCCTGGTAGATGACAGGGTGGCCATGAGCCAGCAGTGTGCCCTGGGGCTGAGAGAGACAATGGGATCCTGGGGGCATCAGGAGGAGTGTGGGCAGCAGGTCACAGGAGGGGATCCTCCCCCTCTGCTCTGCCCTGCTCAGGCCCCACCTGGAGTGTTGTGTCCAGTGCTGGGCTCCCTGGGATCAAACAGACAGGGATCTCCTGGAGAGAGTCCAGAGGAGGCTACAAAGATGATGCTGAAGGGCCTGGAGCATCTCCCCTGTGAGGAAAGGCTGAGGGAGCTGGGGCTGTTCAGCCTTGAGAAGAGAAGACTAAGGGGGGACCTAATTAAAGTCTATAAATACCTGAAGGATGGGATGCAGGGGGAATCAGCCAGCCCCTTCTCAGTGTCTGTGGGGACAGGACAAGGGGCAATGGCTGCAAGTTGGAGCATAGGAAGTTCCGCACCAACATGGGGAAGACCTTTTCCCCAGTGAGGGTGAGGGAGCCCTGGGCCAGGCTGCCCAGGGGGTGTGGAGTCTCCATCTCTGGAGAGATTCCAGCCCCGTCTGGACATCTATCTGAGTGAAATGTCCTAGGGAGCTGCTTTGGCAGGGGGTTGGACCTGATGATCTCTCAAGGTCCCTTCCAACCCCTACAATTCTATGATTCTATGTAGGAGCAGGAATAATGCGTGCAGCTGATGTGGGGTGTGTTCTTCAGTGAAAGGCTGGGTACCCAAGCTGAGTCCATCCCAGCAGGAGATCTCTGCATCTCCTGCACCCCCCAGACAGAACAAAAAGTGGCCCATTTACCACAGCTGGGCTACTGAGGGTCAATTTTATCCTGAAAATTTTCCTTCAACATCTTGCAATCTCAACTGCTGTGGCTGCCTTGTGCATGTTAAACATTTCCAACATCTCTGTAGCTGGAAGAATGCAGGATTCACACCCCACACACAAAATAGTTCCATGGTAGGTGAAAGTTCTTGAGTGTCTGGTGATAATGAACCTATGTCTGTCACAACACCGATCTGCTCAGAGCCTACTCACTGATTAATGTCAAAATAACCATCCCTGTGCTTTCTGCATGCTTGAAAACTTTTCAGAATGATGCTATCATCAGTAATTGTTTTTTTTACCCTTATATTTATACAATGTATTAGAGTGACTTTAAAATTTAAATGAAGATGGAGTTTAGGACATAGGCCACTGTATAATATATTCACTCATCTGCATATTACAATTCAGAAAGCAACAAATGATCATTTATTTTTATTACAAGAGGAGCTGGCAGAGCTGCTTTATGCTTCAGGTTGCCTGACAGCTCCGTTTTAAAACATTGTTCTGAATTGCTTAAAACCTTGTCAGATCTTGAGCATTTTGTCTGAAACTTTCCAAGTTGAGCTCCTGTCTCAGATTGATGCTTTTATATATACTGTTTTGGAAACTGAATCTCAAATAGGTCAATCATTTCTTTGGCTGCAATTAAGGGAAATGGATTGCTATGATAATGTTTAAAAGCTCTTGATGTTGTTTTGTTGAATAGCTCCTGGTTTGGAGCAACATATGAAGGTTGGGAGGGATGGCAGCATGGCTAGGTATGTGTTTTCTTGTTCCTGTGGATAACAGCCAGATTTATATGTATTATGGACCACAGGAAAGAAAAAAACCTTATTTTTTTACAAGTTCATGAAGATGCAGCGAAACTGCCTGAAACTCCATCTGCACTGTACATGCTGTCTGCAGAGCTGGAGCACACATCTAGGATGGCAAATCTTGTCTCCATATGCAGTGAATGGTGCAGAGGTGAGGATGGGCATTCCTCTCCTGCATCCCTGTGGCCCCCATCAGAGGGTGGGACCGAAGGGCACAGGGAGGCTGAGACAGCAGGAAGGCAGCTGGGATGCGTGTGGCTCCTCCATGAAGCCTCAATGTGTTCCCAGGTGTTGCAGTTGTGCATAGTTGGCTACTGAGAGAGGGCCAGGGGCTGCAGAAAATGGCTGCTGGAATCTTCTGGCAGCCTGCTGATAGCGCCTCTGAGAATCACATAGAGGAGAGAAAGACTCCACCAGAACACGGGGTGCCAGGAAGGCCGCAGTGTTGGCCCGTTAAGGGCATTGGGATGTCTATTGGCATAGAAATGTCAGCAGTTGACAGACACAACAGGCTGGGAAGGCTGGGGGAGGAGGCGCCCAGGTGCCAGAGGGAGAGATGTCCCTGCAGCTGGTGCAGAAGCACGTGGAGTAGCTGGAGGAGAGGACCCATGGAGGAGGCCGAGACCCGACCTGCCTGGTGGAGAGGCTCCACGCTGGATGGAGCCGGGGGAGACACAGAGAAGATGCCGTGACTGACGTTGGGATGAGCCCCTGCCAGCACAAGCGACCTACAGAGATGAGCCAAACAGGTTTGCTGGGGGAGGCCTGTAGCCCCGTGGAGGACTGGGACTGAGAGACACTGGGATTGATTGCTGCCTGCCAGAGCAGAGATGAAGCCCGGTGGGAAGAGATTTGCCTTGGAGAAAGTTCCTGGAGGACTGGCTCTTGTGGGTGAGATCCTAGGGTGCAGCAGGGGGAGGGTGTGTGGGATGGATGCCCCCATCCCGGCTGAGAAGGAAACCATCTTGCAAGGGACTGACCGAAGCCCCATCTCCTAGTCCCTGCCCCCCTGTCCTGTGCTGCGAGCAGGAGAGGGGAAGAAGGGAGTGAAATCATGGCTGAAAGGGCAGTCTGCTTTAGAATGGAGGGGTGGGGGGAAGGTGTTACCCACACCCCCATTTCCCCAGTCCCTGCCCCTCCTGGGCTGCGACCGGGAGGGAAGAAGGGAGCAAACTTCTAACTAAAGCCTGCTGAGGAGGGAGTGGGGGGAAAGTGTTTGCCTGGTTGTGTTTGTTTCAAGATTGTTGCTTACACTCCTGACTGGTTCTTTTTCACTGTTTCTCTTTAGTGTAATCAATTAGATAACTTTCTCTCCTGCACTCTGTGCTGAGTCTGTTCTGCCTGCCTCATTAACGAGTTTGCCTCTTGAGCTGCCCATTATATATTTTCTTCCCTGTCCAACTAAGAAGGGGAGGAACAGACTGATTTTGGTGGGCATCTGGCCTTTGGCCAGGGCTCAACCACCACACCAGGACACACAGGTCAGCAGTGCCACAGAAAACAACAGTGACTGATCACATAATGGAGATCTTCTGCAAGTGGGTGTGGGAAAAGGGAAGGTTTTCACTTCTATAGCCCCAAAATTCACCAGTCCCCAGTATTTCCAGGGCTCTGGGTCAGGTGGAAAGGAGAGGATTTTTGCTGGAAGTTTTTGCTAACTGTGCTGGGTCTTCCCTGACAATGCCAAAGTCAGGCCAGGCAATCACAGCTCCTTCCCACTCCAAGAACCACAAAAGAAAAGGAAACATAAGCAGGAGGGTGTAGCTAGGGACTCAGATCCCCACTGCTGTCCTGCTGCCACCTGGCACAATGGGCATGGAAATGCCCAGAGACCTGCTGCTCGGTCTTCACTGCTCTGATCTCCCACAAAAGGGAAAATCTTCATCAGCAATCCAAAGCTGATTCCTTAGGAGGGGGACAGGGGACAGGATGGCTTGGCTAGATAGCGATGTGCTGTGGAGAGCATGGGAATTGCTGGGGTCACCACCAAAAAATGTGGTTTCACAGAAACACAGAATCACAAGGTTAGAAAAGACCTTTGAGATCATTGAGTCCAACTGTTCCTGTCCTGTGCTGACCCATATCCCTGAGCACCTCATCTACCCTTTTTAAACACCCCCAGGGCAGGTGACTCAGCCCCTCCCTGGGCAGCCTGGGCCACAGCCCCACAACTCTGCCAGGGAAGAACTCTGCCCTCCCATCTGCTCTGACCCTGCCCTGGCACAGCTTGAGCCCATTGCCCCTTGTCCCACCTCCTGTCCCCTGGCTGAAGAGACCATCCCCCACCTCTCTGCACCCTCCTGGCAGGGCAGTGGAGGTGGGGAGAAGGTCTCCCCTCAGCCTCCTCTTCTCCAGGCTGAACACCCCCAGCTCCCTCAGCTGCTCCTCAGAGGATTTGCCCTCCAGCCCCTTCCCCAGCCTGGTTGCCCTTCTCTGGACTCTTTCAAGGACCTCCATGTCCTTCAGATGGTGAGGAGCCCAGAACTGGACCCAGCACTCGAGGTACAGCCTCACCAGTGCCCAGTATAGGGGCACGAGGTTTCCTCCTCCCAGGATCCTCCCAATGAGCAGGGAGCTGCTGGCAGGATGGGGAGCAGGGATGATGCTGGAACTGCAGCAGGACATGCTGAGGTTTGCTGGGGGATGAAGTGCAGCTCCTGTGTGTTCCCTGCACTGGCACACCTTGTTACTGAGACACCACAAACTCACTAATTAGAATTTTCTTTCTGCATTTGACTTTGGAAAAAAAAAAAAATTAAAAATGTATAAGCCCCTCTGTACTGCATATGTATATTTTATTGCTGTATAATTGGGATCTTCATTAGTTCCCTGGGTGGTGAAGTGACAGGCTTTTCATGTGATAGAGACACTAATGCATTGAGATACAGTTCTCTCTGGTCTGGGGTTGTTTTTTTTCTTTCCAAGATGCTCCATCCTAAACACATGCAACTCTCCCTACGAAGGATTTATGTACAAAGCCCCTTTTCTGGAGAACGCTATCCACTGTAGCATCACTGAGAGACAAGACTCTGATTGCAGCAGAAGTGGGGGCGGGGGGAGACACATTTGGAGATGAGAAAGTATTAATCATGTTAATCCCAAACCCCAGGGTATAATTGCTGCTGCTCTCAAACAAAATGTTACTTTTATCTAAATTACTAAAGTGGGAAAAGTGCAATCCAGTTTAATTTAGCACTGGTGCTCCCAAGCAGATGCGCAGAGCCAGGCTGCAAGAGGGAAGGTGCTAGTGGGGCCTCTTTGCTTCAAGGAAGAGGTATTTGGAGCTGACATGGCTCCACCAGAGACAGCAGGGAGAGATGAGGGTGGAGTAAACTTCTAGGAGGAAGGCCACCAACTCTGTGAGAGAAAGGAGGTTCTCAGGCCTCATCTTTTCCCTTTTTTCCTGACAGAATTCAAGACCCTCATTCCCTGAGGAACCTGAAGGAGGCTTTCCACTGCAAGCTGCTGAGAGCAGCTTTCAATCAGGGATGCTTCATGTTCCTCCTGGTGGCTCAAGCCTTTTAGAAGCTGATGACTGACTGATGATTTCTCTGCTCTGAGGCAAAGAAAAATTATCATCTATCTGTGGCCCAGCAATGCGGTACTTTTAGGCAGAGTATGCTGAAAAATTCACATCATCCCCAGAGGGATGTTAAAAGTCAGCTTAATAAGGTAGTCCAAAACAGACTTTAGGTATCAAGTCCCTGGATGCAGCAGCATCTCCCTGCTCATCTCCCTGTACTGAGAACACTGGTCTTCTCCTCTGATGACCCCTCTTCCATTTTTCCTTCACTCTAGCTTGTTAGCCTAGTGCCCCTCCAGCACAAGCCTGGTCAAAGCTGAGCTCAGATCTCCAGAGACCTCATTTCTCACCTCTAAACACAAAAACTGTTGAGGTCTTTGTAGGTGGTGGAGGCACAACTTAGACATTTGGTGGGAGGAAAATAAATGAGGAGATGGTCTGGTCATGGTCAGAGTGGTGAAGGTCATGGCACTGCACATGCACAAGCTACCTACACCACTGAAGAGCTTCATCTAATAGACTGCTGAGAATGTCAGGGAATTCACTGGATGAGGTTTAGATGCCTCCCAGATCCACAGATGACTAACTCACCACGCAAGAATCTGATCTTGTGTTTATTATTTCACGTGGGGTTGAGTTCAGTGGGGTTCTGGTGTCCTACTACATCAAATGTTTTCAATTCATTCTGAAAAGCTCTTAAAATAAAAGATACAATATACTTATGCAAGACATGCTGTTTTCCTGACCAGACCTTTGTTCTCACCAAGACCAAGCAGCCTGGTAGAAGGAGTTTCCATACAACAAACAGTATGAAGAGTGAAAAGGAAAGTCAAGCAACTGTGCAGACACTGTCAAGGGCTGCTCCTATCCTCAAAGCATGTGTCAGTGATGATAAGCTCATTAGAACATGGATCTACTGGGGAAGAGAAACCTCCACACCAAGAAATACACTCATGTCACTGCTGAATCAGATGTGACACCAGCATACATTTTAAAAGTGCATTTTTTAATTCTAAAAAACTCTTGACAAATACGTGTCCCAGTTTTTTAAAAGCCTTGATTGTATTTTTAGTTCTCTAAACAGAATAAAACCCAGCTTTTTCCTTTGTTGTAGGAATTTTTAATTCACTGCTGTCCACTACTGTACTTAGTGCTTCTGTTGCTACACCTGACTGAGAATCCCTACTCCATGAAAGTCCCCAAACTTGCATCAGAATGGGATGGAAGAAGGAACAAACCCAGGTCAGATCCTGCCCTTTACCTGTCCCTGCCAACAGTCACCATGGCTCACTCAGAGGAAACAGGACAGGCACGGAGTGGCATTTCCCCGGTGAGTCTCTGCTGCCAGTGGAGTGTGGCTCAAGGATGTTTGGCTGAATGCTGTTCTGCATCACTGTGTTTCAGGCAACATCCTTCTCATCTATGGATTAGTTTCCATGCTTTCTGGATCTGTTTGTACCTTTGGACCCAATGACATGCTCATACTCCCTGCTATGAAGTGTACTTACTCATTCTCTGATCTGTCCCTTGCTGCTGGTTTAAAACTTCTGCCTGATAATTTGAGATGCTGACTGCAGAGGTTTGTTTTTGGGAAAGCAGGGAATAACTGTTCTCACTGTTTCTATGCCACTCACAATACTGCAGGACTTTGTCCACCAGAGTCTTAACTGTTCAACCATCCTTCCAAGTTGAAGTGCTCTAGCCACCTAAATTTTCCTGCTGCAGAAGTTATTCTCAATCTCTGGTTGTCCTTCTTGCCCATCTCTGAAGCTCTTCCTGTTTGCCAAAACTTTTTGGTGCAATTTCAGTAGGAATGTGCATTGGAAGTCAGGTCATCCCATGGATTTATACACGCAGGAAGCTGTTTCCTGCTTGGTCTCAATGCTTTCTTTGTTCCCTAACATCTCCTTTGTGAGCACCAACCAAGGACTGAGCTGATGTTCCTGAGAACTCTTGATAAGGATTAAATCCTTCTACATCTTCATATCACATAGCTTTATATCACTCTTGGCACGGCATGACACATGTTGATACCTTGTATTAATACTTCCCTACCCTCCAGCAAAGGCTGACCATACCCATGAATTACCCTGGAAATCCCCCAGGGCTGCACTGAGGGCCCTGTAGTGCCTGGGAATTGTTTGGTATGGTGAGACATGGCTGGGAAAAATGAAGTAATTGCTGGATTCCACTGCCCAGGAAGGTTTCCTTACACTGTTTACTATGGTAGCAGTTTCCCCTGATTCCAGCACTACTCTCTTGAGACATGACAGTTTTTATTCCTGCATTTTTTCATGCCATGTAAGTGGCATGTAAGGACCATGTAAGGACCTTTCCTTTTATCTCATAACTGCTTTGGGGTCAAACTTCATTGAAAGCTTTTTGGAAACCCAAAAGCTTTTTGGAAACCCAAGTACTCAGTGCTACATCTGTTCTCACCTCCAGGACCTAGGAGTGCTCTGTTGGTCAGTTTTGGATGAGACAGCATCTTGTTCTGCCTTATGTGCCTGCTGCTTATTTTGCTCTTGATTATACTGTCTTCCAGCTTTCCTTGTAAGAAATAGCCTTCCCATTTCACAGCCTTCCATTTCAACTCTCTTTAATAAATTGGCAAGAATTTCTCCACCTTCTATTTTCTGGTGCACAGGTAGATTGAAGTGACTGATTACCCAGCACAGTTAATAGACTGGAATGTCAATTTTTGATTCCATCACAGCTCTTTGGGAAAATACCATCTGGTCTTGATGAATTTTTATTATTCAATTTTTAATTTCAAGCCTAAAATATAAAACTGTTCCTTATACTCATCCCTTGTAATGAAAATTTCCCATGTGGGAACAGTACTAAATTCTTCTGTTATTTAACTTTCCTTCTGTGCCCTTTCTTCCACAGTTCTCCCACTGAATACTCATCTTCCATGAACTGTGCTAGCCCTATAGCATATACTCATCTTCTAATGCATGAAAAAAGCCTGTTATGGTTAGTTTTAATGTCTTCAGCAAGTTCTTTCTCTACCATTTTTGCCCACGTTAGTATAGTTTTACATTAACTTCCCAAACCTCATATTCCTCATTTGAAAGATATCCTTTTAGTTCTAGTTCCTTCTTTCATGCTGCAGTGTAAGCATGGCCAGAATTATTTTTGTCCATTTAAAGTTTTCTAATAATGTTCCAGAGCTTCTGATACTATGTCTTTCAAAAGTATCCCCACTACTTTCAATCGTTTTACCCTTCTAGCCATTCCTTTCAATTCCCTTTTAAGTAGGCTCCTCATATTTTTTGTAGCTTCCCTTTAAACTTTATCAGAGTGATTTCTGCTTTCCCCCCACCCCCTTCTCCTACAGACTATTGAACTTCAGTCTATTATGGTCACTCTTGTGGTGCCACCTTTTGATGGTTAGACCTTGAACCAGATCTCCTGGACTGCTCCATACTAAATCAAAAGGTTTCTTCTCTTTCCTATTCTCCTAAGAAAGAGTCACTTATGCTGCCTGGAAATGTAGTCTCAGCACCTCGCCCCTTTGTAACAGTCACTAATCACCACGGGGGTAATTGGACTCTACTTTTATTGTCGTGTTTTCTGCCCCGAGAGACCGATTAATATTATTCAGTGCTTGACGACCCCGTGCACCATCATGGGGTTGTCATCTACCCACAGAGTGCAGTGTACAGCCCCTGTGCCATTTCTTCAGAAATTTCAGTCTGTGGGAACTGCATGCTACTTATTGATACAGTCAAGTTCTTTACCTTATTGACCTTTAAGATCTTCCTACCCTTTCTTCTCCCTTGATCATAGAATCATAGAATCCCAGACTGGTCTGGGTTGGAAGGGACCCCAAGGAGCACAGAGCTCCAACCCCCTGCCACAGGCAGGGACACCAACCTCCAGGCCTGGAGCTACACAAGGTTGCCCAGGGCCCTAGCCAACCTGGCCTTGAACACCCCCAGGGATGAGGCACCCACCCCCTCTCTGGGCAGCCTGTTCCAGCCCCTCACCACTCTCTCTGGAAAGAACTTCCCCCTAATACCTAATTTAACCCTTCCTTCCTTTAGCTTCACTCCATCCCCCTTGTCCTGCCAGTCTCTGCCCTTGAACAAGCTGATTCCCCTCCTGTTCCTCTGCTCCCTTCAGGGACTGGCAGGCTGCAATGAGGTCCCCCCACAGCCTTCTCTTCTCCAGGCTGACCCAGCCCAGCTCCCTCAGCCTCTCTCTGTAGGGGAGCTGCTCCAGCCCTCTGAGCATCTCCATGGCTCCTCTGACCCCTCTCCAACAGTCCCACATCTTTCTTGTGTTGGTTCCCCAGCTCTGGACACAGGACTCCAGCTGGGGCCTCAGGAGGGCAGAGCAGAGAGGGACAATCCCCTGCCTGTCCCTGCTGCCACCCCTCTGTTGATGCCAGTTACTCTGCTGTTACTATGCAAATGATGCCCTGTATCATTCTCATCTCCCATTCCTCCTGGGGTCAATGGTACTCACACAGACCACCCCCCTGACGTCTCTTGTCACCAGGAGTCCACCTTATGAGGTCTGCACCTTTGTGCATCACCCCGTGGTTCTCCTGGAGTGGCTATCCAAACATCCAACAACAGGATCCTCCCCACTGCATCCCCTTTCTGGGACACAACAGCCTACAGATGACATTTGGTTGCATCCATTAGGCAAATGCCCCCCATCTCTTGGATTTTCACATACATTTCTCAGACACCAATAACAGAAGAAAAATCCAAATCTTACTGGAAATACAAAAATTATATGTGTGTTTTGCTTGGGCTGGTTTTGTTAGAAGCTATTAGGAATGAATGTAACAAATTAATCCTCAAAAACAACTAGCTGCAGCTTTCTCAAAAGCACTTGATAAGACTGCTTGAGAATTTTGATGTCCTGCCAATAGGTTTTTTCCAGCAACAGATAATTTAGAAATTGAACCAAACCACTGTAGAAAACTCTTGTGCTATTTCTAACAGTTTTGGGAAGATCTAGACCCTAACCAGTTTCACTGGGGAAAACACTCTTCTCTTGTATCTCTATTTTTATATGTTTAATATTATAAGATGAACTATTGGTTTACCTGAACCAAGTCACCAAGGAGTAGAAGAAATTAGGCCTGGAGACCAAGTACCAGAAATGAGTCTGTATACAGATGAGTTACTCCTGATATTAGACCTCAGGAGAATTAGATGCAGTAGATATGGTGGAGGAATTAGGAAATGATGATAATTCCTTAATAAGATAAACCACTAAGATTTAAAGGGAAAAATTTTACAATAGACACAAAATGCCTGCCCAAGCATGGCATCAGAAGTGGTCAAAGACGTGAGCAGGTGGAAGGTTGCCTCTCAAAACATCTGTCTTGTTTAAAACAGTCTTAATATGTGTGTGCTGCTGCCCTGACCGTGCTGCTGCCACCAGCAGCACACTGCAAGAGCTCGTTCTGGTGGTTAGACACTGCGGTTCTCTACCAGCTTTCTGCAGAAATGGACAAGGCTGGTGGCAGTTCCCTGAAGCAGCTGGAGCCACACGTGGTGAGCCATTTCTTCCATTAATGCTCAGGTTCTTTTTCTCTCAGAAATTAAATCTGAACAGTTTGTTTTGTAGCAATGTGCTCTATTATTACATACCTACTTATCAGGGGAACATATTCCTGTCCCTCGATGGCTTTTGAACTATTCATGGTGGTATTTTTCTTCCCCCACTCATTATTTATGGTGAATAAGCCATCACATAAGTCACTTGGGTATTGCTTTAGCTCCATGACTGGGTGACTGAAACATCTATAGGTAGGTGGAGGGACAGGCTGCCCAGAGAGGGGGTGGATGCCCCATCCCTGGGGTGTTCAAGGCCAGGTTGGATGGGGCCCTGAGCAACTCCAGGCCTGCAGGTTGGTGTCCCTGCCTGTGGCAGGGGGGTTGGAGCTCTGTGCTCCTTGGGGTCCCTTCCAACCCAGACCAGTCTATGATTCTATGATTTTCAAGCTGGCCAAGCAACCACACACAGAGTAAATGCCAGTGCAGGCATACTGCAAAGGGAGTCGTGATAACATTGCTGCTTGCTGCTCAAGAAATTGGATATACACTGAAAATCTCATAGCCCAACACAAATGTAACATCCTGCATACAACTGGGGCAATAAACGCTTCTTGTTTGTTTTGGGTTTTTTATAGGAGACAATTTTAACATTAACCAGTGTGGAATTAGAAGGGGTCATCAAAGGAAAACAAATCTGGATCTCCAGGTTGTGTGAATAACACAGTTCAGTCCATGGCCACATCATTGGACTGGCACTGGTTTATATCCTGTGTGGTTCAGGAAGAGGTTCAACTTCAGAAGAACAGGGGCTTCTAGGGGAAAAGAATGAACCTGTCTGTAGGCCCTGACAGCAACATCTGTCAATGTGGAGGGGAGGTGTGAGCTGGAGGAGGAACGTGAAAAGAGGTACCAGTGGGATGGGAGTGCATCCGTGCCCAATAAGTGGTCTCAGATGCTGAACTGTGTCACTCCCACCCAGATGCTGGACTGCCAGCTCTTCAGACACCTCCATGAGTCCTGTGTATTAACTTGTGATATTAAAATACCTTTCCTTAGAAGAGGTCCCCTTACCCTTGGGACAAACAGATGGAAAAGCAATTCTCCACTGCCATTTTCATCCAGGAGGTCCCATTGCCTTCAGACCCATTCCTCACCATGAGAAAGGGCTTTGCCCCTGCAAAAAGGCACATCTTTAGTGTTTGGGTAGAGCATGTCTGCCAGTAAGGAAGCCTGGGCCTGAGCAGAAGCTATCAGGTGACAGAAGACACTTACCTTCCCTCAGGACTTTGTGCCAGTGTTTAATCACCTCCATTGTTAAAACTTTGTGTCTTATTTAGTCTGAATTTCTCCAGCTTCAGCTCCCAGCCATTAGTTCTTATTATGCCTTTCTCCATTAAATTAAAGAGCCCTTTAGTACGTGGCATTTTCTCCCCATGAAGGTACTTACACACTAATCAAGTCACCTCTCACTCTTCCTTTCTACAATCTAAACAGATTGTGCTTTTTAAAATCATTCACTGTAGGGCATTTTCTCCAGTCCTCCAATTATTTTTGTGGCTCTTTTCTGAATCTTCTCCAGCTTCTGCACCCTTTCACAAGTGTGAACATCAGACTGGCATATCATAATCCAGGCTCAATGTGAGCACTTGCCCATGGGAGGGAAGAAATCTCCCCTTACTCATCCCTGTGTTAACATACACCAGACAACATTAAATCTTCAGGCAATAGCAGTTTACATTTACTCACTTGCCCACAATGGTTCTCATGAAACACTTTCTTTTGGGCTCCTGTTTTCCAGGAGGTCCTTTCTGCCTTTAGATGGATAATCTTGAACCTGTCTTCACATTAATACATGGGAATGGGTCCCAGTGATCCCAGTCAGGTGCATTGCAAACATGTGCTGCACCCAGGCCATGTGGTTCTCAAACCTCCCAGTTCCAGCAAAAAAAAAGGAATTCAGACTTGTTTGGCATGATCTAATTGTTATAAAACTATGTGGACCAAACATTTGCTGTTTTTTCTAGGTGTTCACTCTGTGGTGATACCATTATTGTGCTTACGACCTGTGCCAGCCTCACTTGCTTAGAAATAATTCATGCTAGCTTGCTACTCCAGCTTGAATACCAACATAATCGCTACTGCAACATGTATTAAAAATCAACATTAGAAGAAGAATTCTCCTCAACCTGCTTTTTCAGGATGCTGGAGTATGAAGTGAGAGGTATGCCAATGTTAAAATGTTTGCCTTGACATACATTTGCACTGGAGACCTGGTGCCAGCTCATGCTGTCTAGGTGCCGTTTTGCCATTCAAATGTGTATTCAGTTTTGGGGTCTGGAAAGGAAAATAGGCAACTAAGGTCATTCTCTGTCATTTATTTATTTATGAAACAAAGTTATGTGACTGTGATTGGGGCCTGCAATACAAGAAAGATGTGGGACTGTTGGAGAGGGGTCAGATGAACCATGAAGATGCTCAGAGGGCTGGAGCAGCTCCCCTATGGAGAGAGGCTGAGGGAGCTGGGCTGGGTCAGCCTGGAGAAGAGAAGGCTGTGGGGGGACCTCATTGCAGCCTGCCAGTCCCTGAAGGGAGCAGAGGAACAGGAGGGGAATCAGCTTGTTCAAGGGCAGAGACTGGCAGGACAAGGGGGATGGAGTGAAGCTGAGGGAGGGAAGGGTTAGATGAGATCTTAGGGGGAAGTTTTTTACAGGGAGAGTGGTGAGGGGCTGGAACAGGCTGCCCAGAGAGGGGGTGGATGCCCCATCCCTGGGGGTGTTCAAGGCCAGGTTGGCTGGGGCCCTGGGCAACCTTGTGTAGCTCCAGGCCTGGAGGTTGGTGTCCCTGCCTGTGGCAGGGGGTTGGAGCTCTGTGATCCTTGGGGTCCCTTCCAACTCATGCCATTCTATGATTCTGTGACTAGGAGCACAATAGAGTGAATGTCACACAGGCTCCTGTGGAGGTGATGTGGGGGGAAATTGAAACTACAAAATTACTTGCTGGTTCTCAGCTGAGTAGCTCCTGGAGAACAGGGTTTTCATGTAGTGCCACCAGCTTAGAGTTTCTTCAGGCTTCTCTCTCTCTCTTTTTTTTTAAAAAAAAAAAAAAGTGTATGTATGAAAAGCATTTGTAATTATCATACAGTGCAGCACATTAGCAGAGATACAGCTACAGGCCTGTCACTTTGTAGTGATAATAGCATATTGTTGGTGTTGTGTTTCTCCTGCAATGACAGCACTAAAGGAACGCTAATGCCTGGCAGCCCAGATGCAAAGATACAGCATTATTTTACCACAAATATGGGGAATGGGGGTAAATACAATGGATTTGTGGTGTGTACAATAAACACTGTTGGAATAGAGCACAACAGTCTTTCCTCCTCATGCCATAAGAAACAATGACCATTCCATGAATTACAGATCCCAATTACTGCAGAATCACACAGCAGAGTGAGAACTGTATTGACCACAAATTCAAATTACAGAATAAACATGTGTTACCATCTCACTATGTAAGGCCAACATCAAAGACCTACAGGGATGACTGAACAGGAGAAACGACTATCACAACAGAAGAGAAGAAAAACCCCAGACTGACAAATTTGAAGCCCCAGGTGCCAAGCTGACCCTACTAGCTCGAAGCTCCTCTTGGGTCAGGAGGGTGTGAAGGCATCTCACTTTAGCTTTTCCTTTTTTTCTGCCCTTTGCTTGAACCTCTGGCCACTTTCTGTGTATCTTTGAGCATTTGCTTGCAGTTGCTGTAGGGTCAGAAAGGGAAAATGGTCCTCCTGTACACCCATGAGCTTCCCTTGGGCCTGGTTAAGAAAGAATCCTTTAAGGATAATAGAATAATAGAAGCAAAGAATATCCTGATCTGGAAGGGACCCATAATGATAATGGAGGCCAAATTCTGGCTCCAAACAGAGACAGCCAAGCCAGAGCATGGGACTTAGGGCATCGTCCAGACACTTTTTGAACTCAGTAAAGCTCAGTGCCACTTCCCTGGGGAACCTGTGCCAGTGCCCAACACCCCTCTCAGTACAGAACCTCTTCCTGACATCCAACCTAAACCTCCCCTGGTGCAGCTTCACACCATTCCCTGAGCTTCTATCCCTGGTCACCAAAGAGAGGAGATCAGTGCCTGCCCCTTCGCTCCCCCTCGTCAGGAAGGCTTCCACAGCCACTGGAGCTGTGACAGCCCCAGCGCATCCATCCGTGACAAAGCAGCAGCACCCAGGAGACCTGGAGGCGCGATTGTGGTCGGGTGCTTCTTTGGCCTCGTGCAGAAGTGCAGGGGCAGCCACCGGATCAAGAGTTGCCCCAAATCGAGCAGCACGGTGCAGGGAGTGACATGTGTCCACACCCCTGCAGCTCGGCCTCCCTCCTAAGGGAGCCCAGGTGTCCTGGCCATGCTGGAGCACAACCGGCCACCCACTCTGGGACGATGCTTCCGCCTCCCTGCAAAGCCTGGCTGGACGCTTGTCCCCCTGGGTGTCATGGAGGGTCACTTCTTTGGTGAGTTCATTGACTCTGGTCTTCAAGGAGAAAGGGGTCATGCTGCCAGCTGGCTGCAAAGCCGCTAAGAGGGCACAAAATGTGGCAAGTGTGGAGATGCCCAGGATGGGCAGAGAAGGCAGAAGACACTGCAGAGTAGAGCAGAGCCGTGGCACGGAATACCCCCTCCCCCCATTCAGGCGCCAGCTGGAAGGTCAGGCCTGTGAGGGAGGTGACCCTGACAAGCCACGCCATGACCACTGCCGGCTGAGCACCGCCACGTCCCTGAAACCCCAGCCATAAGTCCAAAGCAAAGGCAGGACGCTGTAGCAGGAAGAGAAAAGCAGCAGCTTTTCTCTAGAGGTGCTACAGACACCGTCCATCCTGCACAGCCCAAGGCAATGGATCACGTCCATCACTGTAGCCCCTCTCCTGCCAGACAGGCCCCATAGGCCTTAGGGCCCAGAGGAGCTGGGAGGAAGATATGGCTGAGACCCAGGAAAAGGGGGACAAAGCAGCATGGCTGAGGGTAACGATGCAGCCGTGCTGCTGATATGCTAAAACTACACAGGCTCTTTCATTTTCATGTCTTTATTTTTGGGGAGAGGAAGGTTCTTCAGCACTGAGCAGGGCCTTCTGGTCCCCATGGGGCTTGGTACACAGCCCTGCCATTGTCCCAGCGCCCCTTTCACCAGCTGCCACGGCCGCCTTCCAGCATCACCTTCGGGGTGGCTTCTTGGTGGGTGGAGCAGAGTCCTTGGAGCTGCCAGTCTTCCTCTTGCGAGGGCGCCGGGGCCTCAGGCGTGAGCAGCTCTGGCCCTGGCTGGGCGCAGAGGCACCAGCTGCAGCCTCCTGCAGCTCCATGTCCCGGTCTTGCTCCCCTGGGCTGGGAGTGGGGATGGAGGGGAGGCAGCCAGGACTCCCCTGAAGAGAAGCAGTGGATGTGTCTGCATCCTCTGCAACCGCTCTCCTGGGAAGGTCTGGTGTGGGCACTGGACTCCGACCTCGGGAGACAGCCTGGCTGCTGCTGGCCTCAGGGCTGAGCTCCTGGCTCCCTTGGAGGGCAGCCCAGCTGGTGCTGGCCACGGGGCTGAGCTCCTGGCTCCCTTGGAGGGCAGCCCAGCTGGTGCTGGCCACGGGGCTGAGCTCCTGGATCTCTTGCAGGGCAGCCCAGATGGTGCTGGCCTCTGGACTGAGCTCCGGGCTCCCTTGCAGGACAGCCTGGCTGGTGCTGGCCTCGGGGCTGAGCTCCCGGCTCCTTTGGAGGACAGCCTCTCTAATGCTGGCCTCGATCTCGAGCTCCCGGCTGTCCCGGGCCCCAACCCAGCTGGTGCTGGTCACCAGCCAGTCCTCGCCGCTCACGTGCGTGCCAGTGGTGGTGGTTCTGGACACGAGGTCGCCCTGCCGTCTCTCCTGGATGGCCACCCAGGTCGTGCGGGGCACGGGGCTGCTCTCCTCACGCGACTCGAAGGACGCAGAGTAGTCGACCTGCTGGGAGCTGTCACCCGCCCTGCTGCCCCGGAGCAGGAGGTACCCTGCTTCCCTATCGCACCGTTGGACGGCGATGGCGATCAGGTCGCGCACGAATGGCCTGGTGCGGCTCTGGAGGTAGGCCTGCAGCGTCTGGGCCAGGCTGTCTGGATTCAGCCCCAGGACAGGCAGGGTGCACAGGACCATGTGCTCCAGCATGAGCGCCTGCGAAGGGTCTTCCCGAAAGAGGCGCCCCAGCTCCTGCTGCAGCCAGGGCCGCAGGAGCTCGCAGAGGTATGGGTACCTCAGGAAGATGTTCGCCCAGTCTGAGGGGTAAAAGTTGCCCACCATCTCTAGGCTCCAGTCCCGTGGCGAGTCTGGCCTGGGTTCTTCTGGCGGCTCCGGGCCCAGAGGAAGGACCTCTTGGAACTCGTCCCCCCGCAGCGAGTGCCGGATGGCCCTGACAGTCCTCTTGCAGAGGGGGCACTGGGCCTTGAGGTCTGTCCACTGCTTGATGCAGGTGAAACAGAAGCGGTGGAGGCACGGCACGCTGCACGCCACGTTGTCCCAGGCGTCGAGGCATATTGCGCAGCAGTACTCTTCATCCGTGGCCATGCTCAGCACGCACCGGGGGGGCTGGGGAGACCTGCTGGGGATAGTGGAGCCCTCCTCTCCGAGGCTGCAGCGGCGAGTGTCCCGCTGCAAGAGGAAGAGGCGCCACGGTCACTGCCTGGCCCAGGGAGGGCTGGGAGAGAAGCCCAGGTCCCTGCAGAAGGAAAGCTGCCCAGGTGCCCAGGGGGAAGTTCCCCCCCAGAGCTCACCTCTGCTGCCCGAGAACGCCTCCTGGGAGCCCCGGCTGCCTGAAGCAGGCAGGGCCGGGGACAAACCTGCAGTGTCTGTGGGGATGGGCGCTGGCGGCTGCCGCCACCAGTTCCCAGGGCACAAGCCCAGCACTGCCCAAGGGCTTGCTCTGCACTCCAAGCCTCGCCCAACCGCTGGGCTGGAGTGAAGGCAACAAGTGACTGGGAGATGCTGTGCGGGGATCTTAACCACCAAGGCCTGTGATGTCACCGGGCATGGCGGGGGGATGTCACAGTCCCTTGCTGGGGCCATGGCCAATCGCTGGGGCTGTCACCCTGGTTTGTTGACAGAGGATGTTACTATGGCCCATGGCTGGGGGATGTCATCGTTTCTAGGGGATGTTCACCATGAATCGCAGAATCCCAGAATCTCCTGAGTGTGAAGGGACCCCTAAGAATCACCAAGCCCAACTCCTGGCTCCACACAGGGCTGGCCAAGCCAGAGCATGGGACTGAGGGCATCGTCCAGATGCTTCTTGAGCTCAGTCAAGCTTGGGGCTGTGACCACTTCCCTGGGGAGCCTGTGCCAGTGCCTGACCCCCCTCTCAGTATCATGGGGGTAACAGTGTTTCTCGTTGTCCAGCCTTTGGTCAGATCTGAGAGATGAAGCTCTGTTCCATGCCTTTTTGCTCTCCACATTCCCTCCATATTTGACACTGTGTCATCTCCAGCTAGAAACTTAGCCTTTGAGGAGTAGCCAGTCCCACAGAACATTAGATTCCGATGGGGTTTATCCTGATAGAGCCGGAGGGAAGAAGGAACCCAAAAGCTGGTTCCCCTGCTGGGTAGTCCCCTCCTGCTGCCTCTACAATGAGGAGAGTGGGTGGAGTATCCCTGCCTTGCTCACGGCCACTGGACAACCTGTCTCCGTTCAACTCAGCTAAGTAAACCTGTGGTGGTTTAGCCCTGGTTGGAGGCCAGACAGCCACCAAAGTCAAAGAACCACAGAATCACAGAATCATAGGGGTTGGAAGGGCCCTGGAGAGCTCCTGGGGTCCAACCCCCTGCCAAAGCAGCTCCCCAGCTCATATTGCACAGGGCGGCGTCCAGACGGGGCTGGAACCTCTCCAGAAATGGAGACTCCACACCCCCCTGGGCAGCCTGGCCCAGGGCTCCCTCACCCTCACTGCTGTACCACATCCACATGTTCTACCAAATAACTGACAAATACCAACCACATGTTTTTACAACAGTTTGTAAACACTGAGCATTTTCTACTCACACAGACCCTGGTTCTTCAACCAAACATTCACCTTTCTCCTTCCTTCATCCTATTTCTACATTTTCAGCTGCCACAAGGTCATCAGGACTTGTGAGGTGGGTATAGATTCCCTACTTTCTCCTGACACTTGATGCCAGCTGTGCTATTTTTGTAGTATTCTCAGAGGAAACACACCTGGGAGCAGAGAGAGAGCCCAGAAAACATAAATCCCAAAGGTGTTCAGCTATGTCCAGCCACAAGGCTCAGGAACTGGAGGTTGGAATGGCAAGGTATCCTGATTGCACTCACAGATGGTCCAGCTTCCTCAAAGCTCCATGGATTCTAATACCAGTATTTTTCTTATTTAGTGTGATACAAAAGCCACAATGGTCTAAAGAGAGCAGAAAGGGTGGAGAAATGCCAGACAGCTGCTCTGAACAGCTTGGTACTCAGTCTTTGATGCCTCTATGAAAATGCTCACATAAGTGTCACTGTTGTCTCTGGGGTCTTCAGTCTGGTGACTCTCCATTTCCCTCCAGCCTTGCCTAGCACACTCCAGCTGCCTGGTAACTCCATGTGCCATTGGCTATGGCAAAGAAAGGGCATACAAGACATTTTTAAATTATTTGGCTCTTCTATCTTAGGTGAGGTCTGCCCTCTTGTGCTCTCTGAGCCAGGGTCATCTCTCTTCACCTCACCTGCAAGGTGCACCATAAGCTCCTCTGAATTTCTTCTTCACATGAGTTTTCCTTCCTCAAGGATCATGTGAGGTTGTCTTTTTAAGATCTAGGTAAAACAAGGTATCTTGGCATACTCACCATCCCATTGTAAAGAATGCATTTTTCAGTGGTGAATCAAGATTGATTGTTCAAATTCTTCTGGCATTTTCCAGCTGCTTTGTCACATGGGGTCAGTTCTTTGGCGCCCTCATGCTGAGTCTTCATCTTGAGACACTGCTGCCAGGAAATTCATTATTTAACAAGTGAGTTTCAAAGCAAGGTCCGGGGTTCCCTGTGCCATGGCCTCTGACAGGTTTTCCAGCCAGCTGGTGACATTTTCCTCCTGCAGCTCCTGCAGCTCAGTTGAGGGGAGCTGCAAAGGGAAAAACACCAGGCAGCTTTCCTGGGGTGGGCTGTCTGAACTGCCACAACCTGCTCCAGGTTTCCAGATTCAAAGAGGAATGAAGACATGGAGGAGCTCCATGTTTGCCATGCAGATGTCCCCCCTTCACGCTGACACGGACGAGCACCACAGTTCCTTTGCCACATCTCTCAGCTGGAGCCCGATGACCTCTGCATATGTTGAACATAAACATTAAGCAAAGAAATCTGAAATGTACCTACTCAGTAGTCTAGTGCTGCTCCACATGGCTGTAAGTGCCAGGGCAGGAGGAGAGGACATGACACAACAATACCATGGCTATTGCAGATGGTGGGTGGGCACATAGGCTGTTACATTGGAGGGATGCTGCAGAGACTTTGCCCACCAATGCCACCCCTTGCTGTTGCAAACTCAGGTCTCATTTCAGGGTCCACCAACTGACTCATTTTGTCAGGCTGGGGGAAAACCAGGTCAGCAAATGTGTCAAATGTCAAAAGTGCAATGCAGGTGAAACCAGCACATTGCCAGGGTGTGTGGGTGTATGAGCTATGGGGGTGGCCAGGGGTGCCATCCTGACCAACAGTCCAGATGTGTCCCAGCAGGTCTTGCAAGCTTGCTGACCCCCACTTGCTTCATGACTCCCCTACATGATGCAACAATCACTGTCAGCCTGTTATTTCTCCCTGCCAAGCCATGGCATCTTAGTTCTGGAAGATCAAGGGGACCCAATCTCAAGTTAACATCTGGATCAAACTACCAGCTGTTTGATTCTTCTCACCAGGTGTCCTTGTACATTTTCCCTCCAGAAAGATGAGGCAATTGCAGCTGAGCTGCTGTAGGCAGTTTTCCTTAGCCCTAAAGCAACGGTCTGGGGAGTAATTGGCTTATATTGTGTCTAACTGCTTGGTGTCTTTGTGGACAGGGTGGGCAACAGAGGTACACAGCCCTTTGAGGTCATGCCCTTACCCCCAGGTCTCCCTTTGGGATCTGGGAAGCCAGAACACTCAAATCATGTTCCCTTCTACTGCAATCTGGACTTCAACACAGGAGATGCTCTTGGCTGCTCTATCCTCCTCTCCATGGGATGTCAGGTGAGTGCCCACTTTGGGGCATGTCTGTGCCTGGGCCATTTAATGTAAGGTTGGAAAAGACCTTTAAGATCATCAAGTGCAACCTGAAGAAAGGTGCAGCATGGACTCTTTTCCCCATGTCAGCCAGGCCTCTTCCAGCTTGCTGCAGATAATGAGAAAGAAGCTGAAGCTCATTTGAAATAGGTCACTGCAACCAACCTAAAAATGCCTTTGCATTAGTTGATTTGCTTTAACTGGACCAATTTAACTCTACATGGTAGCAGCAACCTAAATTCTCCTAAGTGAGAATTTTTGTTTCTCCAAACATCCCAGAAGATGAGAAAAATACAGGAAGCATCACATCTGAGTGATCTTCATTGAGATGTATATCCTGTAAGTACCCTGTAATCTCAGAGACTATACTGAGCCATAGAATTACAGTACCACATTTTGTGCTCCTATAATTAAAGTGTTTCCACTGTAAACTCAATTTTTAGGGCTTTATAACTTTTCTTAAGAGAGTGAACAGCAATGACCTGTTTCTGCATTCTAAGCAGGTTTTAAGGTCATTATGTGAGTGTTAACGTTCTGTTACAGTATATTGTAATGAAATGAGTCTTTCAGTGTAAAAGCATTTCACAGTACTGGCAAAAATGAGCATATTCATTGCATATTCATCTTAATTTTCCCATCTACTTAATTTCAGGAGCTTTTATAATTAAATGTTTGGTTGCACTCACAAAATAGAAAAAGCAAGTCCTTGTCATCATGAAAACAATCCCATCCCATCTGCATGCTCTGCTAGGGAGGAATGAAAATAGCTTTAGTGGGAACTTCTCCTTAAAAGCCAAATGAGGATTTTTCCCATACTGGAGGAGCAGATGGGTGTTATTTTCTCAACATACTCACAGGCACTGGATGCTGCTCCCCAGCTGGTATCCAGCAATCTCCTGCTTGAGAATCGTGCACTCTCCAAGGTAATTGCATGTTTTCCTGCACTGCTGGATAGAGTTTTGATGCAGAACCAAGAGTGGACAAACAGCCCAAGGGAACTGCCACTCCTGAAGCTAAAACAGAGCTATGAGGAGGTGGTGAGCAAGAAGCAGAGTGGTGGTCACAGGGATCGCCCTGCTCTTCACAGCTGCACAGGTTGGGCCAGGACACACAAAATCTTCTCTGCTTCCCACAGGTGAAGAGTATGAGCTACCACACATACCACATAGCCACCACTGGCAGCTGACTGTCTTCTCTGGGTAACAAAACTGCCTGGGTGATCACAAAGTACATGAGAGGAGTCTAGTTCATGGTCATTACCTTCTTCTAGAAGGAGACCTTCATGTTTTGTAGGGTTCCCTTTGGGATCATTGCCTGGGGGTGTTACTGCTGTAGTATTTTCTAGCCTGAATTTCTTTACCTTTAGGAAACCACTGCAGAGAAAAGTAAACTATTCCCAGAGATGTGGGTCTTGCAACACAGTTACCCTCCTGTGACTGGTGAGCCCACAGCTGGAAATCAAATATCATTGGGGTGCTCTGCTAGGAAAAAGTTGTTGACATGCACAAGTAGGAGAGAATGGGAATGATTCAAAGGTTGGAAAATAGTGTTATAGTTAAAAATAACCCCTCAACCTTTTCTACTGGGCCAAAAATGTAACACAGATTTCAGATTTCAAATTCTTCAATGGGGAGAGGAGCTCCAAGGGTGAATGACTTTTGGAGAGAGTAGGAAAAGGCAGACTGACAGCCAGCAGTTAGAAACTGAAGACAGACATGTTTAGGTGAGAAATAAAGTGCCATTTTTAATAGTGAGGTAACTGATCATGGAAATAGCATGCCTGGGGGCACAGTGCATTTTCATCACTTGGGGCCTTTAAATCAAGTCTTGCCATCTTTTCAGGGGTATTAAATAGAAGTTATGAGTTTGAGCTATAAATTATTGGTGAGAGCCTTTGTCTTCTGTTAAGCAGAAGGTCTGGCCAGCAGTTGCAATGGGTCCTCATGGCCTGAAGTCCACGAATCCCTGCCTTTCAGCTGCTTTCTCAGTCCAATGATGAGAATATTCACATCTTCCAAATCATACACCTGAGAGAAGATAAAGTTCTTGTGCACTGTCTTGAATCGCTCTGCTAATAATTAGGGCTGGAATTAGCTGGGTCAGAAGTATCTGCCTGACCATCCAAGTCAAGGAGTTCCTTGCCACTGGCAGGGCTGTCACCCACACACCCTTCCAGGATGGGGGTCTTGCAGCAATGCTCCCCTTGCACCCTGTACCTGGTGAAGATGCTACTCAGATGTTTGATGTCACCATGCCAGTTCTCTCTCTGTTTCACACACACACCTACATAGGCACATGGTAAACATTGCCAAGGAGATGATTATGACAGGACATGCATTCCAACATCATTAGAGCAGCCAGTCTTGCTTGTTTTACCAAGAAAAGCTTGGAATATTTTGATGTGTCTTCTTGAAGAAGACAGAGCACTTCCTGAAAAATGACATGGTTTATCGACAGAGATCAGCCAGAAGCAGGCAGAGAAATGGGGTTTATTCCAGTGAGTAAGAAAAAAGTGTGAGGCTGGGATGAAATCACTGAATAACTCTTCATCTCCAACTCTGCAGCCTCTGTGTTTGTGTGCACAGTGCCACTGAGGCCATAGCCAGGATTTCCAGAACAAGTGTCTCATGAGAATTAAGGAGTTTTTCAAGGAAAGTGAGAGAAAAGCAATTTCTGAGCCCTCCAACTCACTGCTTCCCCCAGCCCCACACCTCCTCCCTTGAGCATCTTTGCTCTCAGCAATGGGCTGGCTGGGTGTTACTGCAACCCAGTGAGAAATTCTCTCATGCTTAAGGAAAGCATCACTGTGTTCCCTGGGCATAGAGCAAAGAAAGGAGTAAAGGAGAGTTTGTATCCTAATGCAGGGGACTGGTGGGGCTGTCTCAGGGTATGGTCCTGCCTGGTTCTGTAGAGGTTCACGCTGTTACCCTGGGCTCAGATGGGCAGCAGTGCAGAGCTCAGTCTTCAGACATTCATCAGAGTTCACATGGTTAACTGAAATATTTCTGCTCCTACAGCTTTAATTCATTCAGTGTAGTTCAGAAGCTTCTGATAATAAGACCTAATTTATAATTAGGCTTTATCAGTAATCAGTTAATTTATAGAACCCTAATTCTCATGAAGGTATTTCAGAGGCTTTGCTTATTATATTGTGGAGCTAATGCCCATAGACAACCAAATCACAGTGATAGGATGGAAACAAATTTCAGGGTAATCCTGCTCCATAACGACTCCAGTTATTTACTTCAAATCTCCCACAGTGGGTGTAGCACTGTGGATCATTATGCAAGCAGCCAGGGACAGGGGGAGTTCATTTGAACATGGCAGGTACCCTTCCCTGTGTGTTTAGCCAGCTGTCACCTCCTAGGGATTTCTCTGCTGCAAGTGAGTCCCACACAAGGGAAGATGCTGGTGGGGAGAGATGCAGCCAGGGCTGGATGGTGACAGGTATCATCACCTCCAGGATTGAATCAACAGCCCAGGATGAACCACAGAGAGCTGCTCATAGGCTTCAGATCTCATGGTTCCAACACTGCCAGTCTGGAAGGGTAAAAGTTCACAATTCCCAACTGGTGGGATATTTCTAGTAGAGCCAATTTCCTTGATGGACAATACCACTCTCTTCTGGGTCTCTGAGGTACATTCCCAAATTGTTCCAGGCTTTCCTACAACCATATCACTAAGCAAACCCATCTTCACCTGCACATCACCTCCATGCTTTCCAACCTGCCCACAGCTCTGACTCCTGGTTTCTCACCCAGACAGCACGCTGCTCTCACATTGTTCCCTCCAATGTACTGGGAAAAAAAAACCCCTCCCTCTCTACCTCTGTGGGCTCTTTCAGATCACATCACTGGCTATTCATGCTTGTTTCTCTTCCAAATGAAGCTCAATCCACAGATGCTCTCATTATATCCTGTATATTCATATGCTTGAAATGTATTGGGGCCCAGGCCCTAACAAGCCCAGGCTGTTGCCTTGCAGTGCAATGCTCCTCTTGGTTCACTGACACTTCTCCAGCCCTTAAGCCCTCTGAGAGCTCCTAGCCAACCAGTTTCAATTCAATTTCAATTAACATATCTGAGCAAAATCTTATATCCTACGACATTGCCAGGAGGGCTGGATTAAAGCATCAACATGAGCAGCTCACCCCTGGGCTTCTGGGACTGAGTGGCCATGTGAAAACCTCACTGTGAGGACTGTGGCCACTGCCAGCAGTGACTGGGTCAGTGAGAGGCTCGTGAGGGCAGGGATGGTGAGACACTCACCATCTCACCAGAGACCTGCAGAAGTCCTGTGCTGGAGCATCGGGTGATGCTGCCCATATGGCACTGTATGGCTGTTGCAGCACAGCACAGTCTTGCCTTCAGCCCCAGGAGGAAGAAGAGCCCTGGGTGGGCAGTGAGCCTCCATCTGCATTTTCCAGTACATCCCTCTAGCTCCTGACTCGGGTTTGGTCTTGTTGGTGCCATCATTTGTATTTGTTCTATTCAAACTCCCTCTGTGAAGAGAGATTTTAGTAAGTCTTTCATGGCCTGAGTTCCAGCAGCTGGGAGTCACCATCCACTTTGTCTTTCTTCAGTGGGCACTTCTTTCCCCAATGTCCTTGTCCCATACCACTGACCCATGGGATATTTCTATTCTCCACACGTGCAATGTCAGTACAGCTCACCCCATTGTTTCCCAGCCCCTGCCTTCTCCCTTTGAACTCCACCATCCCTCACTCAGATCCTTCCCACTCCCCAGTCCACTTCTAGGACAGGTTTCTTTTATCCTCCAATCTATGAGCCACCTTCTCCTGACGCCACATCAGCCAATTCTTCTTGTAATTACAGAGGAGCTGCTGTCTGTTGTACTTTAATTAAAGTGTATTAGTAGTGGCATGTTATTGATTTACTATACATTTGCATTAGCTGAGTACTTTACACTCTTATCTGATGGGCAAAGGACTGATAGAGTGCACTGAGCCTCCCTGGTGAGATACAGATGCAGAAAGCCCACCTGAGTAGATCTGCAGAGTGCTGACTGGTTGGCAGTAGCCTGTGTTATTGCCAGCCCCAAATCCAGATGAGAAGGCATGAAGTTTGAAAAACAGTTTTATTTAGACTGGCAGAACTTTCCAATCAAAACCTTCCACATTTCATGCTTCTGTCTTGATTTCTTTACTTGCAGTACAGAAAAATGCCTTGGCTGGTGCCCACTCACACAGGGTGGGAAGAGCCCAGCAGAGTAAAATGAACAGAAAAGTGCAAGTTCATCCCCTCAGAGCAGGCACCCAGTGTGTGAAAACTGCAGGATTAAGGTCCAGGCCTCATGGTCCTGTGACTGTTAAGATACCTTCTGTAGGGAAACCTGGTTCTGTCCCCATCCAGGTGAAAAGGCAGGTCCTGTGTTCCAGCATGTTACTTCACCAGCAGCACAGCTTCACAAGAGCCAGCTTGGTACCACACCAAAAATGGAGCTCACTGCTTCCTCTTCCCATCCCAGAGCCTTCACAGAGATGGGGACACTTCAGGCAATGTCTCCTCTCACCTTCTCAGTGTCCCCTCTCTTCTCCATCACGTGCAGTACTCAGCAGCCTATTGAAATGGCAAAGGGAGGAAGGGGACATGGCACATCTCAGTGAGCTCAGTGCACCACATGCCACACAGATGAGACAAGTTTGGAAAGAGAGAGTGCTGAGACTGGTCATTCTGCTGTGATTTCAGTTCACAGCCAGGCTAGGGCATGCTGAGCAGTGGGGTGGCAATCAGGGCTCCATAAAGGGTCACAGCTGATCAGACCTGAGCATGTGGAGCTCAGCACACCACATTTTACAGCTTTAGGTTGGTGTCATGGTCATCTGTTCATGCTAAGCCAAGCATGTCTTGGACAACGTGGGAGGCAGCTGTAGAGTTGATCTGCACATCCTCATGGGAGCATGAGGTGGAAATGCAGCTGTTGACCAACCCATGACCGTGCAGGCTGCCCCAGAGAGGCAGGGAGGAGCTTGGGGTGCCACCAGGCTCCATCAGAGAGTCAGTGGGTCTGGCTTCCAGGGGTGTCTGAACAGGATGATACCCCACAAGAGTCTGGACAGGGTTTCCAGTCCCACATGCCCTGAGCACGTGCAGCAGCAGAGGCCAATCACAGTGACCCCTGCTCAGGAGAAGCACTTCTGCCCCACACCAGGGTCTCCATAGAGTCTTTAACATCAAGGTCTCAGCACAGGGCTTTTAGCTCCAGTGTGCCAGCGTCTCTGACTGGCACTTGTGCATCACCTGCTGCAGGTCAGACCTTTCCCTGGGTGGCACCTCAGTGACAGGCTTCCCATCAGGCAAAGGGGGTTGTGAGCCGAGCAGCAGCGCGTGGCCGTGGGCAGCACGCTGCTCTCACAGTCCAGCAGAGCCACTTCTCTGGTCTCTGCTTTGCTGTGGAGATGAGAATGCTCATTTAGCAACAGCTGCAATAACAGGAGGTGCCCTGCCTGCCCTGCTGTGGCTGACAGACCAGCACACAGGCTGCTCCAGTACTGGAATGCTCCTCTCCTCCTGGCTGCTCTGAACACCCCAGCAATGCAATGAGCAAGGACCAGCAGTGAAACCACATCTCCCTGCGTGTGCAGAGCCTGGAATTCCCCGTGCTTGGGCTAGCAAAGGCACTTCCCAGAGCAATGGCTTTTCTCATTAGTGTTAGAACTGATTGAAATCTGTATCCTAAAAAGCAGATTTATCAGGATCCAACAGTGTCACAGAGCCGTAGAATTTTCAATAGATATTTGGGGGTTGATGAAGTACTAGAAGAAAATGGTAACTATTTTTTCTGTTCAAATTTATGACTAATAATTACCCCACAACAGCATTTTTCATCTACTGGCAAAGGTGGGTTTTTTTTACATTTTTAAATTTTGTAAATTTAATTTTCTTTTCAGAAGGATTATTCATTCCCAGGTTTATTTCATACAAGTGGCAATAGAGCACTCAACCACAGAATGCACCTTATGACATCCAGCATACACTGAATAAAAAGCTACAGTAGCAATAGTCTAGAGATGTGCAGAATTCCTTTTTGCCAGAGAATTTTTTTACTTTTAAAACACCAAAAGGCACTTTGCAGGTGGAATTTACTTGTCTGTCCTCTTCCAGTTGCCATGTTTCCCTGTACACTGAAGCACTTGCATTTCACCTTAGATGGTATGCTTCCATTTTAATAAAACAAATGTTACATTCTCCAGTAAAAGAGAGAAAACACAGCAATTAGCTGTGTACCTGAGCATGGCTCAGAGTCACAGAGTCACAGAATCACAAGGTTGGAAAAGACCTTTAAGATCATCAAGTCCAACCATTCCCATCCTAAGCTAAAGCAGATCCCTGAGCACCTCATCTCCCCTCTGTTAAACACCCCCAGGGAAGGTGACTCAGCCCCTCCCTGGGCAGCCTGGGCCACAGCCCCACAACTCTGCCAGGGAAGAACTTTGCCCTCCCATCTGCTCTGACCCTGCCCTGGCACAGCTTGAGCCCATTGCCCCTTGTCCCATCTCCTGGCCCCTGGCTGAAGAGACCATCCCCCACCTCTCTGCACCCTCCTGACAGGGCAGTGGAGGTGGGGAGAAGGTCTCCCCTCAGCCTCCTCTTCTCCAGGCTGAACACCCCCAGCTCCCTCAGCTGCTCCTCAGAGGATTTGCCCTCCAGCCCCTTCCCCAGCCTGGTTGCCCTTCTCTGGACTCGCTCCAGGACCTCCATGTCCTTCTGATGGTGAGGAGCCCAGAACTCCTACCCGATGCAGCTGCATCCCTCCCAGGGCCACCCGTGCACTGTCAGGGTCCCTGTGCTGAGCAGTCTGCTGTCAGGTCCAGTAAACAGCAGATCACACATTGATCTGGAACCACATTTCTGCTTCCAGTGACACTGAGCTGTTCTTGCTGCTCTGGGGTGACCAGCATCGCTGGGAGTTGCAGCCTTTAAGCTCTCCCCAGATCAACCCCTGGTGTCTGTTTTTGGGTGCCTGGAGGGGCAACATGACACTCCCATTGCTCAGGGGGACTGAGGCAGAGGTGGGGGTTGTGCCAGCATACCACCCCAGAGTTCAGTAACTGCACATCTGAACAGAACCAGGGCTTGTGGTGCTCACTGTACCTCTACCAAGGATTTTTCTATTGCTATTCCATTAGATGGTTGGGGAGAGCATCAGCAGCAGATGCAGCACAGGAACAGCTAAGCCACCCACAGACTGCCCAGCCCTCCCTGCTGCCCTCACATCTACATCTCCAGCAAGACCCAGTATGGTTTCTGTCCTGCAGGAGGGTTCACACCTCCCAGCCCAGTGCAAAGCACCAACTCTCCCCAACCACTCCCAGGGCAGGACCATGCTCATGGGCTGCAGCTGCATACACCTCCCAAAAACAGCCTGGGAGAGGAGCCAAGGAGCCCTTGTCTACATGAGGTCAGAGCCCAAGACCAGGGATAACCCCCATGTTGACTGAATGCTGACTGCTGCTCTGGTCCCTGCATGCATGGCAGAGAATCACAGCATCACAGAACGGTCTGGGTTGGATGAGACCTTAGGAAATCTTGTTCCAATCCTCTTGCTATGGGCAAAGACACCTGCCACCAGACCAAGCTGCCCAAAGCCCCATCCAGCCTGGCTTTGAACACTGCCAGGGAGGGGGCATCCACAGCTTCCCTGGGCAGCCTGTGCCAGGGCCTCACCACCCTCGCAGGGGAAGATTTCTTCCTGACCCAGCATTGAGCTACTTCCCATGAACATCACAGCCTTGATCAACAAGCCCCTCAACTGAGGAAGTTTGACTCAAGGAAGGCTCCTAAAACCAGTGGGGCAACAACACCAGCTCACCTAAATTAAATGTACGAGGGTTTGTGGCTGGTCTGGGAGTGGACACCAGCTCTGTAGATAACACTGTGCACCAGTACAGCACTTCTGCTTCTGGCCAGGGTGGTCTGAGCATGAAGCTGAATGTCTGACAGCTTTATATCTCCACGATTTCACATGCACCTTCTGCCTTGGGGGAACAATTCAGCAGCAGAAGCGAACCCCACCCCACTGGAAAATCCCAGCACACACTGGGAAGTCCCATGGAGCAGGTAATCAGCAAAAAAGCTGGTGGACCTGCCCGTGCAATGCCACTGTGTAAAGTCCTCTCTGCCCAGCAGGCACCCTGCCCCTCCCAGGGCAGCCTCCTGCCCACACACATCCACAGCATTCCCATGCTTACTGTGAGTGGGCAAGAGGGGGCCTTAAGCAGCATCCAGAGCTGCTGCCTGCTCCCTGTGTTGTGACTCGAGTCCTCCCAGGGCTTCCTCACACCTTGGGCGTCTCATCCCTGTGGTGGCCTCTTGGTGCCCAGCTCCTCCTTCCTTTTCACAGGTCTGTCAGTGCAGAGTCCAACTCCATCTCGTTTGCAGAAGTATCAATTAAGTGACAGTATCCAAATGCTCAGACACTTGTAGATAAACAAATCTCCGGGGTAATTCAACAGAAAACTGAAACAAGAGTGAGTTGGCCTATATTAATCTCTGCTGGTTCTGTATGTATGCAGAATGCACATCTCCATAGGGGAGCAGTTTCCCTGGCTGACAAAGGTGAGCTCAGTATCTCAGTCCCTGTTCTTTGTACAGATGTGGCAGCTGTTTCCAGTTTTGGGAATTCAGAGCATATTTGCTCCCACACCTTTGTTTAAATTGATTTGCAGTGGTGCTTTACTGACCTCACTGCAGGAAAAAGCTCAAAGAAAATAAAAACATTAGACCTTCATTAGAAGATCCAAACCAAGAATCCTCCACACCGTGAGCATTATCCATCCTACTACCTGGAGCAAACTTCAGCCTGTGCTTCACATGTCCTGTCTGCTTTGTGGGTGCAGGGACACTTGTACTCCTGCCCCAGCGAAGCCCAGAGCAGGACTGTGGTGTGGAGCAGCTGTCAGGCTTGTGACAGACACAAGAACAGGCTTGGGGAAGCACCCAGCTAGAAATTCTGCTGGGACACTTGTGCTTAAAGAACCAGAGTCACAGACTCACAGAATCCCAGGGGTTGGAAGGGCCCTGGAGAGCTCCTGGGGTCCAACCCCCTGCCAAAGCAGCTCCCCAGCTCATATTGCACAGGGCGGCGTCCAGACGGGGCTGGAATCTCTCCAGAGATGGAGACTCCACACCCCCCTGGGCAGCCTGGCCCAGGGCTCCCTCACCCTCACTGGGGAAAAGTCCTTCCTAGGCTCCAACTTGCAGCCATTGCCCCTTGTCCTGTCCCCACAGACACTGGAAAGGGGCTGCCCATTTCCCCCTGCATCCCATCCTTCAGATAGTGATAAACATGAATCAGGTCCCCCCTTAGTCTTCTTCTCTCCAGGCTGAACAGCCCCAGCTCCCTCAGCCTTTCCTCACAGGGGAGATGCTCCAGGCCCTTCATCATCTCCGTAGCCTCCTCTGGACTCTCTCCAGGAGATCCCTGTCTGTTTGATCCCAGGGAGCCCAGCACTGGACACAACACTCCAGGTGGGGCCTGAGCAGGGCAGAGCAGAGGGGGAGGATCCCCTCCTGTGACCTGCTGCCCACACTCCTCTTGACACCCCCCAGGATCCCATTGTCTCTCTCAGTCCCCAGGGCACAGCTTTCAGCCCACACCAGCTTCTCTGCTTGTCCCTGTGCTGCTGACATCTCTACATTGTGCTGCACTGTGAGGTGTTGATCTGCTTCCTCTAACTCGATACCCTCCTCCTTCTGTGATCCCATTCAGAGATATTCCCTTCCCTAATTTTAATCCCTGTCTTTTACAGGCCAGTTGTATCTGAAGTAACTATTTCAGCCTCCATGAGAACACTCTGTCTTCACAAACTTGTACCTTTTCCCAAAAATTCTCTTGGAATGAATCTGTTTTATGGAAAGTTGGAGGGAAATCAGTTTGGCCACATTTGCATGAGGAGAGAAGGGGAAACACATACTATTTTCCTACCTTGGAAAAAAACCCTAAAATCCAACCCAAAAAGCTCCTACATTTTTCATACCATGCAAACAGCTCTAAAATCCTGAAAGCCTGCATCCTGCCTAACCTGCCACAGCTGGGGACCCAACAGCTGGAAGACAGCAAAGATGTAGAGGAGGAAGAGGAAGAAACGTGGGGCTGAGTGTTCTGATGTTTATTGGCCACCAGTGGGATGAATCAGGAAAAGGCAAGGCAAGGCTGTGGAACAGATAAAGAAACCCATTCAGGCACAGGTGGAGCACTTTCCTTTCAGCTCCATAGTTTCTACACTATGTCATCCTGCACACAAACACCTCTACCCATCTCTATATATTCCATGTTTTAAAGGACTAGTAGTTCTACCTCAAGGCAAATAAGCATCCTCCTGGCAAAGTAAATAAAAATGCAATAGTCACAGAATCACAGGATGGATGGGGTTGGAAGGGACCTCTGGAGGTCATCTAGTCCAATTCCTTGCTAAAGCAGGATCACCTTGAGCAGGTCACAGCATGGAATCTAGGATCATGGTTTTGGGATCTCTCCAGAGCAGGAGACTCCCCAGCCTCTCTGGGCAGCCTCTCACAGTGCTCCAGCACCTGCAAGGTGAAGAGCTGCAGAATCACTATGTTGGAAAAGACCTTTGAGATCATTGAGACCAACCAGAAGTTTTTTCCCATGTTGGGATGGACCTTCCTGTGTTCCAGTTTGTGCCCATTGCCCCTTGCCTTGTCACTGGGCACCCCTTGGAAGTCTGTCCTCATCCCTTTGACACCCACCCTTTAGATATTGGTAACTACTGACCAGATCCCCTCTCAGTCCTCTCCAGGCTAAGCAGCCCCAGCTATCTCAGCCTTTCCTCACACAGTGGTTCTCCAGGCCCCTTACCATCCTTTTACCCTCTACTGGACTCCCTCCAGTATTCCCTGTCTGTCTTGAACTGGGGAGCCCAGCACTGGACACCCAACTCCAGCTGTGGCCTCAGCAGGGCAGAGCAGAGGGGAAGGAGAACCTCCCTCAACCTGCTAGCCACGTTCTTCTCAACTCCCCCAGGCATGGCCTCCTTGTCCATGAGAGCACATTGCTGGGTCATGGAGAGCTGCTTGTCCACCAGGACTCCCAGGTCCTTCTCCACAGTGCTGCTTCCCAGCAGGTCAAGCCCTAACCTGTACTGGTGCCTGGGGTTACTCCTCCTTGGTGCAGGACCCTGCACTTGCTCTTGTTCAATTTCATTTGGTTCCTCTCCACCCAATCCTCCAGCCTGTCCAGGTCTTCCCAAACAGCAGCACAAACTTCTGGTGTGCTGGCCACTCCTCTCAGATTGGTATCATCAGACAGAAAGATGTGTAGCATCCATCAGACACATCAGATGTATCATCACTGTTATCCCAGCGCCTTCCCAAATGCCTGAGGGAAGAAAGTAGGGAAAGATTCAGACAAACCTCCAGTGGTGACTGTTACCTTGAAGACACACCTATAAAGTCTTAAACATCATCTGGTTTGACCATGAGACCAGGACAGGAAGGAGCTGGGAGATCTTCAGAGGGGCCTTTTTCACTTCCTTGCTCTTTGTGTGTTTTTTCCTTGTGTTTTCATAGCAACAGCAGTCTCACATTCCAGGTATCCCACCAAACCCAGCTGTCCTGGGAGAAGGTTGAAAGCCTCTAAAATATGACTTTCTGAGTGGTGGGAAAGCAGCTGAACATAGCAGTGTCCTCAAGTGGCACTACCTGGCTTTGGGCATGGCCTAAGTCTCCAATAGTCCAAGAAATCTGGTGGTGTTTAAAGGTTTACCTGCTGGAGAGTGTGAAGGCCCTGTCTGCATGTCCATGATAAGACTGTCATACTTCTGAAAATAAGCAGTCTTTGTCTGGTCTCTTCTTTCTTCAAATGGTTTGTTCCTATGATGTCATCTTCATTGGAGGTTTATTGGCCACCCCACAGCAGGTACTGAGGGACTGTCCTGGTCTATGGGTAAGCATTGATGCGGTTTCATGATGAGCAAGTGTAGGCAGATGATGATGATAGAAAGGGTGCTGGAGTGTGTGGAGGAGGAGATGGATTCAGAGGAACCACCAAGGAGACAAAACTTCAGCTAAGCAGTCACAACATGGGTGACTTGTGATGCAGACTTACATTGGTGCACCTACCCAGCGGTGTTTGTCCAGCTCATCTTTGCCTCTGCCACAAAAAGGTGTCATTGAGCTTTAGCTTAAACCAGTTTCTAACTGGCTAAAAATAAACAGAGGGAACTTGGTCCCCTATTTAATGAAAGGGTTCACAGGCAGGCAGACTTCAATCATCTAAAGATGTTGGTTTGAAGCCACACAATGGTCCATATGATGGGTTATCACCAGTTTGACACAGTTCAAAATGTTTTGCTGTGTTCTCTGCTTGGGAAAAAAATGGTTCACCAGACGTGACGCTCCAGCTGAGATAAGTAAACCCAGACCTACCAAATTACTGCAGCTCCAGGAGTTACCACTCATCAGCTGAGCTACAGGAACTGGCCTTGTACCCTCTTTGAAGTGCAATGTACTCATGAAAGCCACCCTAAGAGGCTTTAGGTAGGGATTCTTGTTTGGGCAAAGCTTCACAATGCCTGGTGCTGGGATTGTCAAGAATTAGCTGGTTGCTTTGCTAATATTTTCCTTCTGTCCTTGCCTCCAGTTGAGTCTCTGCTTCATAGACTAGCTTTAAACAACATCCCTGAGCTTTTATCTGCAGGTGACAAACAGAGGCATACAAACTGGATTGGCAGGAACACAAAGAAGGCTTTCATCTCATCACTGCACGAGGCACTTACAGTAACTTCTCAAGGAAAAAAGAGATTATACATCAACATTGTGAGCATAAAGACAATTTAAAAGGGATGTTAAGAAACTTCATGTCAGGAAAATATAGAACATCTGCAAACAGATGAGTATTCAGTAATAAGCTACGTCAACAATCCTGGAGGAAAGAGCCCGTTTTCTTGCAGTGACAGGCCCACAGAACATCCTGACAAGGATTTTAGCAGGCTCAAGTGCTCCTTATGGTCAGAAAACTGAGCTGTCTGCGTGCCACAGTGAGGGGTGTCTGGCTGGGCTTGTTTTACCTGCTCAGAGCTCTGTGCTGCCCATCTCCATCCCATCTCGCAGCTGGGTTCGCCCTCGGTGCAAGGTGATGGGAAGGTCCATCCCAAGACTGTGACAGCTGCTGTCCCAGGAGGTTCCTAGGCTTGACATGTAAGCTGCCATTTGGTTTCATGGCAGCTTATGGTATTTTGCCACCATGCTTGGCAGGGCTGGGTTTCCAGTGAGGTGTGAAAGAAGCAGCAGGATGATTGCAGGCTGTACTGTACCCCTGGATGACACTGTGATGGGTGGTGGTACACAGCAGCGTGCAGAGCGATTGTTACTCTTATATGTGGTGGTTGAGCCCTGGCCAAAGGCCAGACACCCACCAAAATCAGTCTATTGCTCCCCTTCTTAGTTGGACAGGGGAGAAAATATATAATGGGCAGCTCAAGAGGCAAACTCGTTAATGAGGCAGGCAGAACAGACTCAGCACAGAGTGCAGGAGAGAAAGTTATCTAATTGATTACACTAAAGAGAAACAGTGAAAACACCAGAGTCAGGAGTGTAACCAACAATCTTGAAACAAATACAACCAGGCAAACACTTTCCCCCCCCCCACTCCCTCCTCAGCAGGCTTTAGTTAGAAGTTTGCTCCCTTCTTCCCTCCCGGTCGCAGCCCAGGAGGGGCAGGGACTGGGGAAATGGGGGTGTGGGTAACACCTTCCCCCCACCCCTCCATTCTAAAGCAGACTGCCCTTTCAGCCATGATTTTGCTCCCTTCTTCCCCTCTCCTGCTTGCAGCACAGGACGGGGGGGCAGGGACTAGGAGATGGGGGCTTGGGTCAGTCCCTTGCAAGATGGTTTCCTTCTCGGCCGGGATGGGGGCATCCATTCCACACAACCTCCCCCTGCTGCACCCCAGGATCTCACCCACAAGAGCCAGTCCTGCATGAACTTTCTCCAAGGCAAATCTCTTCCCACCGGGCTTCATCTCTGCTCTGACAGGCAGCAATCAATCCCAGTGTCTCTCAGTCCCAGTCCTCCACGGGGCTACAGGCCTCCCCCAGCAAACCTGTTTGGCTCATCTCTGTAGGTCGCTTGTGCTGGCAGGGGCTCATCCCAACGTCAGTCACGGCATCTTCTCTATGTCTCCACCGGCTCCATCCAGCGTGGAGCCTCTCCACCAGGCAGGTCGGGTCTCGGCCTCCTCCATGGGTCCTCTCCTCCAGCTACTCCACGTGCTTCTGCACCAGCTGCAGGGACATCTCTCCCTCTGGCACCTGGGCGCCTCTTCCCCCAGCCTTCCCGGCCTGTTGTGTCTGTCAACTGCTCACATTTATATGCAAATAGACATCCCAATGCCCTTAACGGGCCAACACTGCGGCCTTCCTGGCACTCCTGTTCTGGTGGAGTCTTTCTCTCCTGTATGTGATTCTCAGAGGCGCTATCAGCAGGCTGCCAGAAGATTCCAGCAGCCATTTTCTGCAGCCCCTGGCCCTCTCTCTCAGCACCCAACTATGCACCACCGTGACATTATAATAACCCAGAATGACAAGGGAGACTGCACTACTAAATAACAAGCTGACTTAATTGTTTATTAGTCAACTAATTAATGGATAACTAATGGTAATACATGTTTATTTCCACTTGCCAGGAAACACAACTTACGCTTGTGCAGCTGATGCTTTAGGAGTGCTGACATCCATCAGGGATGCACTGAACTGAATTCATGCAGTAGTGCAAACACTGACAGACCTGCCAGGGTGCCTGGGTTTCCCCGCTGTCTTCCCCTCTTCAGGGCTCTGTGCTTTTGCCTCTACCAGCTGGATGCAGCCTGTGTGCCAGCTGGTGGGATTTCAAACTTCTCTGAGAGGTGCCTCCATCTGAGCTTGCTGCCTTCTGTCAGCGGCGAGCTGGCTCAGAGGTTCACCATGGCCCAGGGTGTCATCACCGGGCTCACCTGAGACATCCTGAGGTAAGCCCTTCCCCACTACAAAAGGCATTTCACTTATACCCGCACCGATGTCCATGTGGGAGACACAAGTGGCCTCCTCAGGCAGAGTCAGACAAGTGGCTGTTGGCTGTCTGATATTGTCTATTTGTAATTCACTTTTCCACACACCTCCTCCTGCTGCCCTGTGCCAGGATGCCAGCTGGGACAGGCTGTCCTGCACTTCCTGCAGCTGCTCTTCTAACACCAGGCAACAGGACTGTCCTGTCAAGGGAGCCTGGGGGAGCCAGTGGATTTTGACCTGTGCTACACACACTGTTTTACCTCCCAAGCCTGAGGCCAGCAGCTGGGCACTGTCACCGCTCCTCTGGCATTAGGATGAACCCATAGGATGTTTGGGTCTTGGCACAGTCTGGAGCCTGTCCCACCAAAGAGCCTGGCTGCTGTCCTGAGGACAGGAGTTCAGTCCAAGGTATATACCTGCTCTTTGACATCCCAATGTCCACTCAGTATGGTCCTGCCTGTCACAGCCCCAGAGCTCTGCAGTGTGGGCATCTACCCCAGGACTGCAAAATCCACTCTGAAGTCCAAGTGCTGAATTTCAAGCACTGGTTGAGCATTTTTGAAGGTGGATGCTAGGAGAGCCAGAAAATGATGTAAGACAGAGTTAGGAACGTTCCCTTGGTTAGGAAAGTACTGGCTCATGGGATATCATGATATCTCTTGAGCAGTCCATGCCCTGTTTCTGCAGAAGAAACTCAGTGAAGATCCTGTCACCTCCAGCTACTTGTCAGCCCCCATTTGTCTCTTCCACTGTCACTCTGATGGCGGAAAGAAATGCGTTACATCCCTTAGCCTGCAGTGGGTTTGAGATTGCTCCCACTGCCCCTGAGCCTAGCAGGGCTGGTTGATGGGCAGGAACAAGTTTGCTGGGGAAGTGGCCAGATTTTTTGCCACTTCATCTATATGAAGACCTAGCAAGGAGGACCAGGAGAGCTGGAGGAGCAACGGCTGGGAGGACACGCTACCCAACCCATCTGAGTGCAAGCTGCTTCCTGCTTGAGTTGGCTCAGCAGAAGGCAGTATTTCCACTGAAATGTTTTAAACTGCAGTGGGCATGAAGGGTGTGAATTATCTGACTCACAGCAGATGCCTGGTGCTGTTTTAAGCACCTAGATGTTTGGCAGTGATTCCTGTCGACTACCCCAAACACCAGCAAGATGTTGTTTCTTTGAGTGACTGCATTTAGCACACTCTGTGCAGAAAGATGTCTGCGCCGTCTGCCACAGGCTGGCTCACCCTGCACAGCCCAGGGTGAGACCTGCTGAGATTCACCTCCCCAAGATCTCTTCCAGTCCCTGCTGATTCCTCAGACACTCCTGCTACTTGTCAAAATAGCCATTTCTCCCCAGCTCTGGGCTTTTTTTCCTTAAGGAGTGCCTTTATATGAGCTCAGACTGCGATAAAGTGATGCACTGCCTGGACCAGGCAGGCTTGTGCCTTCCCAAGGACACACAGCTCTCCAAGAAGGCATGAGCTGTATGACCTCCAAGTGTGAGGGGACTCCAGCTGACTGTCCCCATCCAGCCCCACTGGGCTGCAGGAGGGAGGGGTGCTCAGCACGCAGAGATAACCAAGCTGTACCTCTGCTTTTGTCAGGGTCTGGCCCTGAGGAACGTGGTGCTGGATGGCTTGTGGGGCTTGTCTGAGGGTGAGTCCTGGGAAACAGGAAGACCCCTTGGATGTCTTCTAGTAGAAGTGACTTGTGACAGGTATGATGGAGGAGGAGCAGTGTGTGCAGAACAGAGTACACAAGAGACCTGCTTGTGCCTGTGTCTATGAAGGGGTTTAATGGCTTTTGGGCACCTTGTGAGCATCTTTTAGATGTGCATGGCTGCTGATATCCCCATGGAGCAGACTATTTGGTCTGCTTGGGAACTTAGACAGGTGAAAAGCCTGTTTTGGACCAGCTGGTCAGTAAATCTGGACAACATAAAGGCATTTAGTTTGGCAAAGTCATCTCTCTTCACTTGGAGAAATTCTTCCCAAGATAGTTACACTTACAGGCACTGAAACACGGATGTTTAAACCTCTTCCCCTATGTTAATGGTTTGGGGCTCTTCCTTTCTAGACTGAAATGATACAGATGAAGTCCTTAAGTACATGGTCCTTCCTGCCATCAACTGCCTTCCCCAAGTTTTGACTGAATTTCTACTTAATGAATCCAGCTTTGTCATTTAGGGGATGTTCCGGCAATAAGATATGACAAGGTGTGAATTATAGTACAATAATTCATGCCTGGAGCATTGTCAGGCACAAGGCTGAGAGCTGAGTGCCGTCCATGCAACTCAGCGTGAATTATTGCACCATAATTCAAGCCCTGAGGAAACAATAAGGGACCAGCCAGAGACCATCAATACAAAGGGGGGAAAAAAGGGTTTAAATCTATTAATTTTATTTAGGTTGCCGGATTAAAAGGAAAAAACACCCTCTTTGCAACACTCCTGACTGTCCATCCCTGTCTTTTCTTTGCAGAGAAGTCAAATTAAAAGAGAAATAATCCCATCTTACCATGAAATGGGAGAGGGACCAGCCAGGCTCCTTGAGGGGAGGGATCAGCTGCAGGCAGAGCAGCTGGCAGCTGGCAGCTACCTGCTCATTTCCCCCCTTTCCTGCTTTAAATATTCAACACCTGTCACTGGGTCCTAAAGCTCTTTACAAACTTTGCACGAAGTCTGAGCACGGATGGGTTCCCTGCCAGGGGAACAAGGCTGAGCTCAGGGGAGGGTGTAGATGGGAGCGTGTCCCACCAGGTGGGACCTGAAGCAGAGGGTTGGTCACACACAACACAGAGGTGTTGAGGGCTGTGTCTGCTGCTGAACCTGAAGATGATCATCCCCTTCGCCCAGATGAAGAGAACCTGAGAGACTGTGGAAAGCGAGGATGTCACAGCAGAGCCTCAAGTCAACCGTTGGGCTTCTTCCATTCCTTACTGCTTGTGACATGCAGCAGACACTCTAGAAAAGGATTTGCTCAGCTTTTCTAAGTCTGGGTTTGCAGTTTTCATGGAGTCCATTCACAGAAGGCCACACATGAGAATTTTATTTTTTTTAAAATCTGAGAAAACAGCCCTGAGTTTTCCTGAGGCTCCCTAAAAACACCCTACAGCTCAAAAATAAACCAGCCAGTTTTCCAGGGCTCTATAAGAGGTGATCTGGGCTCCTCACCATCAGAAGGACGTGGAGGTCCTGGAGCGAGTCCAGAGAAGGGCAACCAGGCTGGGGAAGGGGCTGGAGGGCAAATCCTCTGAGGAGCAGCTGAGGGCGCTGGGGGTGTTGAGCCTGGAGAAGAGGAGGCTGAGAGGAGACCTTCTCCCCACCTCCACTGCCCTGCCAGGAGGGTGCAGAGAGGTGGGCGCTGGTCTCTTCAGCCAGGGGCCAGGAGATGGGACAAGGGGCAATGGGCTCAAGCTGTGCCAGGACAGGGTCAGCTCAGCTGGGAGGGCAAAGTTCTTCCCTGGCAGAGTTGTGGGGCTGTGGCACAGGCTGCCCAGGGAGGGGCTGAGTCACCTTCCCTGGGGGTGTTTAAAAAAGGGGAGATGAGGTGCTCAGGGATCTGGTTTAGCTTAGGATGGGAATGGTTGGACTTGATGATCTTAAAGGTCTTTTCCAACCTTGTGATTCTGTGAAGACAGTCAGGAGCCATGAGCACACTGAAGCAAGATAGGAAGGAATATAAAGAGAAGAAATAGTTGTGACATCTTATCTGGCCATAAATGAGAGGAAGTGGCAGTTCTCCCTGTTTCGATAAGCTGTGACATGTGCACGGTGCAACGTGATGACTAAGGTGCGAAAGGGCTGTTGTGGGCTGCAGGTGCCCTCACACCCCATGCTGGGTGCACCTGTCTGTAGGGTGTCAAAAGAAAACCTGCCCTTTCCTTTGGGACGTTGCTGTGGGAGGTGGATGCTGGAGACCTCCTGCAGGCAGCAAGAAAACATCAGTGGCATCTCTAAAAATTATACATGATAATTTCCTAACACAAAAGGGATGGCACCTAACGTGAGGTAATTCTATTTTAGATCTTATTATGATGGATAAAGATGAATTGATCACTGAACTAGAAATCGGTGGTTGCCTAGAGACCGGTGATCATGACCTGATTACATTAATTATGGGATAATAAAAGACAGTCCCAACCAGTAATATATACCTGGTGCTTCTCTCTGGATCCGCGAAGCTGAATAAAGAGATGAGGGAAACTCACTGGGAAGAAAACAAACACATAAGGAAATGAGTGAAAAATGGAAAGTTCCCCCTAAGAATTGACAAGCTGGCTAAAAAGTTGTGTTTCCACTGTAATTTGAAAAGAATGGTGTTTGATTTGGAGATCTTGCTAGGTGAGAAGGAAAGCAGCAATTAGAAAAAGAAACACATAAAGAATGGGGAAAGAGGGAGAAAACTAGTAATCAAGATAATTTAACATTTCTGAGTGGTAGAAAATTGATAAGGGAAGCCAAATGCATTAAAGAAAAATCTAGCTGATGAGTTATAGATAATAGGAGCTGTTATTATCAACAAGAAAAAGAACTCTAATTGTGGTATAGCCTGACTACTTGAAAAAGACAATAAAAGTGATAAAATTAGATAATAAAATTAATAACAGTGACAGAGAGAAGATCCAAAAGTGTCAGAGTGTCATTATCTTGGTCAAGAAGCTCATAAGCTCCTCGGGGCATCGGAGGAAGCTTAAATGTAGAGGATCTACAAAAGACACTTTCCTTTGAGGGCTTCATGGCAGTGTGGCCAACGGGACACTGCACATCACCCTTCGGTCAGAGCTCTGAGCCTCACCACTGACTCGTGTTCTTCCTGAGCCTGTCTGTCTGTGTGCTCGTGGTATTTAAAAATCCAGGTTTTAAAAAGCAGGGCAATTTGCTGTCTCTGGCTTTGTATGGGTTCTGTGTGGGGACAGCTGGTGGCTTCTGGCCTCTGCTGCAGAGCAGTTTGCAGAGAGGAGACAAAACATGAGTTGGTTTTAATCTAAACCCCAGATTATTGGTATAATGGCCATTCTTGAGACAGCTGAACCCCCTGAGGTCTCTGAGAGATTGCACAAAGCAATGAAGCAGAGAGCAGGATTAGCATCAGACTCCACTGCAGCTCACACAGATGCAATGGAGGGTTCTCTACACGTAGGATGGGTCCCACTCCCAGCAAAGCCACAGCCGTGTCTCCACCAGCACCGTGTCCATGCCCAACTCTCTACCTGAGCTTGTAAGCAGGTTTTCCACCTATGCTACTACAGCCATGGACACCAGCCTCATCCCTGAGCTACATCAGCTCCAACACCCCACTACTATGGGCAGGGGGTGGGACGATGATGTTTTTGATGGTGTCTCTACACAAAGCCAGCATGAGACGACAGCCCCATGGCACACAGGGAGCTTGAGAAATGGTTGGAACTGGATTCAATCTGTAAACCAGATTGAATCCAGTTCACCGTCGTCCGACTGTTGTGATTGTGCAGTTGTCCTGCTGTGAATGAGCAAAGGTGGATCCTGCACCCACAGACAGCCACAAAACTCAATTAGATTTAAAACTTTACTACTATTTGTTGTTTGCAATTCTACTGTTTCAGGAGATCCCTCTGGGGATCAGGGTGTCCTTGCTACCCTCTGCTCTAACATCAAATAAGAAGGTCCCTGTCTCAAAGAGCCACCAGTCTCTAGCAACTGGCAAAGGAGGAAAGGCAACTGGTTCGCAAATCAGTTGTAATTAGTAAAATCTGAAGTTGTTGATTTTTGCCAAACTGTTCAGCTCTGGATAATCCAGATGAACCCAAAACATTTCAGAATCATAGAATCATAGAATGGCATGGGTTGGAAGGGACCCCAAGGATCACAGAGCTCCAACCCCCTGCCACAGGCAGGGACACCAACCTCCAGGCCTGGAGCTACACAAGGTTGCCCAGGGCCCCAGCCAACCTGGCCTTGAACACCCCCCAGGGATGGGGCACCCGCCCCCTCTCTGGGCAGCCTGTTCCAGCCCCTCACCACTCTCTCTGGAAAGAACTTCCCCCTAATAGCCAATTTCAGAACAGGCTTCAGTTCCACTTGCTGCAGGGGGAACTGGTTGCAATGCTGCATGCCTCAGATCTGGGTGTCCTGGGCCTGACGGACCTCCCTCATGGCCTTGGGACCCTTCAGCTTTTGGTGCATCCTGGAAGATATCAACATGGGCCTGTCTTTTTTAGCAAATACTGAAACACACCAGTCCCCACATGAGCAAACTGATCTGCAAAGACTTTTGAGAAGATTTAAAAGTCTTCTTCATAGAATCACAAAATCATTTAGGTTGTGAAAGACCTAAATAGGACCCCTATGAGGACAGGCTGAGAGAGTTGGGGTTGTTCAGTCTGGAGAAGAGAAGACTCCAGGGAGACCTTAGAGCCCCTTCCAGTCCCTGAAGGGACCTACAGGAAAAACAGGGAGGGACTTCTTACAAGTGCATGTAACGATAGGACAAGGGGGAATGGCTAGAAACTGGAAAAGGGCCGATTTAGACTGGATAGAATGAAGACATTTTTCATTGTGATGGTGGTGAGGCCCTGGCACAGGCTGCCCAGGAAGGTGGTGGCTGCCCCCTCCCTGGAGGTTCAAGGCCAGGTTGGATGGGGCCTTGAGCAGCCCAGGCTGGTGAGAGGTGTTCCTGCCCATGGCAGGGGGTGGAACAAGATGGTCTCTAAGGGGCCTTCCGACCCAAACCATTCTGTGTCTCTACGCATCAGGTCAAACCATAGATCTACCAGTGCTGAGCCCTGTCTCTGTCCCTATGTGCCACATCGACATGATTTTAAGTGCCCCTGCCAGGGGTCCCAGGCCCAAACACTGGGGCAGAGAGGCCAAGACTGATGCTTCCCAGCCACAGGCCAGCGCGACCCCCACAACCACCACCCTGGGCAGGCTCAGCCGGGCCCACTCGGGCCCACCCCTTGCCATTCCTGAGCTCATCCCCCGAGCTGTGGAGGGGGCAAGGGAGCCCGGGGGACCCCCGGCGGGGGCCAATCTGGGCACCCACGCAGGCCCCGCAGAGGCAGCAGCTAGATCCACAGCTCGGTTCGTTGTTCAGCCCCTAGGGGGGCCGGGAGCCGCGGTGCTGCGGCCTCCGGGGAGCAGGCGGGGAGCGCATCCCGCAGCACCGCGGCTCCCGGCCCCCTCCTCCCCCCCCCGCTCCCCGGGAGCATCCTCGCCCGGGAGGAGACCTGGCCCGGGGCAGGGGGCGGTCTGTGGTCCTGGCACAGGGAAGTGTTTGCCTTGCTCCGAAATGTAAAATACAAGGTTTCCCGAATGCCAAAAAAAGGTAATTTAAATGTTAAAACATTTGTGATTGCATAAATTGCCTGTATTATTCCAATTGAAATTGTAGTGGGATTAATCTGACCTTAATAGAATACTACTAATAATTTATATTATTATCTTTAATAATATTAATTCTACTTAATTTTTTTCCCATTTACTTTGTTCATTTGAGGGCAGCTCCATTGAGCTGGGGAGCATTTAGCTCTCGGTGTGCGGCAGTCACTTATCATTTGCACAAGTGGGGATTCCGGGAGGCAATTTTCAGAGAAATAAAGATCATCTTTCAGTGAAAGGAACTTTAAAAAAAATTATAGTATTAAATGAGTAGATATTAATGTGTCATATTTAGAATATAAAACAACCCATAATCTGCTCTGAAGTCTCTTCCACCTAAACATATACTTTTTTTTTCCTTCTAGAGGGCTCTTTTATTCTGCTGTTTAACTTATTAGGCGCTACCATTCCAACTGTTAAAATAAAATTGTTAAAGATCATAATGTCAGGGAAATAAAACCCTTGGCAGTGTGATAGTGCCTTCTGAGCAGAGCATCACAGTTTGTTGGTGATGAATCGGGATTGCGCATTTCATTAGAATTTATATCACAAGCCAAGGGATGAAGCATTATTTCATTAAGTATCTTGAAATTTCACCAACCTAATGAAGCTGTCAAAATTCTATTAATAAAGCACTGGAAATATTTATTTGTTTGTTTGTTAGTATGCATTTGCTATTATTTAATGTTGTATTTGCAGTTTGTTAATTTATGAGCACAGGCTCAGCGGCGCAGCAGGAGGGTGGATGCCGAGGGCTGGGAGGGGGCTGGTGGTGAGGGGCTCCCAGCTTGGCAAAGGAACTGGAGGGTCCCACATGGTCGAGGAGCCGCTCTGACCCACAGCAGGATGGGGCTGCTGTGGGAGGGGGAAACACCACATACTGCCAGGGCATGGGTGCTGGGAGAAGGAACGGGACTCTCTTGATTGAAGCCAATGTTGTGAAACCAGCACAGTTCGGTCAAGGAGAGCTACGTGCTGCTGCTTCATTTCTAAAATGCATCTTTAAATGTGCCTTTTTCTCATTTACTGAATTTTAGCAATTTTTTTTTCTCAGTAGCAACTTGAGCGAGAGCTGAGGAACTTTACTGGTTATTCCCATTAAAGAAATCCCAAGTTTTACTGAGTGCCATTCCATAAGGATCCACAACTTCTGCCAGTTGCACAACGGGACTGGGCAGAGCCCAGACTTACCCAAGGAGGGCCAGCAGCTGTGGCAGGATTATGAATGACAACACGTTACGCTTTGGTCAGGCTCTTTGTCTTGATTAAGCCCATGGAAGTTTACGGGCGGTTGTCAGAGGTGACGCTCTCTGTGGTGGTGCAGCACAAAGGGTTTTACTGGCGTGCACCTGGGACAGACACATTACTCACGCACTGTGAAGCCATGAGTGGGTGGTTTGGAGCATCCTAGACGAGTGCTAATAAAATTAATTACACCATTTCAGCCACGTATTTAGTATTTTGTGACTGGAAAAAATAGTCAGAAAATCTGCCCCTTCTTCAAGCTCCCATCCCATGGCCCATGTGCAATGCACTGAAGGTGTTGTAACAACTTCAACGGACAGCTTACTAACTCTCCCAGGTATCTCTGGATGCTTTGTGTTGCTCTGGAGCATCCACAAACCTCCCGAGCTTGCTGTTCCATCAAGATCCGCTCCAGACAAGCAGCAAACTGGGCTTGCACTTATGATTCGGGGGGCACGGGAACTGGATGGCAGGCAAATCCCTATGGGAAACGGAAGGAAAACCTTGCAAGCCAGCCTTGCTTAATAACCCTTCAGTTATGAAGTATAATCTCGTAAGAGACCATGCATTGTAAAATAAATTCTCTGAGTGAAATTTATATATAAGATTTCAGTGAATATTAATTACAGAAGAAGGTTGCAGGCTCTGCATTATTCTGTTAATAGGATCTTGGGGAAAAAAAAAGAAGACAGGTCTGACACAATGCATTAGATTTGTTAAAGGACCATTTTTTAATTAGTTTTAACTGGTAAGTTAATTAATGAATTTGCAAATACATATCCAGGACATGTATTCGATACTCCAAAAGTAGATGCTGGGATTTTGCAGGGAATGCTCTTTAACAAAGAGATCGTGTGCCTGCCTGAAGTGCAAAACCCAACACAGCCATAACTACAGATCCCTAAATACTGATTTCCATAATTACACAATTAAAGCAGAAAGACTCAATTTAAGGCATGCAAATATTCTTAATTCTGCTCTGCCATGACACTGTTAGAGAAGAGACAGATGAAGCTGATTATGGGCCCAGAAAGCTACAATTCCTCTCTAATGCTCAGTCAGTGGTTGCGTGTTAGAGCAGGGCAGAGTCAGGATCTCCTCGCTGAATCGCCCGCGCTTCTTTTAAGCACAACTTTAACTTCCAATTCCTTCCGTTTATACTACTTAGCACGGGGATAACTGCAAATCACTTTAATCTAATTTACCCCAAAATAGTGATGATACATCTCCTGGTATAAACTCCTTCTTAACATAACATCTCTCTAGGAATATCAATACCACATACGATTTTTCAATTAAAGCAGAAACTCAGCCTTTTCTGTCTGAGGAACGCTTTGTTATCTTTTTCTAAGCTTACAGCACCTGATGTGTGGATAAAAAAATCCGTCTTCTGGGGATTTTCAGCTAAATCTATTATTTAAATCCTGTTTATTAAGGTTCTTCGCTTCAGTGTCTGAATTTCCTTGGACACATTTTCCTGCTGAATGCAATCCTTGGCATAAGGCACATGCTGAGCTGTGCCCCAGGCATGCAGCCCTGCTGCCACCTGTGCGCTCCTGCCACCCCTGAACATCTCCTGGGGTTATCAGCCAGGATGACTGCACCCAGGGTTTCCCTCCATGCAATGGGATGTTCTCCTTCAGTCCAGCACGTATTTCCCAGATGAGGCAGAGCTGCTCAAGCTCTGCTTCAAGCACCTGAGCATCATCCCTGGCAAAGCCCTTGGGAAGGCAGGTGGGCTCCAAGCATCCTTCTTCCACAGCGGTCCAAGGACTTTGAGCTGCCACCCCATCTGCTGGACCCAGGAGTGGGGATCTGCTGCCATTGCCCCTCCAAATAAAGACAGGGTTGATTCCTGCACTGGGAAGTGGCCATGGCAGTATGTGTCGGAGGCAGAAGGAAGCTCTTTGTTGTAGCAATAAACCTCTCACCATCAGCAGAAATGTGTTACACGGTCATTAAGGAGTGGGGAAGAGGTGCTGCACAGCCTGGGGTGTGATTGCTTTGCAGTTTGGTCGGGACAGCATTGTGTTTGTACAATGTTAATGCTTTTAAAACCAAAGGTTTCCTTTTTACATAGGTAAAATACTGGCTCATGTGTTTACAAATGCTCCCACATCCTTGCCTTTGCTCCTGAAATTCAACCACGTCCTGAGATGCATCCAGCTCCAGCCCCTTCACAAGACCACTGCGAACAGGGGGAGCAAAGCACCGCACGATCCGAAATCACACCATCAGCTCCACGGGGTGAGGCTGGGGCTTTCACCCAAATTACCCCAGGACAATGATTTTCTCATCACCACACAAACAGCCAGGGAGGATTTGATGTGCATGAAGACCTTGCTAATCATCCTGCAGGGAAAAGTACGGTACCGAAACCCAGAGGGTCTGGGGCTCCCATCCCGCATGGTTGGCTATTCGGGGCATTGCAGGTATGGACCCACTGCAGAGTGCAGCGTGTGTTGGGTGTGGGATCCCCACAGACCCTTCAGAGGGACCTGCAGGCACCGACAGCACGTGGTCCCAGTGAAGGAGGCGACGACAGGTACTCTTGTACTGGGCATTGGTGAGGCTGCAGCTCGAGTGCTGGGTCCAGTTCTGGGCTCCTCACCATCAGAAGGACATTGAGGTCCTGGAGCGAGTCCAGAGAAGGGCAGCCAGGCTGGGGAAGGGGCTGGAGGGCAAATCCTCTGAGGAGCAGCTGAGGGAGCTGGGGGTGTTCAGCCTGGAGAAGAGGAGGCTGAGAGGAGACCTTCTCCCCACCTCCACTGCCCTGCCAGGAGGGTGCAGAGAGGTGGGGGATGGTCTCTTCAGCCAGGGGACAGGAGATGGGACAAGGGGCAATGGGCTCAAGCTGTGCCAGGGCAGGGTCAGCTCAACTGGGAGGGCAAAGTTCTTCCCTGGCAGAGTTGTGGGGCTGTGGCCCAGGCTGCCCAGGGAGGGGCTGAGTCACCTGCCCTGTGGGTGTTAAAAAAAGGGTAGATGAGGTGCTCAGGGATCTGCTTTAGCTTAGGATGGGAATGGTTGGACTTGATGATCTTAAAGGTCTTTTCCAACCTTGTGATTCTGTGATTCTGTGAAGGATCCCAGCTAGGAAAGGAAGGAGCCATTCAGTGCTGACAGGGACAAACACAATCCAGCGCTTCCTTTTGTATAACCATGGGCAAACATTTCAGATGAGCTTTAACGCCTCGGAGTCAGGCAAACAGACAGCGCCGGGGTCAGGAAGGGTGAAGTGGGGATTTTATTTTTCTCTTTCCTGGTCTCACAAATATCTCTGCAGATAGTGGTGATTATAAATAGACCGTGTGCCAGTTCCCCATTGTGGTTTGCCGACTCTGCCTTATTTATGGCAGCACACGAGAAGCGCTCAGCATTTCACCCCAGTGCCAGGCTCGACTTGAGTGGCTCAGACACAGAGCTCAGACTTTGGAGTGGGCACCGAAACAGAGGGATCCCCTGTGCCCTCTCAGGACAACGTTTGGCACGGATGTGTGAGAACTGTGGTGGCATTAAGAGGGAGGACCTCATTGTGGCCTCCCAGTCCCTGAAGGGAGCAGAGGAACAGGAGGGGAATCAGCTTGTTCAAAAGGTAGACAATGGCAGGACAAGGGGGATGGGGTGAAGCTAAAGGAAGGAAGGGTTAAATTAGATATTAGGAGGAAGTTTTTTACAGGGAGAGTGGTGAGGGTCTGGAACAGGCTGCCCAGAGAGGGGGTGGGTGCCCCATCCCTGGGGGTGTTCAAGGCCAGGTTGGCTGGGGCTCTGGGCAACCTTGTGTAGTTCCAGGCCTGGAGGTTGGTGTCCCTGCCTGTGGCAGGGGGTTGGAGCTCTGTGATCCATGGGGTCCCTTCCAACCCAGACCAGTCTGTGATTCTGTGATTCTATGATTAAGAGGATCATGAGCTCTAGTTTTACTTGAGCAGATGGCTATCAATAAACTTCCCCTTCCATACTACTGAGCACACGGCCCTGGGAAGGATCCTCAGTGAGGATTGCTGGAGGATCCCTCCCAGGGCCATGTGCTCAGTAGTACTAATTGCCTTGTGCAGAATCCTCCTCACCTGCCTGGCTTCACCTCCAGTGTCATGGCCTCATCCCCAGCTGCACTGTTGGAAAACGGAGTTGGCCATGCAGTATAGCACAGCTTCTCCCCCCAACTCATTCACCCAACAGCTTAAACACCACAGCTCAAGCAGAAGTCTACTCCGCAGCACGTGAAGTCCCAGGGTGCTCCATCACCTCGCGCTAGATGCCCTGTGGGCTGCGACACTCGTACGGAACAGCAGCCGTTTGTGCTGCCTGACTTAAACCCACGGGGACGAGATGTGAAAGCAGCACACCAAAGGATGATGGAGCTTGCAGGACCAGCCCTCGTATGTACGTGCACCGCAGCAATCTTCAATCATATTACCACATCGGTTTATTGCACCCGGGCCCCGACCTCCTCTGGCACATAGGAGAGGGCTCCCACCAGGAACCTTCCCCTGGTTCCTACCAGGATGAGATTCACAGTCTGCTATGACTACAGAGCTGCCTTGGCAATGAGGAAGCATCGCTGTTGCCTCAGTTTACAGGTGGGAAAGCCAGCAAGTCACCTGTGACAAGCCCAGTGCTACACAGATGCTGAGGTCCCAGGTTGGGAATTCTGCAGGGCTGTGAGTCCTGCCCAGAACGGGAATGAGAAGAGGAATGAGACTGATCTTTATTGTAAAGATCTGCCCTGGTGAGGCCTCATCTGGAGCAGTTCTGGGGTCCCCAACTCAAGAGAGACAGAGAGTCCAACGAAGGGCTGTGAGCATCATTAAGGGAATGGAGCATGTCTCTTATGAGGAAAGGCTGAGTGAAAAGTGTCACCCAATGAAGGTCTGAGGGCACTAAAAATGTGAGGATGTGGGTTTTCAGACCCTGGTCACTGATCATGGGCAAGTTCTGAGGGAGAAAGCAAAAACATGGCACCAGTGGGGATAGAAGAGCCCACCAAATGCTACCAATGGCCCAAACATCAGTCCTAGCACACAGAAGTGCCCACCTCATCATGAGACTTCAGCCTGAGTGACACGATGAGTACCTCATCCCATTCCCATCTTTGGAATTCCCTAGCCCTGCTCAATAGAAGTTATCTAAGCCGTAATATCCCAACTTGTAAAAATTCTGTATTCAGCCTCCCCCTGACAGGAGCACGGTTGTTTTTCAGGCAGAAGGGGTCACCTCTTGATGCTGTCATGTGCAAACAGCTCCAAAACCACGCTCAGCAGCAGCAACATGTGCTGGTTTTGGAGGGACAGTTTCACAAAGCCAACCAGCAGCCAGATTCTCTGTGAGAGGAGCTTCAGACTCCCAGGTCTGACCAAGAGCTGGCACCTCTCTCCCGTGGGCCCTGAGCACACAACCCAGTGTGACGGTTGTGTTGGCTGGGCAGCCAAAGCAGAAGGGGTCATCTGAAACACACATGTGAAAAAGACCTGTCCGGTGTCTCTGGCAGTTTCCTGCTTGCCACTCCATTCCTGCATCCGTTCTGTGCCCGTGATGAGAAGAGATTTGGGCTGAGGAAGCCTGGAGAGCTCCGGAATGGGAATGGGAGCCAGGCAGGGGCAGGCTGGAGGTGTGTCAGGGTTCTGCCTTTCAGCAGGGGAGGTGACACACTATTGGCTGAGTCACTGTGACCTGAGGTAGATCCTCTGTAGGTGAAGATGCTAACAGCACCCTGTGTCTGTTAAAAGCGGGCCCTTAGAGACCCAGGTACACACCAGGGTGGGGATGTATTCTCTCCAGGCTTGGGCTTCAGGAAGGAGGCGCTGAGCCTGTATCCTGAAGGCTTTTGAGGTTCTCCCTACCTGCCTTCTCATCCTGCAGGCTCTGCGTCAGAACAGCATTTCCCCCCAAACCTTCCTCAAACTTCATTCTTAACCCCCCATTGTGCTTCTGCTGGTCTGCAGGAGATTCCCTCCAGCTCCTCTTCACCCCAACACGGAAGGAGAGAGTGGCTTTTGCCTCCTGGCTCTTCACGTCTCTTCTAAGCTCAGCTGGAAAACATCTTCCCTTGCCCAACATCTCCACCAATTCCCCTGCCCCTCTGTTTTCCTTTAGCTGGGTAATGACGCTACCTGGCTGCGCACAGCGCTTTGGAATGGAATCTGCATGGGAGATATTAAGAAAAATAAACGTGTGTTTTGCAGTATCTTCGAAGCTCTTGGGGGTCTGGGCAAGGAGAACGAAGCCAGCACTCGACTGCCCACAAATTTCTGGCTTTGCAGAGCTCTTGGGCCAGCGGGTTCCACAGGCCGGGGCAGGGAAATACCCATCAGTTCAGGTTATTTTGTTAATGCAATTAATAACGGGTTTTGGCAGCGCTGTGCAAGGGATGCATGAGAAGTAGTTATGTTTATAGCAAAAGCTGCACGTTTTGCAGGGGAAGGAAAGCGCTGTTTGTGGGATTTTCCTTCTTTTTTGGGAGGAAAACAGCAAAGTTTGCTGTGTGGCACCAAGCGTGTGAGCACGTGCGGAGGAAAAGCTCCTTGCGGAGGGAGATGGTGTCAGGATGAGTTTCAGATGAGGCTGGGGAAAGACTTTCCTCCCCCGTTCTGCATCGTGGTGAGCCAGCTCTCCAACACAGGGGGACACACAGGGGACACACCGGCACCCCGCAGCTCGGGGCTGAAGGGCAGGCGGTGCTTTGGCCGACGGGCAGAGGGAGGGGAGCGCAGGCTGGGGCGATGCTGCCCAGGCCCCGCGGCCGGTCCCTCGGTGCCCTCGCACCCCGTTTCCCCTCGCGTCCAGCTTCGCCCCGGGGCCCTTCGTCTTCCACGGCCGCGGAGGGCGACAGTCCCTTCCCCAGAAGCCGGGGGGACTCGGGGTGCGCTGCCGGCCCCCGCGCCTGTTCACCCCCTGCCCCGGGCCGGAGCTCTCCAGGCCAGGCCGGGGACGCGCAGGTGAGGCGGGGGGCCCGACCCCGGCGCTTCGGCCGGGCTTCGCGGGGACCGGCGGCGGGCCGGGGTCCGCACCCCCCCACACACCCCCCGCATCTCTCGGCGTCGCCCGCGCGGGGCCACCCCACGGGGGGCGCCGCGGCGGCGGCCCCACGGCGCGGAGCGGCCCCGCGCCCGCCGGGCGGCGGCGGTGCCCGGCGCGGGGCCGGGCCGGGCCGGGGCCGCGCGGGGGCGGAGGGCAGCGCGGGGCCGGCCGGCGGCGCGGCGCGGCTCCCGCGCCGGGCCAGACTCAGCCCCTTTCTCCCGCCGCCGCTGGCTGCGAGCGCGCCGCGGCTGGAGCTGCCCCCAGAGCGGCTCGTGATGGCGGCGGCGGCGCGGGCTCGGCAGCGGGAGGCGCCCGCCCAGCCCTGCGCGCCGCGCCGCTAGCGGCAGCGCCCGTGCCCGCGGCGGCCGCCCCGGCCCATGCCCCCGGGGGGAAGGGGGCTGCAGCAGCCCGGCGAGCCGCCCACCCGCGCAGCGGGGGCATCGCCCCCACTCGCCGCTCCTGGGAGGGCGGAAAGGAGGCAGCGGCGGCGGCGGCGGCGCCGGCATTGTGCGCGGCGGATCGCAGGCCCCGGCGGCGCGGGGCTCGCCTGCCTCCCGCCCCAGCCTCATGAACCGGCCGGACGGCTCCGCTCCGGCGGCGGCGGCGGCGGCGGCGACGGGAGCGCAGGTACAGCGGCGGCCGGGCGGCGTGTCCCGCGGGGGGAGGCGGAGGGAGCGGGGAGGAAAGGAGGGAGGGCGGCAGCCGCAGCCGCCCCGTCGCGGAGCCCCGCCGGCGGCGCTTTGGCGCAGTGCGCGGGGGGCGCCGCCGGGGCACGGCTCCCCCGGACCGCCGCGGCCCCGCGCCGGCCCCGCCGCCCCCCTCGGACCGGGGCGGAAAACAAAGCGGCGCCCAGCGGCCATGTCGGCGGGGACGAGCCGCCGGCCGCGGCCCGGCCCGGAGCCCGCACCCCGGCCCGCCCGCCCCCGGCCCGGCCCGGCCGGCCCCGCTCTCCGGGCCCGCCGAGCAGCCTCTCGCCGCTCCCCGTTCCCCTTCCCGGGGCTTTTTCTTCCTCTTTTTTTTTTTTTTCTCCTTTATTTCCCCTTTTTCCCCCTTTAATTTTCCTCCCGATCGGTAGTTTTTTTTTTTTTCCTTTTTCTTGTTTATTTTCCATTAAAACGACGCCACCTAGGGGAGGCTATTCCGCCAACCGGGAGAAAAAGAGAAATTAAAATTGGGAAAAAAAAAAAAAAAAAAAAAGGAGGAAATATTCTGCTATTTCTTATTTTTGAAGAAAGTTGGGGCCGGCGGGGCTGGGGCTGGGGTCTGCCCCCCGCAGCCCCTCTCTCGCCCCTCCAATTCCATTCCTCTGCCTTGGGGAGGCAAAGCCCGGCTCGTGTAAATGAAAATTAAGCTGGAATTTGAATGAATTCAGGTTTTTTCCCCCCCCACCACACACACACACACACACACACACACACCATCCCTCCCCCCTTCCCCATCCCCTGTTTCTGGAGGCGAAGCGGAGCCGGGAGCAGCAGAGTGCTGGGCAGGGAAAGTGATTCGAGTTTGGGATGGGCACCCGGGATGGGCTGCGAGACAGCGGGGACTTGGGCAAAGTGGGAGAATCGCTGTTTGGAGCAATTAGGAATTGTACTTCATTGTGATTCCAACTTGTGCGGCTGGCTGGGCTGTGCTAAAACTGATGGCTGCTTTTTTTTTTTTTTTTTCCTCTTTTTTTTTTTTCTTTTTCCCTTTTTTTCCTCCCCCCCTTTTTTTTTTTTTTTTTTTTTTGCTGCAGTGCCCAAAGTTATTTGTTTCCACCCAGGAGTTTTGCAGGAAAATCCCAGTGCAGAAAATTCGCTCTGGACACACCCAAATTTTTTTTTTTCCCATTTTTTTTCTTTTCTTTTTTTTTTTTCCTTTTTTTTTTTTCCCTTTTTTTTTTTTTTTTTGGGTGATTTTGGATTTCATGCAAAACTGCCCTTAAACAATGAGGTTCCACACACAGTCCAGGAAAACACCAGAACAAGCAAAATTAAAGAGTCGGATGTCTGATTTTTGAATTTCTTGGCTTTTCTGGTGGCTTCTCCTGGCATAATTAAAACACAGTTTCCAGCTTTTAATTTCCTATTTCTTTTGTAATGGAAAAAAAAAAATTTCCATACTTGGTTTGGTTTTCCCTCCCTCCCCCCCCCCACTCTTCTTTTTTTAAACCCCCAGAACTCCAGATACTGAGGATCACACAACTCAAACACAGGTTTATGATAAGATCTGCCATGATATTATGAATATGCATAATTAACAATATTGTGAAAAAAATAATTGCAGATTTACGGATTTTTGATTTGATTTTTTTTTTAATTTAAAAAAAAAAACCCAACAATAAAACTGCCTTTAAAGGACTCAGCCCTGATGTTTTTCACAATTTGAAAATCCTTTTTCTCCTTGACTCTCCCTTTAAAACCTTCCTGGAGTTTTAAGAAAAATGAAAAAAATAAATATTTAAAATTCTTTTTTTTTTATTTTTTTTTTTAAATTTTATTTTTAAATGCTGTGATGCCCTGATTATTTTTACTCTTAAGGGGTGCCTGGCAATTTTGGACTGTGCACACACTGGTTTATTATTGTAGGGTTGCCCTTGAATACTGGGGGTCTTGGTATTGATCTTTTTAAAAATAAATAACAAAAGAGCACTGAAACATCCATTGTTTCAGGGGGGGAAAAACCAGAGCAATATAAGAGAAATACATGGCCTTTCCACCCAAAACTGGGGGAGGGAGAGGGAGAGGGAGGGAAAGATTAGGTCAACATTGAGTTTTACCAACCTTGACACAGTCTCCTCTCTAAAATGGGGACAAAATAGCAAGATGGCTGGCTCACAGCTGCAGCAGGGCGCTGTGGGGGTTGGTTTGGGGTTTTTTGGTTTGATTTTTCTTTTCTTTTTTTTTTTTTTTGTTTTTTGGGGGGGGGGGAAAGGCATTTTTCAATTTTTGAACTCAGAAGTGAGTTTCTGGAGGTGCTGGGCACCCACCTGCAAATGCTGAAACGCTGGGCAAGGAAAATGCATTTCAATCCAGAATTAATTTTAAAATCTGAAAAGTTTTGGGTTTTGGTTTTTTTTTTTTTTTGTTTTTTTTTTTTAATTTTGATTTCTCTGTAACTTGATATTTGCTTGAAATCAGGCGGGGGGGGGGTTGAGGAATTGAGGGGTGGGGGGCTGTTTTTCACCCTGCTTCCTTCTATTAATTCCGTGTTTTGGGTCGCTCAGGATGGGGGTGGAGGGGGGGGGGATGGAAAAAAAAATTCAGAGCAGGATAATTCTTGGGTGGAGGAGAAAATACTCTAAAATGTCAACTTTATATTTTTATTTTTGAATTTCCCCCCCCTCAGCCCCCCCAAAAAGGACCCACCCTCTTCCTGAATCCTTTTTTTAGCAGATAATGAGGCGAGTGCCAGGGTGCTGGACCAGCAGAGGTGCAGTTAGGATGGGGTGGCACCCAGGGGTAAAAAATGACACGTGATGCTCTAAATTGGATTGAATAATCCCAGAGAATATTTTATTCCTGGCTTCATCCAGTAAGCTTTAACCTGGTGGTTTTTCCATGCTTTTATACTCCCGAGGATTCCCCTCCTGGAGCTGCTCCCCATAACTTCCACTCACTCCACAATTGCACCCAAAGAAACTGTTGGGCTGGAAATTTTTAATTTCGTTTTTTAATTTGATTTCATGCATTTATTTATTTATTTTTTCCCAAACTGGGATCTTTTGATGCTGCTTTTTCTCTGCCCAGCCTCACACCCTCCCCCTGAGACCTGGGTACCAACATCGACCCTCTGCTTTGGGGTGGGGGGAGGACACATGCCTTGATGCACCTAAAGAAACTGTTGGGCTGGAAATTTTTAATTTCATTTTTTAATTTGATTTTTTTTTTTTTTTTTTCCCCCCAAACTGGGATCTTTTGATGCTGCTTTTTCTCTGCCCAGCCCCACACCCTCCCCCTGAGACCTGGGGACCAACATCATGGGTGTGCTTTGGGGTGGGACACATGCATTGATGCACCCAAAGAAACTGTTGGGCTGGAAATTTTTAATTTCATTTTTTAATTTGATTTCATGCATTTATTTAATTTTTTTTTCCCCAAACTGGGATCTTTTGATGCTGCTTTTTCTCTGCCCAGCCCCACACCCTCCCCCTGAGACCTGGGGACCAACATCATGGGTGTGCTTTGGGGTGGGACACATGCATTGATGCACCCAAAGAAACTGTTGGGCTGGAAATTTTTAATTTCATTTTTTAATTTGATTTCATGCATTTTTAATTTTTTTTTCCCAAACTGGGATCTTTTGATGCTGCTTTTTCTCTGCCCAGCCCCACACCCTCACTCCTGGGGACCAACGTCATGAGTGTGCTTTGGGGTGGGGGGGACCCATGCATTGATGGGGTGCTGCATTTTAATGACCAATAATGACACACCTCTTCAGTTTTGGGTCACGGCGCCAACATTTTACCCTTCTGGCTTTAAAGTTTAGATCCTAAAATAGAGGGATTGGAACTTGGGAGGCCCTGGGGTTGGATCTGCTCTAACCTGTTTTCAGCTGTTGTGGGAATAGGTGGATTCTCTGTGGCTGTTTGAATTGTGTGTTGCACGGCTGCTCTGCAGAGAGGAAAATGCAACGCCACAGTGCCGGGCTGCAACTTGTGGGGATGCTGTCATGCCGTAGGTGTGCGCACTGCAACCTTGACAAGCTTTAACTCTGTGTAGATCAGTTTCTTTTTAAACAACGGCTTCCATTGTACGTGCTGCCGGGGATGAAGAGCCACGCTCGAGGTTATAATGGGTTTCTGCATCGAACCTCTCTGCGTGCCAGTGGCCTTCCAGGAGAAACCTTCTCCTGCTGGAAAGAGAATGTTCATAATTTTTCATTGCAGGCTGCTTTCAGGGGCAATTGGGGTTTGCTTATTTTCCTTTTTTTTCCTTTTTCCTTTTTTTCCTTTTTCCTTTTTTTTCCTTTTTTTTTTTTTCCTTTTTCCTTTTTTTCCTTTTTCCTTTTTTCCTTTTTCCTTTTTTTCCTTTTTCCTTTTTTCCTTTTTCCTTTTTTTTCCTTTTTCCTTTTTTTCCTTTTTCCTTTTTTTCCTTTTTTCTTTTTTTCCTTTTTTCTTTTTTTCCTTCTTTCTTCTTTTTCCTTTTTTCTTCTTTTTCCTTTTTTCTTCTTTTTCCTTTTTTCTTCTTTTTCCTTTTTTCTTCTTTTTCCTTTTTTCCTTTTTCCTTTTTTCCTTTTTCCTTTTTTCCTTTTTCCTTTTTTTTCCTTTTTCCTTTTTTTCCTTTTTTCCTTTTTTCCTTTTTTTCCTTTTTTCCTTTTTTCCTTTTTTCCTTTTTTTCCTTTTTCCTTTTTTTCCTTTTTCCTTTTTTTTCCTTTTTTCTTCTTTTTTCTCTTTTTTTCTTTCTTCTCTTTTATTTTTCTTCTCTTTTTTTTTTTTTTTTTTTCCTTTCCCCTGGAAAGTTGATCAATATTTCTCATTTTAAAAATTGCTGGTTGGCAGCCTGGAAGGAGGGGGATGGGGAAGAAAGGAGCCCAGCAGAGCGATACCAACAATTTCCTTCTGACCTAGCTGAAATATATTTTTTAAAAAAAGAAAAATTTCAAGTACCTCATCCTCAGTGAGGATGAAAATAGAAATATTTTCATCCCAGGATGAAAATAGACATAATATTATTAAAGTAGTAGATAATATTTGCACAAGCACCATATAAAACCTTATGAGCTATTCACATAACTCTGGAATAATTTAAATATCTATCACTGCCATGGTGCAGCCCATGAGGAGTTCAGTTCATGGGTGCAGTCACGTGGCCCCGGTGATGCACAGTCAAGTTTGCAATTGTGCAAGTGAATTAGTGCTCTGAAAATTAGATTAATTTTTTTTAATGAAGTTTTTTTGGGGGGTTTTTTTTGGGGGGGAGGAGGTGAAGCCTGACGTGCGTGGGCTTATTTCTTTGGGTGCTGTACCTGCTGGGGGGTCATTTAGACCTTCCCACTGCAGTGTGGTAAAGCTTGGTCCCTGGTGCTGGCTGCTGGGCTCCCCACAACACAGCCCTGCCATGGCACAGCTCAGCCACAGCACGGCTCCCCATGGCACAGCTCTGCCACGGCACAGCTCCCCATGGCACAGCTCTGCCACAGCACAGCTCCCCATGGCACGGCTCCCCATGACACAGCTCAGCCACAGCACAGCTCCCCATGGCACGACTCCTCATGGCACGGCTCTGCCACAGCACAGCTCCCCATGGCACGGCTCCCCATGACACAGTTCAGCCACAGCACAGCTCCCCATGGCACAGCTCTGCCATGGCACGGCTCCCCACGGCACGGCTCCCCGTGTGGCCTTGTTGGCTCTGGATGGGCAAGTGGTGCTGACACTTGCCCCTCTCAGGGTCCTTGGCATTGTGGGTTGAGCTGCTGATGGTCTCAGCTGCAGCATCTCAGGCATCGGTCAGATTTGGGATAACGTAGTGCTGATGTTACCCACATGTGGTCCCCAGCCCAGGTTGCTTCTGTGCAGCTCCCTGCGTGCCCGAGGTGTGTTGCACGTGCAGAAGGTTTGCTGGATCCCACCCCAACCTGCTGGTACCGTACTGGGTGCTGCAGGTCACTCCAGTTCCCACTCAGCTCCTTGTCAGTGGTTACTGGTGTGCTGATGCTGCTGGGGGCTCTAGGATGGACAGGGCCAGTCCCATGGGCGTGGGGAGCAGCCCACAGACACAGCTCCAGCCAGAGGTGCTGTCTGCAGGGTCTGTATGAAGTGGGAACCAAGAGAGGGGAGGAGTCTGGGCAGGGAACCATGAGCGTGGCTGGAGCCTGTGGCTGCTTTTTGGTAAGGGACAAGAGTAAATGGCACCATGGGAGATGTATTTCTTGTCCTTTCTGAATTTCTGAGCATCTAGTGTTACGTATATTTAGACTTCCACGTTTATGGATTCGGTTTGGCCATACTGTGTTTTCTGGGGAAGAAGTTGCTAATTTTTAAAGGTCTTTTATGGATTAATTGCTAGTCATCTGCCTCCTTTTTGCTTTTGTTTGGTTTCTTGAATGTCTCTTGATTATTTTGTACTATGTGATGCCAATTTAGTGGTTAACTAGTATGCAAACTACATCTGGACGTGTTGACTTTGCATTAACAATCATTGATTTGTCTGGAGCGAGGGAATAGGAATGAATGATGCTGTTTACCCTGGATACTATATGAAAAATAACCATTTGTGATGTGTCTTCCATCAGTGGCACACGGCTCCGGTGTGACATGTCACAGTGGCTCTGCCTCATCAGCTGGTGTTTGAGAACTCCGTGTTTAAGCCGTGGCACCAGGAGTGGGAAGAGGGACCTGGGAAGGCAGCAGCGTGTGGTGGGCGGTGGAGGGGTTGGCTGGGGGTCCGGTGTGGGAGAGGCACCACACGTGGCTCCTGTGACCTTGTTTAGCTCTGGTGACAGCAGGAGCGGGGGAAGTTCTAGCAGAGAGGGAGTGGAGAGAAATGAATACATAGAGCACATCGTATAATCTATGTTGTAATATGTACCATAGGTTGGATATAGGGAGAGCTTTTCCCTTGGGGATATAATCAAGAGGAACCCAAATGTGATAGCCATAAATAGTAAGCAGTGGATTGAGTTGGTGGGTGGCTTCAGCAACAGTATGTTCTATGTGAAGCCTCTGGCTGTGGTGGGCTTGGGTCTGGATGGAGCAGAGTATAGTGTCTCCTGTCCCCATCTGGTCTACGGGAAGCTGAGATGTGCTGCAGAGGAGTACTGCATGTTCAGATGAGCCATGGGCTGTAGGAGGCATTGCTTCACTTTTGTGTCTTCTTCAGGAGAAGGGAAGGGCTGAAGGACATGCCCTACCCATGGAGCAGATCCCTTTCCAAGACACACGCATTCTGGAGGTGCCAAAGCTGCCAAGCCTTCTTGTGGGGCAGGGTGTTTGTAAAAGCAGGGTTGCTTTATCTTGGTCAATGTGGGATATTTAGACCTCAAATCCATCCTCTCACAGTCCTGGGCCTTACTTGCTATCTCCTATTGAGTGTGCTCATTGTTGGTGGGACTGTAGTAGTGGATGATGAGCGTTGGTCTTCCTTTCAGCTGGTCTCTGATGTCTTGGCTCTTCCCATGCAGAAACTGCTTTGCTGGCCTCTGCAATGTGCATTTGATGGTCAGATACCATAATGATGGATAGAGGTGATCCCTGTGATGTGGGATTTGGGTGCCAAATGTGTGTGTGCAAATCTGTGTGCAGTTTGAGTGTGTAAATGTGCAGGCAGGTTCTGGGCAAGGGGTGTGATGACTTCTCTGAGTTACTTGGATTTTACTTGAGTGTCTGTTGCTCCCAACGCCAGCAGTGTAAGATGTGGCAGAAGAAAGGAGGCTGAGTAGAGCAAGTCCTCTGTACACTTTGGAAGCACAACTGCAGAGAAGTTCTGGTGCAGAGAAGTGCACTGGGGGAAGGATGCAGCATCGGGGTGCAAGTTGTGTAGAACTGATACTGGCAGATTAGACTCTTTGCCCCCACTTTGGCCACCCCTGTGCCTGTGGGGATGAGGTTCTGTGCACAGTTGGTTGTCACCTAGCACAGGGTCGCTGACGGGTCTACCAGGGCTTGTGCCAGCTCACTGGAAGCCTTTGCTCTGGCTGGGATGCTGTGTTAAGTGGCTGAGGGAGTAGGGGTGGTATTGGGGGGCACAGAGCACATCGTACCCACCTGGGGAGGCTGAACCAGCTGCATGCCCATGCTCATGCCTCTGTGGGTGTGGATGGGTCTGGGTCAGGGCAGGTCACTTGGACGAGGTCAGGGCAGAATTTCATGCTCCTACCAGGTGATGGGCGATGGGGTTAGTGGGGCTGTGCTGCCAAGGCACTCTTCATTTAGCTAGTGTCCTGTACAGCAGAGATTTCATTGCATAGGCAAGGCCTTCCTCTCTTGTCATGTCGATACTCCCGCTCGTTGTGTGGCTGTACAGGGCTGGTGTGATGGGAAAGATAATGCTGGAGGTGGAAAACCAATGACTGGAGGTTTTGCCTCTGCTGGTAATGGGCTGACACAGAGAAACATCTATGTTGGAGTGTGGAGCAAAGTCTGGGGCCTGCCAGAGGTATCAAGGAGTCCGTGGTGTATGTGAGGCATCAGTACATGTACCTGTTGGTGTGTATGGATGTGCCTGAGTCTCGACTCCTCGGTGGGCACGGTGCAGAGCTTGGGTGAGTGTGGGATGCGGCTCAGTGGTGCTGGGCTCAGACCTTGGTGACCTGTTTTAGAGACTGGGGGCTGGGGGGGGTGACCTGGAAGGTTCAATATCTCAGCCACTGATAGAAGTGGGAACAGACGTGGGAACAAGTTTGTCAGACCTGTCCATCAGCAGCTGTAGCTCAACAGGCAGACACGGTGACATCCCGGTGCTGGTGCCCCGGTGGCACTGCCGTGTTGTTCCCAGGGGGTTCAGCTTTTAATTCTCGTTGTGATTTCATTTTACTAAATGCACTCAGGCAGCAAGTAATTTTTTTGAAAGTTAGTTTTTCACTCTGTGTGGGTGTAGGTATCCTTTCCTGCCCAAAAATAGCAGCAGAAGTGAGTTTTCAGAAGTTGGGTGTGCTTGCGTTGAAGGCCCGTCATTTAGGTTCTGCTTCCAGTATGCTGAGAACAATTTTAGTACGAGCATTTAATTGCTTTCCACCTATTTTTAGAAGCATTAAACCTCAGTTTTCAAAACTCTACAGCCAAAGCCTGGTGTGGGAGAGCCAGGAGGGCAAACTGGAGGAAAACACAGAGCGACGTGGGTTTGACCATTTTGGGAGCAGAATGTGGATGTGGTCCTCAGCCAGGGCTCGGGGTGCTGTGGAGCCTTTTGGGGTGCACATGTGAAATAGAGCTGTCTGTATTTTGGTGAGGTGTTTTGGTTTTTTTTTTCATTTATTACTGTTTTAATTGCTTGGCTACATGAGGGGAGAATGAAATTTCAGATTTGTTCCATTTCTTGCGTGAGTTTGGAAACTGAGCTGGGAGCATCGCAGGGAGCAGCGTGTGAACAGCCCTGGTGGGTTTGTAGCCTGAAACCCAAGAACAGCTACTGCTTTCTGGCTGTAAATCTGTCACTTGAGGGCCAATGCCTTTTAGTCTGGGCTGCAAACCCTGAGCTTTTACCAGCATTTGTGATATTTGTAATTTTGAGGGTGGGAAGGGATGGCTGTAAGGACATGGAATAATTATTAGCTGGAAAGAGAATACCTTTTTGAACTTCCATATGCATTTTTGAAACCCATGTAGTGAGACACACCTGGGTTTGGATCAGGCTGGTAGGAAAGGAGATGTGGAAAGTCCTGTCTGGGGAATCAGCAGGATTTCTTTTGGCAGTTGTGTGATGCCATCAGCATGAGCTCCATGTTGCTGCCACCAGCATCCCCCTCGAGCACCTCGAGAGCGATGCTGGTGGCAGCGACACAGAGGGATGTAATGAGACCCAGCAGTCAGCGGTCCTGCTGGGGCTGCTGGTGGGACCAGTGTGGGCAGGCAGGGCTGGAGATGGACTTCGTAGTGAAGGGATTAATAACATCAGGAAGACTGTCCCTGGTGCATTCTGATTGTCAGGTGTAGACTGCTTTGGGGCACATGGCTTTGGCTGGCTGGCCATGGTTAATACCACCAAGGCATGCTGCATATTAATTCGGAGAAGGGATGGTTTTACCTTCTTATCTGTCTTGTAGAGGTCTACAAATGTGGCTGGTTGATGATAACAGCAGTTAGAATGTTTCTCCTTACTGGGGTTTGTTAGGACACTGCCAGAGACACAGCCTTGGAGCTGCCATAAGCCAGGCAGGATGCTGGGTGAGAAGTAAAAAAAAGCAAATGTATTCAAATAATGGTATAAGGTGGAGGCAGAACACATCTGGAGCAGGTTTGCAGGGTCCAAGTTGTATTACACGTGGTCTGAGAGCAGCGATGCAATTCCTGCTCCCAGAAGAGGCTGGTGGATATTGGAGGGGCCTTGTAGGTGTGAGTCCTCTGGAGCATCCTCACTGGGAGAAGTGGTGCTGTCCATCAGTGAGAAAAAACACCCTTGTGTAGATGTGGCACTTGGGGACATGGCTTTGTAAGACACGGTGGCGTTGGCTTGGTGGTTGGACTTGTGGACCTGAGAGGTCTTTTCCAACCTTACATGGAAATTGAAGACAAATAAATGACCCATTTCCTGAAATCCTACATGTATTTAATGATTTCTTGTCCAACACCTCGGTCTCATTTGGGTTTAGCTGGTAAAAAAAGAGATTTGCTGAGAATGGTCCATTTGCTTTAGGTTCCTGGTAACGTGGAGAAGACAGCATCCACGCTGTGGGTGTTTGTGTGATGCATAAATGTTTGTGCTTTCCTCTTTCCCAGGGAGCTCTGTGCCCTTCCTACTCCACACAAACAGTGTTTGGCATCGTCCTTCGTTACGTGATATTTAAAATGTATAAAATGAAGTGTTCCTGTCTACTTCAAGCAGACATATGTCTACGTTTTACAAATTAACCTAATTAAATATATATGTAGAAATTTATGATACTCAGCTCCTAGCATAAGGTAGGTAATTAACATCCATGGAGCCAGGGAGGAATTTTCCATTTGTATCTTGACTTTTCCTCATAGGATGTGTGGTTTGGGTTGGGTTTTTTTGGTTTTTTTTTTTAATCTTCAGTGCTTTAATTTTTGTCCTGCTTAGGAATTCATTTAGGGACCAGTCCTACAGGGATTTGGGCTTGTGGTTAAATTTCCCCACAAGTAGTTTTGACTGGAGTCAGTAAAATAGTACCTAATTCCTGTCCTTCAGCTCTCCCCTCAGACTCAGCAGGACAGAAGGATTTCGTTCTGTTCAGACTATTATCATGAGCAAAATACCATTCTGGAGGAAAAATGGCATTAGAATATTTACATTTTTCAAGCCTCTTCCTTCCTCCCACCCAAAAATAGCAAAAAAAAAAAAAATAATTGGCTGTCTCCTCTAGATTTATGTAAATTTTCAAGTGTTTGGCCAATGTTGTTTCCAAAACACAGCGTCCCTCCACCTTAACTCTATGGCAAGAGAGCCCTCACACAGCAAGCACAAGGAGTATTGTACTTGTTGTGTAAGAATATTGTACAAGGGGATTGTCCCTCTCTGCTCTGCCCTCCTGAGGCCCCAGCTGCAGTCCTGTGTCCAGAGCTGGGGCCCCAACACAAGAAAGGTGTGGGGCTGTTGGAGAGGGGTCAGAGGAGCCATGGAGATGCTCAGAGGGCTGGAGCAGTTTCCCTTACAGAGAGAGGCTGAGGGAGCTGGGCTGGGTCAGCCTGGAGAAGAGAAGGCTGTGGGGGGACCTCATTGCAGCCTCCCAGTCCCTGAAGAGAGCAGAGGAACAGGAGGGGAATCAGCTTGTTCAAGGGCAGAGACTGGCAGGACAAGGGGGATGGATTAAAGCTAAAGGAAGGAAGGGTTAAATTAGATCTTAGGGGGAAGTTCTTTGCAGAGAGAGTGGTGAGGGGCTGGAACAGGCTGCCCAGAGAGGGGGTGGGTGCCCCGTCCCTGGGGGCGTTCAAGGCCAGGTTGGCTGGGGCCCTGGGCAACCTTGTGTAGCTCCAGGCCTGGAGGTTGGTGTCCCTGCCTGTGGCAGGGGGTTGGAGCTCTGTGATCCTTGGGGTCCCTTCCAACCCAGATCATTGTATGATTCTATGAATATATTCCTTTAATACATGTTTCCATTTAGAAATACTCAGGAATAACACATTTTAGTTTATTTTCTACCAGGAAGTTGGGGTTTTGTTTTAATATTTCAAGTTTGATCCCATTGTAGTAGCTTGCTGTATTAATAACCATTTGGTCACTTCTGCATATCAACAGTTGACTCCATTTTATTCACAAAAAGCCTTTTCTGCCCCATAAACATCCCCACTGTTCAGTCCCAGAAGGTCCTCTTTCTTAGCAAAACCAACACCATAAATGTTGTTCCCAGCTCAGCTATTTTAATGATCCCACAAACCCAGAAAAGCAGTGGGGAGTTTTTCAGGAGCAGAGTGCAGGGACATGTTTTGGGCAGACATTGCAACTTGGAAACTTTTTGCCCAATTGTTTTCCTTTGAATTTTCTGAGAAGGTTTTGCAGCGACCTGTGCACCCAAAGAATTTGGGACTGTTCTTTCCAGAGGTGCTTTTTAAGAGTTCCAAACCTGACCCAATTGAAGAGTCAGGAGACCCAGCAAATACCCAGGCTCCTTTTCTGATGTTGGTGTGAGCACTGTTAATAATTCTGCATGAGGAAGGGGAGATGTTGGATCATAATTGGTTTTCCCCTCCTGAACACCTCTCTGAAACCATCCTCCAGTATTTACCTTCACCTTTCTGTGTTGCTGGGTTTCCCTGTCTCAATATTTAAGATAGAGGAAATGTGGCTCTAGACCCTGGTTCCAGCTCTGTCCCTGTGCACAAGATCTCTGGTCCTGCACTGCCTCAGGTTGAGTCTCCTGGCTTCTCCCACCCTCCCTAGATGTTTTTCTGCCCTCTCCCATACAGGGGATGCCTTTTTAGGTGAGGTGCTGAAAGCATCAGCAGCTTTGGTTCCCATTCCTCCACCACCAGAAGTTGAGTGGCGAACAAATACATACGTTAGAAGACAAAACCAGCACTGCAAACTCCTTCCTGGTTTTCTTCTGAGCCTGCAGCCTTGTCTGCAGGGCAGGCTGTGTCCTGTGTCCTTCTAGGTACAGGATAGATGATTTAGGATAGATGGATACAGAATATCCCTTCAGGATACAGGATAGATGGCCGTCAGGGACAGGGAGGGGATTGTCCCTCTCTGCTCTGCCCTCCTGAGGCCCCAGCTGCAGTCCTGTGTCCAGAGCTGGGGACCCAACACAAGAAAGATGTGGGACTGTTGGAGAGGGGTCAGAGGAGGGCCACGGAGATGATCAGAGGGCTGGAGCAGCTCCCCTATGGAGAGAGGCTGAGGGAGCTGGGCTGGGTCAGCCCGGAGAAGAGAAGGCTGTGGGGGGACCTCATTGCAGCCTGCCAGTCCCTGAAGGGAGCAGAGGAACAGGAGGGGAATCAGCGTGTTCAAGGGCAGAGCCTGGCAGGACAAGGGGGCTGGAGTGAAGCTGAGGGAGGAAAGGTTTAGATTAGATATTAGGGGGAAGTATTTTACAGAGAGAGTGGTGAGGGGCTGGAACAGGCTGCCCAGAGAGGGGGTGGGTGCCCCATCCCTGGGGGTGTTCAAGGCTAGGTTGGCTGGGGCCCTGGGCAACCTTGTGTAGCTCCAGGCCTGGAGGTTGGTGTCCCTGCCTGTGGCAGGGGGTTGGAGCTCTGTGATCCTTGGGGTCCCTTCCAACCCAGACCAGGCTGGGATTCTATGATTTGCTAATAATAGCTTGATTTTCCACTCTGGCAAGTGTAGCATCCAGCTGGTCGTTTCTCACCTCTGCCTCACAGTGCTGTGCCCACCCTTCGTGGGCTCCTCGTATCTCATCCCCAGGAGATGATACACGTTCTCAGAGCAGCGTTGTGTGCATTGGCAGTCGCCCGGCATTACCCAGCGCCGGGGCAACGATTGGGATAATTGCAGCGTCTGGACTTTATTTAGGGAAATAGCAGCATGGAAAATACTTGCTTTCCCTTCCTTGCTCGTGGGGTTTATTTTGGGGGTTTAGTTGTGGGCTCTGGGAAGCAGCAGCCAGCCGTCCCACGTGCCGGGGGACCCCCCGATTCTCCCGCTGGGTCTCCCTCCTCACCCTCCTTTGTGTCCTGTCTTCCCAGGGTTTGTATCCCTGCAGTCCCATTGCAGGCAGGCACTCCAGGACCGGGCCCAGTCTGTGCACACAGCTGTGTGCATCGGCACATTTACTGGTTCTTGACTCAGGATTAGCCGCTGCCTTGCTGGCTGTCATCGCACGCGGGGTGCTGCTGGGGATGCGCCCTCAGCCAACCTGGCCTTGAACACCCCCAGACACGGGGCACCCACCCCCTCTCTGGGCAGCCTGTTCCAGCCCCTCACCACTCTCTCTGGAAAGAGCTTCCCCCTAAGATCTCATCTAACCCTTCCTTCCTTCAGCTTCACTCCTTCCCCCTTGTCCTGCCAGGCTCTGCCCTTTAACAAGCTGACTCCCCTCCTGTTCCTCTGCTCCCTTCATTTAGGTACCCTGATTCAGTGTGGTGTTGTCTTCTTCCCCCTCAGTGTGTTACCTTCTCCAAGCCTTACTTGGATGGAGCAGATGCCTGCAGGACCCCACTGTGATAAAGAACTATTCCTGCCCTTTATTTTCCATCTTCTAATCAGCTGTTAATCAATGAGATTACCCTGTGCACATAAGAGTGTTAGGAGGGTACTTGCTGTAAGAGTGTTCCTAGAGGGAACTTGTCAGATGCTCCGTGGAGGTGCAGGTATGCCATGCCACCTGCTCACCCTTCCAGCTTGTACCTTGACCCTTGCCAACTGTCCTCCCAGCGTAGTGGGTCAGCACTGTCTACAGCAGCAGTATTGATGCCCAGTGGTTCTTTATTTACCTGCATGAACGCAGATTTTTATTAATTTATTTTTTAAATTCCTGTTTATACCAATTTTTCTGCTGCTGAGATGCAGCTCCACAGTTCACAGCTCCTCTGGTCTCTTCTGTAACAGTGGGATCATGTTGGTTACTTTCTAGTTCCTGGGCACTGGGGTGGGTAGCAGTGATGTGCTGGTAGCTAGGTGATTTTAATAGCTTAATGTCATTCAGACTTCTGGATGGCTTCTGTTCCACCCTGCAGATTTTAATTTCTTCTTGCTGTTCATAGAATCACAGAATCATAGAATGGCATGGGTTGGAAGGGACCCCAAGGGTCACAGAGCTCCAACCCCCTGCAACAGGCAGGGACACCAACCTCCAGGCCTGGAGCTACACAAGGTTGCCCAGGGCCCCAGCCAACCTGGCCTTGAACACCCCCAGGGACGGGGCGCCCACCCCCTCTCTGGGCAGCCTGTTCCAGCCCCTCACCACTCTCTCTGGAAAGAACTTCCCCCTAATACCCAATTTAAACCTTCCTTCAGCTTCACTCCATCCCCTTTGTCCTGCCTGTTAATTTTGCTAGGCAGATCTACGCCTTCTCCTGGTGACCCTACAGTGTGCAGCAGGGACTCTGCTCATTCCTGGTGAAGGAAGAGTCTGGAAGGGGAATTCGTGAGCACTGGGGCAAAGAAGTTGAATTTTTATCCTGTGGTTTTATCTTCCTTAAGTGCTTGATTTATATATAGTGGAATCTGGCAGCGTTCTGGTGCCTGTGTGTGTGACGTTTCAAACTGGGTTTGGTTCCTTCAGTGACCTGTTTCTCAGAATCTTTTTTTTGTGTGTGGGTTTTTTATAGCTCTCATTAGCTTCTTTGACTTCACTTTCTTGTAATCTTAATTTCTTTCTGAGGGTGTCTCTGTTTTTAATGGCCTTTTTCACTCTCCTGTTCAACTGTGGTTATTTGTTTAACAAGCCTCCCTTGGTAGGTGATAACCATCTTCTCTCTTAAGTTCTCCACCTCACCTCTAAGTCCTTTCAGTTGCTCTTTTAACACATTTTCCTATTTAGGTATCATTTTCTTTAGCCAAGTGTTAGCCTGGTGGACTCTTTGTGTGGCTTCTGTGTTCTTTGGGGTTCAGCAGGATGGGCTCTGCAGCAGGGTTTGGTGGTTACCTCCTGGGTCACACCTAGGTGTCTGGCCTCAGAGGGTCCAGGAGCAGCAAGGTTGAGGGTGCCTTGAGGAACTTCACAGAGTCCAGACCTCCATCCTTGGTTTCCTCCTGCTTGTGCAAGGCTCGCTCTCCATGAGCAGCAGAGCAGGACTCACGGCCAGCTGTGATCCCAGATGTGTGCTGGTGGTGCAGGCAGAGGTCCTACATGGTACTTGGACCATCAGTGCTGTGCTGAACCTGGTTTCACATTTCCCAGTCTCTGCAGGGCTAACTGAATTCTCCTCTTACCAACCTTTGCCTTGGCAGGGGCATGCAGCCTCTCTGCTGTTCCCTGGCACTTGAGCATCCTTCCCTGCTCATGGATGCTGCAGCCCTTCTCTGCCTTCCTCAGATGGGCTTCTAGTCCATAAAAGTTCTTGCTACCTGTTGGCATGATGATGGTGTTGAATTTATTGGGCTGTGCCTTGCTTCCCACCACAGCTCCACCCTTCCTGCGTAATTTGGGTATGGCCTGTAATGCCTTGAGTCTTTTGTTTCCTACCTGAAGTTTTATGAAGGTTTTTGGGGCTGCACTACATTTATGACCTCATCAATCAAAAATGCTTCACATAAACTGGATGTTCCCCTACCCTTGTTTGATTTTATCAGGCTTAGGTTTAAATAGGCCTTTATATGCTGGCATCTGTTTTCATTTTGTTTTTGATGGCATCTGGCTTTCCTTGAGGGGCTCCGTCCCCTTTGGTGTAAGCCCTCCTTCAGATCACACCTTGCATCCCTCAACCTGCCCGTGTCATAGAATCCCAGACTGGTCTGGGTTGGAAGGGATCCCAAGGATCACAGAGCTCCAACCCCCTGCCACAGGCAGGGACACCAACCTCCAGGCCTGGAGCTACACAAGGTTGCCCAGGGCCCCAGCCAACCTGGCCTTGAACACCCCCAGGGACGGGACATGCACGCCCTCTCTGGGCAGCCTGTTCCAGCCCCTCACCACTCTCTCTGGAAAGAACTTCCCCCTAAGATCTGATTTCAAATTTAAGCGTTCCTCCCTTCAGCTTCACTCCATCCCCCTTGTCCTGCCAGTCTCTGCCCTTGAACAAGCTGATTCCCCTCCTGTTCCTCTGCTCCCTTCAGGGACTGGCAGGCTGCAATGAGGTCCCCCCACAGCCTTCTCTTCTCCAGGCTGAACCAGTCCAGCTCCCTCAGCCTCTCTTCATAGGGGAGCTGCTCCAGCCCTCTGAGCATCTCCATGGCTCCTCTGACCCCTCTCCAACAGCCCCACATCTTTCTTGTCCTGGGGCCCCAGCTCTGGACACAGGACTGCAGCTGGGGCCTCAGGAGGGCAGAGCAGAGAGGGACCTCGTAAGCTCTCACCAAAAGGTGCTGTGATGGTCCCAAGTTTTACTTCTTCAGGATCTGTTTTTCCCTGTGTCACTCATGGGGGCTTTTTAGCAGAGGGTGTTGCTGCCATGGTACAAGAGCTGTACTCTGGGTTTAACACTGCTCTAAAACTAGGATGCAGCTTGCATTGTGCAGGACCCTGCGCTGCCTTCTGCCTCTCCCATGCCCACCCTTGAGCAGGGCTCATGTGGGAGCTGGGCAGAGCTCGGAGCTGGGTGCTGGTGAGACTTAAGCAAGAAAAAAGAAGGGGGGAATAATTAAAGGAAGAGATGACAGTTATCCTTGAGTTAGAAGTTACCAAGTGCAGAAAATTGATAGAGGAAGTTAAAAACACAAGGGAAAAAATTCTGTGGCTGTCAGTGCAAGGAACAGTAGGAAAGTATTTGTATTAGGAACAAAAGAAATTCTAATAATGGTTTGTGTAGACTTATCACGACTGAGGAGAGGTAAAATGCATAATAAAGCAGAAAAACTAGACATGTTTAATAAATATTGCTGTTCCCTACTTGTAGGGAAGAAGCATGATACACTTACAGCTCATGTGCCAAAGAGCTGCTGGGTCCAGCGTTAACCAGGGTGGGTGCTGAGCACTGATGAGAGGTGGGAGAGTTTTCCAGGTGATGGTCCCTGGGGACCCCTGTGAGATCTGGCCCTTGGGTTTCCATATTTTCTCTCCTCCTGTGTGACTTGGATATACTGAGAATGTTCCAGAAGAGAGTTGGTGAATGTAGTTCTGTACCATCCTATCCTGACATCAGTCTGGGGCTGAGGACTGACAAAGGAGCGCACAGAGCGTCAGGGTGATGGTGATACGTTGAATTTGTCCTTAGTGATGGAGGATGTGTCATTCCCCAAGCAGGCAAAATGTTTGGTTGTCAGGCACCCAAATGCCCTCTGGTAACATCAAGCTGGTGTGAAGCAGGTTGGAGACCCAAGAATGGCATTGCCAGTGGCTGCACAGGTCCAACCACACCGTGCTGGGCACTAATGGTCATGTTGCAGGTACCCAAAGGGTCGGTGAAGGTGGAAGAACAAGGGAGTGCAGCTGTTCAAAGGGATTTGGATTATTTGCTCGTCCTGGATGGCTGAGCTTTGTTTGATACGGTGGTTTGTAGGATCTGTGCCTCTGGAGAGCTGGAGGGGAGGGCCTTTGGGATGGGGAGACCAGAGAAGGAACAGAGATGCCAAACCAGCCTACGAGGTGGGAAGGGACAACTGCTGCAGCATAAGCAGTTTTGTGGGCATGGGGTATTGCAAACCACAGGGATACAGAGCAAGAGCAATGTGCAAACAGCCATTCTCCTCTTGCTCAGGCTTTAGTGCAACATTCCCATTATCAGCTTGATCGCTTCTATAAGAGATGTTGAAAAGTTGGAGAAGACACAGACTGTGTGAGTGGAGCGAAGCAGTTTGAGGAGTCAAAGGAAATACTCATTGGTATTTGTTTCTGAACATTTGAGGATGTGCACCTCAATATTTTGGGAAACTCTTCCTGACAATAAGTTTGGAAAAAAAAAGCTCCTGCTTACTGATTTTTATCTTGGCAGAGTCAGCTCTCCATGGGTTTAATAAAGGGGAAAAAAAAAGAGCAGGTACCAGAACCCATCGTTTTACCAAAGTGCAGAGCAAGAAACAATACCTGGAAGCTGGATGCAAACATTCAGATGAGAAAATGAAGATGCAAAAATATTTTCAAGAGTAAGAGGTGGAAATTTTGAACAGGGGGGAGAGATGGGCTGTTAGAGCAAACTGCCACCGGAGGCTGTGGACACAGCTTGGTGCTGGTGCTTGTTCTCTGCATCTATGGAATATGTGTTTCAGAGTTTTCTGGCAGAGCTCAGCAGTTAGGCAGGGGAGAATTGCTGTTATGTGACAGAGAATAGCTATTCTGTGGTTTAAACAAAAGATCTCACTTTCTGTCTCGCTCTTTTGGTATCCTGTTTCCCAGTGTCCAGTAGCAGATGGTTGGGGAAGGATTATAAGGAGCGGAGAAAATACCGAGGGAACCTCCCTTTAATATCCTCCCTCTCTCCTGATGAATGGCCCCTGAGTTATTCCTGCTCATTTTCAAACCCTCAGGGATGCTCCCAAACCTCCTCTGCCAGCGCCGAGCTGCTGCACGTGCACACACCCCCCCCAGCATAAGCCCTTGCGTGAAACCAAAGTACTGGGGACTCTGTTTTCCCCCCTAGTAGAGATATAACTAATGAAATTCATAGGTAATCTGCTGTAACACAGAGCACAAAAGGCTATTTGTTTACTTTTTCAGGCAGGAAATGATAATGAGTAAGGTAGTTAGGGAACACATGGGACGCAGTCATTAATAATCTGCTTAATATTCCTAATGCGAAAGCGATAGGCAGAGCGGTGCAGAGAAGGGTGCCTAAAGCAACAGAGGAGAATATGGATTTCTCCTTGTGGTCCGGTGGAGATTTCGTTCCTGCTCCCAGATAAGAGGGAAACGTGTTGTAGGGGAAAGAGAAAAAGAAAAAAAAAGGAGGTATTTACAAAGCGCTGTGGAGATCAGAGAGGAAATTTCCCCTGGTTAACTCTGAAATCAGGCAAAAAGCAGAAATGGAGCTGAGGTGGCTAAGTGAAGATGTAAACAGTATTAGAAGCAGTAAGCAGTAGGCTTTTAAGAAGTATAAACAGTCTGGTAAGGAGGAGGATAGGAAGATCTATTAAAATAAGCAGAAGGCAGTTAAAAGGATAATTAGGAAAGCAAAAAGAAATAGAGAAGATCTAATTGCTAAGAATATTTTGACTTCAGAGGGTTCTTTAGATATATTTAGAGCAGACAGAAGCTGGCAGAGGAAACTCGTCCGCTGAAGATGATGATAGCAGTTGGAGGCAGGAGATGTGGGAGTGTTTGTAACCGAGCTGTTCAGTGCCTGTGGTAGGTGCCAGGTGTACCTGTGTCCTGGACCTGGGTAGTGGCACATGCTGGCACCTCCCTGATCACCAAAGCTGGGGGCTGTTGTTTTTAAAGTAAGAGCAGCTTGCCAAGAAGCTTGAAGTCTTCTCGTTGTACAACCAATATGCTGTGGTGCTGTGCTCACCTCCCAGGTGTGGAGGTGATCTATCCACCAACAGTCCTGAAGGATTGACCTTCATGACTGTCAGGTATACATATATATACGTGTACATATGTCTGTATATATATATATTGTGTGTATATACATAAATATTGTGAACAGAAACACAAAGCTTGTTGTCTGAAAAGGGACATTCCTAGTAAAAATGACCATCTTTACGTGTGTGTTGCATTCTTCACCTCCCCAATCCTTCCCCAAGTTCAACAGGCACATAAATCAGAGAAAACAAAAGGTAATGCCACAGATGAAATGTGTTCTGGCTACAAGGTCTTAAGTCTTGTGCATAAAAACCTGGGGACAATTGATGCAGTTACTCAGTAAGCTCACTAGATTGTCTTTTTTATGGTCGACAGAAGGGGCCTGGAAGCTTTGATCAGAGTTGCTTTTCTCAGCAAGCTGCCCTTGCAGTAGAGCTGGAGTGTTACGAACTCCTTTGTATATGTAATTAAAAGCCGTCTTCAGTCTTGATATCACACTGTGGTTAATGTTTCATTTAGAAAAATGGGTAGACTTTAACATGCTGGGCAAGTTGGTGATTCTTCTGGTAGTTGATGCAGGGGCAGGCGGGTCTCGGGGCTGCTCTTCACCTGATGTGTGATTTGGGGAGTAGGATTAGCAGTTTTGTTCTGGTTTTTGCATCTGAGAGGGAAGAGTCCATGTGTTACCGTGGTAGGTGAGTGGTCACAGCTTGCTTCAGGGAGGCGAACAACTTCTCTTGTGTCCATGCTGCATCCCTGGCTGCTCAGAGATGTGCCTGGAGTCCAGGGTCTGAATTCCTGCTTTGCACCCAGCCACCATCATCATCTGAATTTCAACAGGTTTGGGAGGAAATCTGCCACGTTTCAAGCGGCAGCAGCACGTGTCTCTCCAGTTGTGTTCCTGGGGTGCTGTGGTTGTAGGGGCAGTGCCTTGCCAAGAGTCCCGGTGTTGGGAGTGCTGGGCGGCTGGTGTCACATCTTGACTGGAGGGCGGAATTTGCCTTGTCAGGAATGTGACCAGATCCATTGTTTGTAGATGATGGCTGGTCCCTTAACAGCATTACAACACTTAGAGTGTTTCAGCCTCGCAGCCTTGCCCGCCTGTCTTTAGCTTGGGGTTGCCAACTCCAGCTGCTTGAATGAGGAGTCCGGCTGTGGGCGGCGATGATGCTGCCTCCATGCTCACACCATGTGTCCTGGTCCCCTTGGCGACCTGGTTGCTGCTCCCTCACACATCCCTTCCTCACACTGCAGGCACTGAAATAGCAAGATGCTTCTTCAGCATCAATGAGCTGGTGGTGTGGGCAGTGCCCTGGATTAACGCCACCGGGCTTGGATGGTCCTGGCACAGAATCCCAGGGGGTGGAGGGGACCCGGAGAGCTCCTGGGGTCCAACCCCCTGCCAAAGCAGCTCCCCAGCTCATATTGCACAGGGCGGCGTCCAGACGGGGCTGGAATCTCTCCAGAGATGGAGACTCCACACCCCCTGGGCAGCCTGGCCCAGGGCTCCCTCACCCTCACTGGGGAAAAGGTCTTCCTAGGCTCTAACTTGCAGCCATTGCCCCTTGTCCTGTCCCCACAGACACTGAAAAGGGGCTGCCCATTTCCCCCTGCATCCCATCCTTCAGATAGTGATAAACATGAATCAGGTCCCCCCTTAGTCTTCTTCTCTCCAGGCTGAACAGCCCCAGCTCACTCAGCGTTTCTTCATAGGGGAGACATAGCCTCCTCTGGACTCTTTCCAGGACATCCCTGTCTTTTTTATCCCAGGTAGCTAGCCCATTCCATGATGGCAGCAGGATGGCATTCTTTAAGCTGTTATGTTTCTAATGGAGTGGAGAAATGTCCTCAATACTGAACACTTAAGTTTTCAAATGGGATTTGAGAGGTTTCATATTGAACATTATTAGCTCAGATAAGAGCTTACTGTCTTAGCAGGGAAAGAGCTTGTGTTGAGAAAGAGCTTAGCATTGGCATTGGGCAAGTTCCAGCAGGTCTGGAGTGGATGTTTTCCATGTGCCCATACTGTTTTAATATTAAACCACGTTATTTTCACCTGCATTGAGTGCTAATGAGACCAGGGTGTCTTTGGGTCTGAATGGGGAATAAAGCAAGACAAGAGCACGTTGCATCTGTCATCATGCTCTGCTTTCCTCTTCTCCTCAGATCCGATGTCCTGCAGCATTCTGTTCCATTTGACCACATTATGATCAGAGGAAAATGGCAACTTGGTTCAAGGGGAGAAAAATTAAAATTAAACCCTGATATGTAGGAAATACTTGTGCAAAAAAATGATGTAATACATCAGAAGGTTTAATTGGTGGCAAAGGAAGTTGTGTGTTGTACTGGAAATGAAAGGGCGGGCTAGGAGTGCTGGAGCTGTTGGCCCAGACAAAGAAGAGATGGAAGTGAGAGATCCTGATGGAGGGAACGGGTTGATAATGAGATGTGGGTACTGCACCAAGCTTTGCTTGTGCCCGAGCTGGCACCGCTGCTGTTTTCAAATCACAGCCCGCTTTGGAGAGGAAAGTGAACATATTGCTTGTGAGCCTGCCTGCAGCAGAGGACCTGCTCTCGTTCCAACTTCCCTCAGTGTGTTTACGTGGTGCAAACAGTAGCAGTAACTTGCTTGGATGGAGGATGAGAAGACTTTTTGGTCAGGGTTCAGATGTGAGAGGACATAGAAGTACCTAACCTAAGGCCCTGGTCTTACGTGGCTTGTTAGACCTGGGCTGCATTGCAGGAGGATCAGAAGTACATCCTGTGAGTAGTGAAAATGTGACATTTTGGCAGACCTGGCCTTGAATTCCTTGTTTGCCCTGCAGCGACCCCAGGGTCAGCCGGCCAGTTCAGTGCGTTCACCCTGGTGCCAGTGCTGCAGCTGTCCAACTGATGCTGCCTGTCAGTTCCTCTGCCAGCAGGAGCTGACAGGCAGCATCACCAGGACGTGAGGATTTTTGTGTGATGCAGAGATGTAGGTTGGAGTGGGAGCAAGTCAGACGATGTGACTTGGTTCTAGAAGTGCAGAGTTTAAGCTGTGGGAAGAGGTGGCAGGGCTTGTTGTGCAGCTTGGCTTGGATGGGCTGCAGTGCAGCACTTCTCTTCTGTATCACCTCTTCTGGTTCATTACTTGGAAGGTGAAGAATGTGAACAAACCCTAGAGAAAGTTTCAGATTGTGTGACCTGCCTTTGTTCCTCTTTGTGAAGGATAACTGAGGGAAGAAACTTGAAAAGGAGATTATATCTGTTTAGACTGTGAGAGCTTCTTCCCCTGTTTCTGTAGCCTCATTCTTGGTACTTGCTGTGTTGTGAATACACATCCACCATCAGCTGGACAGGAAGGGATCTTACCAGATGTACTGAGATGTTTCTCCTGGTATGGGAGCAGCAGAGGAGACGGAGGCTGCTCCAGGTGACCCTGCTCTGGCAGGGGGGTTGGACTAGATCATCTCCAGAGGTCCCTTCCAACCCCTGCTGTTCTGTGATCCTGTTAAAGCTGATTTTAACAATGTGAGCTGATGCTGTGAGGTTTTATTCCCAGGCAGTAAGAGGTGCTCAAGGAAGTCTGCGTGGTTTGTGTGTCTCAGTGTAGCCCAAACCTGTGTCAGGTGCAGGCTGGGCTGCTGGTTCGAGGTTCAGCTTGGGCAGCACACCTTGGCAGGGCTGGTGCAGGAAGAATACCAGTTTCCATGTTGCACATTTGCCTTAAGTACCTATCTCAGCTCTGTTATTAAGGCCCAGATCAGCCCTAGAGCTACAGCTCCTTGCTTCCTGGGGTCCCATCAGCATGTTCAGATGGAGAGTGGATTTCCATGAACTTGCAGAATCTTTTAAATGCCTGCAGTTGCTCCTGTGACAGTGCAAGAGGGACTGAGATGTGCTGTAGAGTCTGAGTGGTTCAGCATTGGAAGTTGTGCTGGTGATATGAAGCAGAAGACTGAAGTCTGTGTTCTCCAAAGTGTTGAAGAACAGAGATGCTCATGGGCTCTGTTAGGAAGATAAAATCTCTCTGCTGATCCTCTGCTCACTCCCCATGCTTCACTGGGGAACGTCCCTCCCATCAGCCCAAATGCAGATGTGGGGGGAAAGGAGGCCAGAGAAAGGAGTCTCTGACGGGGCCTTTGGCTGCAGCAGCTTCGCTCAGGGATGCAGGATGCCATGCTGGGACTCCTTGCTGTCGGGGGACCTTGCTCTGGGAGACCCAGACACATCCCTGGAGCTCAGCTCCTGGTAGAGGAGTGGTAGTTATGTAGATACTCTCATTGTAGGACTGGTTGAGGTGGATGAGACTGAGGTGTTGCCTGAGGTGCCAGCCATGAATTGTTCTGTCTCTCCTTCTTGTTGAGAGATTTTCCAACGCTCCTGACCTTCGAAGATACTTGGTTGGAGGTCTTGCTGGTTGTGATCTGTCCTTGTGACTGGATTTGTAGTGAAATGTTACTCCAAAAAATAAGGAAATTATGTTCTTTCATTTCTCAGGATCAGTCTTTTTTTTCTTTCACAATTCTTCTATGGAAGGGTTGTTGGGAGTCATGAAAGGCTGAATAATGTAATTTTCAGTCAAATCCTCTCACTCCAGTGAGCTTTCACTCACTGACCCCTTTGCATCAACTACGAAAACAAGGGGAAGCCTGAACGACCCCCAGTTCTGTGCCCTGCTCAGCACGACAGGCACTGCCTCAGAACAGCCATCAGCACTGCTCTGGGTTGCATTAGTGGTTTCTGACCTCCTGCAAACAGCTGATGTGTCCTCTGGAGATCCTCCTGCCATGCTTCTGGCTACACTCTTGTGTCTTTTGGCATCCATCAGCAGGACCGTGGCTTTGGCCAGCGCTCCAGCCTCGTTCCCTGCTTGGCTGCTGCTGCTTGAACAGCGGAACGATGTGGTGTCAGCCTACCAGATCCAACCCATTGACTCCTTGGCTTGATGTACCTTTGCAGCTGCCTGCTGCCTTCACCACGTTCAGAAGCCTTCAGGATTTCCTTTACAAACAGCCCTGGGCTTTTTATGAGGAGTGTTTTCCAAGCCCAGTCTGAGGACAGAGCAGCAGGTTGCAGCCTTGGTAACTCAAGGAGGTGTGAACTCCCTGAGCCCTGTGTGTTGGGTGTTAATGACACTGCTGGTCATCCCGTGGAAGGGAGGAGTGGGTGGCAAAGGGAGCCTGCAAGATGGGGTTGGGAGCTCGGCCAAGGGCGTGTCGTTGCCAAAAGATGGAGGTGCTTGTCCTCTGCCTTCTGTCCATCCTCTTCTGCTGTGTATCTCATGGGCTGGTGTTTGTGGGAGCCTTCTGTGAGCTGATTTAGCTCCCTAAGCCAGGAAAAGCACATTGGGAAAAAAAAAACCAATGAAAAAGCTGTGGAGAGGAGAGAAAGGCAGGGCTTTCTGCCAAGCTGATGAGTACATTGGCTTATGGAGGGGTGCAGGGACTTGGGGGCAGGCACAGGGAGAGCAGGATGGGTGGGAGGAGAAAGGCTGTCTGTACCATGGGTAGGAGGAGGAAGGCTCTCTGTACCATTAGAACATTTCAGCCACTCAAGGGCTCACCTCTGGTGTGGTGTAGGGCTGAAGGTTGTGGCATTAGAAATAAAGAGAGGACTGAAGTTCAGCACCAGTGTGAATGTGAAGGGAGAAGTTTCCTCTAGCAGCGTGGTCAGAAGCTCACGTGGATGTGGTTGAATGTGCTGTAATGCAGGTTGCAGGGTTGCTGTGACCTCAGTGGGGATGACACAACGTCATCATTCAGCAAAAGCCAACATCTTCTGCCCTGTGTACCCACTTCTCAGGCAGGCTCTGCTGTCCTTGGACTTGCCACCTCTCCAGGTGTGCCTGCCAGTGCCTGCTGCCGTCGGGGAACGGCTGCCCTGCCCACAGCCCATCCCAGCCACCACGGCTGTGGTGCAGAGCAGAGGCTCAGCTCTGTCCCTGCCACATGCTTTAAGACATGGTATGGTTCGTGCTCAGCACCAAATCTGGAATTTTCATCCTTCTGTGTTGATGACATGAGATGCCTGATGCCATTTTCTCGCATGATGTGATATCAGTGGCTTGGGTTAGATCAGCTCCTCAGCACCGCTGGCTAAGGTCAGGTCTCATGGGGCTGAGCACCGTAGACTCATGCAGCTTCTAGTCTGGTTACAGATGGTTAAAGAATAATCCATTCTTCAACCAAGGGGCTGTCAGAGCCATGGGCATGAGTAGAACCTGGGTTGTGGAGCCCTGGAGCAGTGCCATGCTCCCTGGGTCGCCTTGCCACCCTCCTGTACCCACCTCCACCGGACTTGGACCAGACCCTGTGCGAGTTCCCGTCACGCCGCGGAGTTCTGGGACAAAAACACCTCCAAGCCACATGGCCACCCTTCCAGCTGCTGCTTGACCTCTACTGGAATTTTACCACATTAGCTGTATTTTGTGCCTGCAGGCTTCACCTCAGAGTTTGGTAAGCTGCCACGGTGCAGACAGTCAGCTGTAACCATGGAGCAGCCGCTCAAGCCCTTGCTCTCCAAGAAGCTGGTGGATCTTACTCTGAAGATGAAGGCAAATGGAGAAATTTGTTTTAGCTCATGCTGTATAAAAACATTTGTGCCTCATTATCTTCCTGCTTCCTGCAGTCAGTGACTTGCCAGGTGTTGCCCTCAGCTCCTTTGCAGACCCAGGGCAGTCCTAGAAGACTGGGAGAAGACACGGTCTTCATCGTTCTTTCCAGCCCTCTCTGGACATCTCGCAGCCCCGCTCGCAGAAGTTTTTCTTGAGCAGGTTCCTTCAGACATTTGGTTCACTTGGAGCAGTGGCTCATGCCAAGCAGCTCATCCCCATGGGCAGGAGTCCAGCACTTCTGTCCTCTGGCACCAGGTGCTCTTCCTGCAGGACAACTGCTCCTTGGCTGTCACACACTACTTCGGAGCCCATGGGCAAGGGTCTTCATGTCCTGTGGTTTTACCTGCCTGCTCCCAAGGGACTGGGAAACAATGGGTGCTCGGTCCAGCTCCTCTGATGCTGATGTTGGAATGTTTCTCTTACCTTCCAAAATCTGCAGTGATTTCCCAAGCTATACCTCACCGGAGTGTAGATTTGTAATGTGAAATGAGATGAAAGCCACCTTCTCTTCCTGACTTTGGAGGATGCTGGTGTGCAGGAGCAATGCTGTTGGTTGGCACTGTGCCCAAGGAAAAAGGGCAAAATCCCAGAATCAGGGGATCTGGTGGTTTTCCTCTGACCCAACGCTGTTCTTTATGCAAAACTTCTTTATCAGGAAGGTGTCAGTGGAGGACAGCACCTAATTTCACCAGGGGCCAGACTCATTTCTGAACACACTCCGCTCTGTGATACTGCAGGGCTGGACATGGACAAACTGGCTGTTTTTTCTGTTATGATGAGAATTTATTACGCTGATCTTCTTAGCCTGGCTTGCAGTGTCACATCTGCCTCATGCTTTCCCTGCAGTCCCCACCGTGCCATGAAGATGGGGACAGCTGATATCCAGGAGCTGGGGGTAAAGGGCCTTTTGCCTCATGAATTTCGAAATGAGGCGTTCTACTTTTATCATTTAGGGGTTTTTTCACCCCCATAAAATGCTGGAGGTGAAAGCTCCATGTGGGCACCCAATGTGTATGGTCCCTTAAGGATTGTGTCTGACACACTGTGCTGCTTAAATTCATGTTAAGATTTATGGGGATTCTTTTCACCTCAACAGAAAAATGTAGAAAAAGGTAATTATTGGCTGCAAGTGCTGCTGTGTAAAAAATCCTGGGCTTTAAACATCCAGTAACCAGCTTGAATATTTAAGAAAACACACTTTGCACTTCTGTGTCCTACTGGCCAAGTAACAAATACTTGAAGCTTCTTCCCAGGGTGCCATCGCTGTGTCCTCCTGTGCCTCTGCACCAGCCTCAGCAGAAGCCTTGGCGCTGTGGCTGGCAGCAGTGAGGTGGTGAAACTCGATGGGTTTCTGCTCCTGAGGTCAAATGAGGCATAATTCATCCCCTGCTTCCTGTCCCTCTGACTCTGAGGACATTCCCCAGCGGGGCGTAACGGGGCTGAGCGCGACGCGGTGCTGCAGCTCTCCGGGAGAACCTCTGTGTGCTGGATGGGAGGGTGAGGAACAGCTTTGGGGGCTGCACCGGTGCTGCTGGGCCAGTGCTGGTGCTGCCATGGCCCCAGCACTGCCCTGCTGTTGGCATCGCTGTGGTGTGCCAAGCTCAGGTCTTGGTGGTGTTGGGACTGGAGCATGAGCGGAGCAAACCCCATCCCTCCTTGTGCCATCCCTGCTCACACCTGCAGCACTGGGGGATGCATTTAAGCACCAGGGGGTCCTGGTAGATGACAGGGTGGCCATGAGCCAGCAGTGTGCCTCGGTGGCTGAGAGAGCCAATTGGATCCTGGGGTGCAGGATCCGGAGGAGTGTAGCCAGCAGGTCAAGGGAGGTGATCCTCCCCCTCTACTCTGCCCTGGTCAGGCCCCACCTGGAGTATTGTGCCCAGTTCTGGGCTCCCTGGTATGAAAAGGACAGGGATCTCCTGGAGAGAGTCCAGAGAAGGGCTACGAAGATGATGAAGGGCCTGGAGCATCTCCCCTGTGAGGAAAGGCTGAGAAAATTTGGACTGTTCAGCCTTGAGAAGAGAAGACTAAGGGGGGACCTAATTAATGTTTATAATTATCTTAAGCAGGGGATGCAGGGGGAAATGGGCAGCCCCTTTCCAGTGTCTGTGGGGACAGGACAAGGGGCAATGGCTGCAAGTTGGAGCAGAGGAAGTTCCCCAGCAACATGGGGAAGAACTTTTCCCCAGTGAGGGTGAGGGAGCCCTGGGCCAGGCTGCCCAGGGGGGTGTGGAGTCTCCTTCTCTGGAGAGATTCCAGCCCCGTCTGGACGCCTATCTGAGTGAAATGTCCTAGGGAGCTGCTTTGGCAGGGGGTTGGACCCGATGATCTCTCGAGGTCCCTTCCAACCCCGACAATTCTATGATTCTATGATCTCTCACCTGTTTGAAGGGTCCCATCTCCTTTTCCTCCCCTTGCCTGAAAGATCTTTGTTCATTTTGGTTCTGCTGCTGGTTGTCCTGCTCTCTCCCTTCCCAGAGGTGGTCTTTTTTTGGGATAGGATGGCCAAACTTGTGGGCTGCATTCAAAATGCAGGTGTGGTAGGGGTGTGGACATGGTGCACTTGTTTCAGTTCATTTTGCTTTTTTTAATGGCTCATTATCCTCTCTTTTCATCTGTGACCGCTAACCATCACTGAGCAGGTGTTTTCCCAGCACATCTAACACAGAAAGTCCAACTGAGATCAGTTTGACCCTTTCCTAACACAAAGCACAGATCTATTGCTTTTTATTATTATTCTACTCAGATTTGAATGGTTTGCTCAGTTTCAGTGGTTTCCTTCTGTGCTCCCACTGGTGGTCGTCAGTCGTCCACATCTCCACCTGCAGAGCTGTGAGAAGGTCCCTGGGTGAGGTTCACACTTCCCACCCCGCCATGGTCAGCACAGGGGATGTTTCAGCCTTTTCATGTTCGCTTTCCTCGAGAGATTTTGTTCAGTCCCATCAGGTCTTAGCAGGTTCTTACTGCTGTTTTTTCCAGTTCACTCTTGAAACCTTCTCACCTGCACCGTGAAGATTGGCTAGGTGTTTCCATGGGCAACTGTGGTGAAATGTATGTGGGAATTAGGGGGCAGATGAGGAGTGAGCTGGGGCAGCGTAAGCCCCAAAACCACTCAGGCCATCACCTCATGTGGCAGTTGGGAGGCTGGTTTAGTTATGCCAAGGAGAGGTTTGGCTTTCAGGACCTGAAAATGGCCATACCTGTGTGGGAAGGAATCATTTCATGCCTTCTGATGTGGTAAATGGAAATGTCTTCAGGGGGTTAAAGTCTATTTTGTGAGCATGGTCTTGATCTCCAGTGGCAGTGGCACAGGAGATGCTTGGTACCTGCTGGGTGTCCCGTGTTGCCACCAGCTAGAAGAGGAACAACTGTGTATGTGTCTTGGGTGTGGAGATCCTGTTGCTTACTGCAGCTGTGTTTGGGCTGAGGGAAGATCTGTGCCATGTGTGGGAGCCCATCCTGGTGGCCTCTGGGCTCGAGGTGACCAGATCTTTTTGATACCTAGTAGGCAATGTGCATAACTGCACATACACCTCACAGCTACTTCACTGTCTAATAATTTTTTGGGGGGACACACAAGATAAGCCCTTCCTGTGGTCCCAGAAGACTAGAGAAACGCTCTATTGATCTGTTTGGTTTTGCACATCCCTGCTTGATGAACAAGTTTTATTTGCAGCCTTCAAAGCTGGTTGCTCTTGAGTAACTTGCTGGTTTTGCTTTGTTGAAGATGTAGATCATGGTTGCTCACATAAGGGGGTGTCCACCCCTGCTGGGGAGTTGGTGAGATTTGCTATGGACAATAGACCATCAGTGATATAGGTTCTGGAGTTACTACTTGAATATTTTTATGAAGTGTTTTGCTTTAAGCAAGTCCCAGAACCTGCCTGGGGGAGGATGCAGCCCTGCAAGCTTTGCCTGTTTGACTTTTCCCACATTTGGCACCTCCTGCGTAGTTTTGAGGCAGCATCTCACTTCGCATAGGGGTTGAAAGCTGGCTTTGGCTGCTGCCTTCATTCCTAGTTGAAGCCACTGAGGCTGTGGATGGACGTCTTTCTGAAAGCGCCAATGCCCCAGAAGAGCTTACTTCACTTATTGTAAGCAAAGTTACCTTCATTAGCATCTTTGATTCCTGTCCTGAGCAGTGCCCCCAGTGCAGTTGTGTGTGCTTGAGGTTCAGCTCCAGGCCTGAGGTGTGTGACTGTCACCCCTCTGCCCGTGCATGCCTTGAGAACCTTTGGAAGGGACTGCTGGAAGGGGACACATTGGCTGTGACTCCTCGCAGCCTTGTAGGGCTGAGCTGTCACCGTCAGAGGTAGTGCAGCACAGCAGAGCTGCTGGCTTCCATGTGAAACGGGTGAGCAACCAAAGGAGAGAACTCACACCGTGTTACCAGACTGCTTCCCCAGAAACCCTGGTGCCCTCTTCCCCAGGCTCTGCTGGGCACGGACCTGTGAGAGGGGCTGTGCTGCGGGCAGCGAGCGAGCCTGGCTGCCTCCTCTCTGCAGAAGGGGCTTGTTTGCACCATGATGCTCCCACCATGGCCAGAGCTGCCGGCAGCTGCCCGGGCGTGCTGGGTGGACATGGTGGTATGTGAAACCACCTTCACGTTAAGCATTAACAGATTGGTGCTCTTGCCCCCCACTGCGCGGATGAGGCTATTCCTGTTTTCTTGGAAGAGCGGATGCCTGTGTTCACTCCCCCGCGCTGCCCGTAGTCGTGTTGCTGCTTGTGGTCTTGTGTTTGCCAGGGCTGGGATGCAGCTTGTGCTGTTGGTAGCTAGTCTGCCTCTGGTTGTACTCGTCTGCTCTCCTGTGGTGGAGAAAGAGGCTCCTCGGATCTTAGACATCCTTTGGCAAAGGGGAACAAAGCTCTGGCCTGCTGACCTAGGCTGGACAGCTTGCTCCATCCTTACCAGCAGAACTCCATCCATACCAGCACACCTCCAGCCATATCAGCACACCTCCAGCCTTATCAGCTCAGCTTGCCATGTTGGACACACACATGCACTATTCTCCTTTGAGACATCTAAGCCCAACTTTGGTCCGGTTGATTCTGGTGCAGGCAGGGGGATGCTGCAATATCCATAGGGCTGGAGGCACCTTTCCCAGTGGGAACCACCTGCCCATCCTCATTTTGTGCATGCGCTTTGACACACGCCCTTTGGCCATGAGCTTACAGAGGGATTTTTCTCATCTCCTCCCTGCACAGAGGGATGATTAATTAGAAAAGTGTGGTGGCCGTCCGTAGGACATGGCGCAGATGGCGGCTGAGAGGCAGGGGATGTGGGCAGGGGATGCAGTCAGGGAAGGAGGCATCCTGCTCCAAGCAGCTGCTGTTTATTTAGGAAGGGAAATGCTCCACGTCAGGTCATGCCCTTTAGGAGTGTGGCCCTGTACGGGTGAAGGAAGCTGGTTGAAAGGTTGGATTTTTCTGGACTGTGCTGTAAGTGGTTTGAAACTGTTCCTGAGGTTTTATTTGACTGGAAAGCATTTAGGAAGTGATTTTGAATCCATTTGGTTGATTCACTGCTATTCCTGCAGTAGGATGCAGAGCAGTGATTCTGTAATTAATTTAATTACATGCTTATTCAATCTTTCCTAAACTAGTAAAATTTCAGAATGCTTTTGAATTCAATGAAATGTGATTTTCAGGGACAGGAGGAAGGGAAGGCAGGGAAATTTCAAGTTCCATTTTTTTTGCCCTTGGTTAGTGTGCCAGCCCTCCATTGCCGCCACCGCAGCCCCACGGACCCACAGTGCCCACTGTGGTCACCTCTACCCCACGGCAACAGGCAAGCAAGGCATATTGCATTTTTTTGCTTGAATTCCTGCCCATGCTCAGCACTTCCCTGCTGAAGGGAAACCTCCCAAAGACACTTTGTGAATAAAATCATAAAAAGCCATTTCTTTTTCTCCCGTCCCCATCTCTTCCGTCTTTTCTGTTACCTAACTTTCCTTTCTCTCACTGTTTTTGTTGCCTTCGAATTTGGCCAAAACAATATATTATGTAATTGGGCTAATGAGTTCCAACCCACTCTCCATCTTCCCATCACGGCACAGCAAGCAGCTAATCTCTTCCCTGTTCACCTCTTTCCCCTTTTCAGTTGTTAATTTGAAAGTATCGTTTCCAAATCTACTGCTGCTCCTCACTAAGTTGCATTTCTTAGGTTTTTTTAAACTCTGCAGGCCTTGAATGAGTAACCGAATATCTCCTGGGCTCTGGAATTTAACAGTCTTTGCCCTTTGTTCGGCTGGGTCAATGCATGAATTCACAAGTTACTAAATTAAAAAGGAGAGAGGGAAAAAAAAAGCAAATATCTGATTGTGGGGTGGATTTGTTGTTTTTTTTTTCTCTGAAGAAATGAAACACAAAGAGGAACTCATATTTTCAAGTAGCTTCAAAAGTAGCAATTTATTTTAAAATGCAGTTGTACCAAGGCAAATCTTTAATACAGAACTAAACATTGAGCTGTTTCTCTAAAGGGAAGGTAGTGAAATCCAACTTTCTGTATGTAACAAGTTAGAAACTGTAAATCTACGTACAGCATAAACACGGAGAGACTGGACAGAGGCTTGATGGACAGAGTTTGGAGCTGGGGCAGAAAATTGCCACGATGTTAAGGTGATTTCCTTAATTTTTGAAGAAGAAAATAACATCAGGTGTGCAGTATGTGTCGGTGTAACACAGCGGAGCACCGAATGTCTGAGGTCCCTGTTTGCAGGAATGGGCTGTGGCCTCTGGAGCCGCCTCCTGCTTGGTAGGCCTCAACAGGCCTCCATTCCACGGTAGGCCTCAACAGGCCTCCATTCCATTTTATATCAGTGTGTCTTTATAAGAAAATTAAAATTAAAAAAAAACCAAACTAAAAACTCAACCCTGCAGTATTTCTATTAGAAAAAGAATTGAGGGATGCAGTGCTGGCTGGTCTGGCCTTGACACAGCTTTATTTCAAACTCAGGAGTCATCCTCCGGCCAGGATGGCTCCCGGGGTGGGAGGTAGTCTGGGGCTGACTGTGGCAGGGAAACGGGTGTTGGGATCGCTCCATCTTCACTGCTGCTCTTTGTAAACTTGAGGATGCCTTTTTGTACCTTTTGATGAAGAGCTGCCCAAGCAGAGCTCTCTTGGGAGGGATGGGAGGCGCTTCGGCCTTTTCACAGGGCTCCTGTGCTTGCACAAGGTGGGCTTTATAGTGCTGCCATCTACACAGATGGCTTAGTTACAAATAACAGTCCAAATAAGGACTAAAGCTAAAGGAGGGAAGGGTTAGATTAGATATTAGGAGGAAGTTTTTTACAGGGAGAGTGGTGAGGGGCTGGAACGGGCTGCCCAGAGAGGGGGTGGGTGCCCCGTCCCTGGGGGTGTTCAAGGCCAGGTTGGCTGGGGCCCTGGGCAACCTTGTGTAGCTCCAGGCCTGGAGGTTGGTGTCCCTGCCTGTGGCAGGGGGTTTGGAACTTTATGATCCTTGAGGTCCCTTCCAACCCAGACCATTCTATGATTCTATGATTCTATCACTCATATCTGCAAGTTGGTCACTGGGCTTGGTATTTTTTGTGAGGGATCACTTAAACTTTGCTTTTCTTTTCGCTCCCATGTGGTGATGTAAGATGGCTGAGCCTTGCATTAGGCATCGCAGTGGCTCTTTGAGCTTCAGCTGTGCCTTTAAGGGCTGGTTTGTGCTTGGCGGTTTTGCAGTACTTCCCATGTTTGTGGGAGACAGCTCCTACCCTCCTCCCAGCGGGCTTTGAGTCAACTCTGAAACATGCCTTCCTCTGCTCCAGCTGCACAAAAATATGATGTCCATGCAGCCTCCTCCTCCTCATCTCTCAGTGCTTTTAAGCTCTGAATGGAGTTTCTCTAGAACTTGAGCTGGCTAAGGGTGGCGAGAAGAGCTGGTGACATTAGTGCTTGGCACTGGTATGAGCCCAGACGCATGGCAGTGTGACTGGAGAACTGCTGGGTCTGTCATGGGATCATTCAACCCCAAACTTTACTTTTGTTCATGGAGCAGTGGCAGTTGATGGCTGGCAACATGTGGCAAGAAGAGACTTGAAGCCTGAGTTGTCTCAAACAGCAGTGCTGTGACTTTGGCTGTTGGCTCCCTCAACATTGCCTTTCCTTTGAGAACTTTTTGCATTCAAAACGATAAATGCAACTGGAGACCTTAAGTGACCTTAATTTCTCCAAATTGGATGCCTCATGCCCAGTGTGACAGCCTCAGAGTTAAAATTAATATAAATTTTGTAAATCAGTAGACTGACCTTTTGGTGAACTGGAAAGAAATGTCAAATTTCTGTTCCCCCCCTCGTAATCAGCAGCCTGTAATGAATGAATTATTCCTAATTTCAAGATTGTAGCTCAAAAGGGCACTCAAATGGCTGAAATCCCATAAGAAAGGCTGACCTTCTGGTTATCTCTGATGAAAATCCAAGATTTTCCCTGAACCTAGCATTTGGTAGTGGACTGCAGGAGCTGCTAGTATAGCTTGGTGGAAGCACCTCCTTATTTTTTCTTAATTTATGTATACTAACACTGTATGGTCCCCCAAAGTGCCTTCCCAGTCTCTTAGGAGCATTCAAGGCATAGTTAAGATTCTGTGCCAAGGCTTCTCTTTAGGTACAAAGCAACTGTGAAATAAATAATTCCCCTCCCACTCCATGAAGAATTGATTATTTGTCATCCCCTGCATCGGACACAAGCAACTGTGTTTTTACTGTCTGCTGCAAGTCGCTGCTTCAGGCTTTGCTGATGCTGGGTACGTGCAAGAGGGTCCTTCAGCTCTCTATTGCTTGAGATAAGAGGACTTTGAGATCTACAAGGAGCAATAAATCTGTGTTCCTTGCAAGGTGTTACCAGCAACTGTAGATCTGGTTTTGCTCAGAAACTGGGGAGAGTTCTGGGTTTGGAAAAGGCATTTATCTGATGGTAACATCATGTGCTAGCAGGACTGCCCGCCGGCAAGCATGCATCTGGGGGCTTCCTGCCAGAGGGATTTTTGTTCTGGGTATTAGGTAATAAGCATCCATGGAGCTGGGTAATAAATTGTCTTTATATATGGCATGTCCTCTGTGCGGTGCCCAAGGGTGCTTTTGGTTGTGAAGGGTTACCTGGCTTGTTGGCTGCTCCCACCAGTCAGGTTTATGGGTGGTGGAGAGTTGAGGAGTGGCTTGGCCTTTGTCTTAGTAGCTTTGTCCACCATGAAAGTGCTGGCTTCCCTTTAGGTACAGACACAGGTTTTGTAATGGAAAACAACGGAGTGTAAGTTGGGGAGAGGAGAAGTTTCATAAAACCCACTCGTATTGTGAAATACATGGGGTTGGAGGAGCTGGCTGGCTTTGCTGGCCTTGTCCGTGCAGTGGTGGTCCTGCTGCTGCTTCTCAACACCCCACAGCCCCAAGCTCTGCTGGGGGGTCTGAGCCGTCCCCGCAGAGCCCCAAGGCTGCACTGGGATGTCTCTGCGCTGGTGGTCCCTTCCTGGGGGCTCGGAGCCCCTGCTGCGGTGAGTGGGGGGCAGCACAGAGCTGTGGGAGCTGGGCATCCTTGAACCCTTAAAAAAAAAGGATCCACCTTTATTTGGGAAAAAGGCAACACTAAAGTGGGCTGGAAAACTCTCTTACCTCTCTGGTAGAGACAAAGGTTCCTAAAACTAAAGGAAGCAACTTACCCATCCTATAAAACTCTACTTTGCATCTCTTCTAGAGGTGAAAGCAGGCTGAGGCGGCTTTTGCTTTTCACTTCCAGTTCTCTTCCACAAGCAGAGCACAGCACCGTTCCAGAGGTGGCAACCTGAAAGCAGTGTTTAAACTTAGGCCCACTTTTCATTTTCATTTTATTAAATTGTGAAAATATTTCTAGTAGAGAGAGATTTTCAAATAGATTTTGCAAATTGTACAGCCAGCAGCTTTAAAATAGGAAATGTGAAGTGGTAAATCACAGAATCCCAGAATCCCAGGAGTTGGAAGGGCCCTGGAGAGCTCCTGGGGTCCAACCCCCTGCCAAAGCAGCTCCCCAGCTCCTATTGCACAGGGCGGCGTCCAGACGGGGCTGGAATCTCTCCAGAGATGGAGACTCCACACCCCCTGGGCAGCCTGGCCCAGGGCTCCCTCACCCTCACTGGGGAAAAGGTCTTCCTAGGCTCTAACTTGCAGCCATTGCCCCTTGTCCTGTCCCCACAGACACTGAAAAGGGGCTGCCCATTTCCCCCTGCATCCCATCCTTCAGATAGTGATAAACATGAATCAGGTCCCCCCTGAGTCTTCTTCTCTCCAGGCTGAACAGCCCCAGCTCCCTCAGCCTTTCCTCACAGGGGAGGTGCTCCAGGCCCTTCATCATCTCCTTAGCCTCCTCTGGACTCTCTCCAGGAGATCCCAGGACATGATTTTACGCTGTTTCTGAAGTGTCTGAACGCTGGTTTAACCCTGGTGTCCCGTTGGCCTTTGCAGCTTTTCTCTCAGATAATCGAGACCATCAGCCACTGAGCAGAATATCTTGGTTGGTGAAGTGCTGTCATAGCGGGCCTTAAAAATAATAGTTTAAAAAAAGCACAGAAGGTTTGATGTCCTTAAGTTTGTGTAGTTCATTTAAAAAATCCTGATTTATTGTTTCGAGCCTGCTGTGAATTGCAGGGAGGTGGCGGGGTGCAGAGGCCTGGCACCGCTCGGCACGTGGCTGGCGCTGAGGGCTGCCTCCGGCCCACGGCAGTCCCTCGAATCCGAACGTTCAGTTCACAAAGTTTATTCTTTTCTTACTAAAAGTCTGTGCTCTCCCCTTAACTCTGCAAAAAACCCTGAACCCCAAAGCTCCCCCTCTTCCCCCCACCCTGCAATGATCGGGCAGCGCAGTGTGTGGTTTGCATGGTGTCCCCGCGTGCTGGCATGGCTTCTCTCCCCACACCCACACAAGGGGCCTCTGCGCTGTGCTGCTCCTGCTTAATGAGTTAATGCTTCTAATTACGCTCCCCTTCAGGGGTGGGGGGTTCGGGTGTTGAGTGGGGTTTGTCAAGCCGTGCCCCAGGATGTGGGTTTGATGGCTCTGCTGGCTCCAAGTCGCCTTTCAGTAGTTCCTTCTGGTTTTTATGCTCGTGATGTGTGGACACTTCAGCGAGCAAGGCATTCTGAATGGTCTTAATGGGAATGTCTGTCTGTGACAGCCTGGCATTAGGGTTTATATTTATAAACAGCAAAAAAGCAGCAACTGGATCAAATTCATGAAAGAAATTTCTGCCAACAGTGGCCAAGCACAAAGGCTACACCTCTCGCCCATGAAGCCCCTGAGCCTCAGCTCGCTGGAGGATGGAAGATTACTCTGGAGATTTAGCACTTGGGCTTTTCCTGATAGATTTGCTTTCCTGACCCAGACGCTGCTGGGGCCAGAATAGTGGCTTATACAGACCACAGTCAGAGCCTGCTCAGTCTTCTCACATAGGCATCCTTACACAAGGGTGGTCCAGCTGCTTTTCAGATGCGTTTTTTTGAGGGGTTAATTCTGCAGGATGTTGAGTGAGAAACGGAGAACACGGGGGCCAGAGCGAGTTTCCAACTCAGGACATGAAGACAGGCAGGTCTGGAGCAAGGCCAGGACAGCTGGCGTCCTGCACGGTCACACCCTGAGCCAGGACAGCTACCTGTGCTCTGTAAGGACAACAACAATACTCTCCTTTCTGAGAAGGGCTCTTCTGAGAAATGCTAGAACAACCAGGGAGGTGTTTTTCATCCAAGTGTGCTGGGATGTGCAGCTCCCGGTGCTTTTGCCTGCTCTGCTCACAGCTCTTGCAGAGCAGGGCTGGAACAGGGTGAAGAGCCTGAGTCTTCATCTGCACCCAGGGCTGTGTTAATGCTGGGGCTCGTGGTGTGTCCACAACCTCAGCTGGGCACAGCAGGTTTCATGCTGGTACAGGATGTCTCTGTTCATCAGAGTCATGGGAGTAATCCTGGTTATGGGTTACACACATCCTCGGTGTTATCAGCTAGCTGGAAGTCTGTATCTTCTTGGAGGTGTAGATGTGGTGTAGGGGGTAAGATGTGCTTGGTGGGTGCTGTGCAGGTGGATGAAGCTCTGAGCAGAGGTGGTCTCCTCTGTGCACACTTGAGATACAGCGTGATACCCACTCATTCCCTGAGGGCCTGCTTGCTGCAAAAGTTGGGAGTTTTGAAAATGGTCTGAAGTTGCCTTCATCTTCCGGTTCAGTGAGATACTCACAGATCCCAAATTCATGTTCCTGTTTCCCTGTGCCTCGCTGGGCACAGGGAAGCTTGTGTCAGGAACCTGCTGTCCCTGGCCGCTCTCAGACCCATAGTGTAACTTTGCAAATACTCTGTAACTGCTCCGAATTCTACCAGCTCAGTTGGCATGGAAATGCTGCTCTGAGCCCTGACCCCCTTTGCCATGTTCTCCTCAGGTTTCACCAGGCACTGCCAACATCTGAGTCCCCAGCAGCAGGGTGGGAGCTCTGGTCCCCATTGTCCCAGGCTGAATTATGAGCAGAAAGTCTGAGCGGTGTCACTGGTCTTAACGGGTAACTGGTCTGTCTGAGACAGCCGTGGTGTGGATGGACCTTTGGCTGCTTCTCTGTTTAGCCTGGATCATCCCTGCTGTAAGAAGTGATGTTTGTGTCCCAAGTCCTCATGTCTGGTGGAGAGGGAATGTAGTGGCAGCACTGGTTGTTGCTGGGGTGGGTGTTAGGCACTTCTCCAGGCTGTGCATGGCTGGAGGTTGCCAGGAAAGGAAGCTGGTAGGAGTGTGCACACCTCAATGTTTGACAAGACCAAACAAACCAGAGGTTGAACCCTGGGCTGTTGGACCAGAGCTGCATGCATTGAGCAGAGCAGCCAGGGGAGGCTGGTAGGAGCTCCTCCTCTTCAGGGAGCAGTGGTCTGGGCTTAGAAAGCCTTCCCCTGGTACCCAGCAGCTTTCTGTGCCTGTCTCTGGTAGCACTTGTCGGTGTCGTTCTCTCCTGTACATCAAAGCTCTCAGTTTCTGTGGAGGGGGTCTGGGTGAACCCCCTTGTTCTATTACAGTCTGTGTTTCTGCATTGGCTAACAGGTCCCATCCTGCCTTTCTGTTACCTCCCCTCAGCCTCATCTCTGGGGAAAGATGCAACTGAAGCTACTTGTGTGACTGTCTTGTATTTCAGGTGTGCCTGAGCATGAGGAGCGTCTTGCAGGGTCACACAGAGGTCGGAGGCTGGACCTCTTGCCATGGGATTGCTTGGTACATGTCCTGAGAGTGCTTGGCAGAGCATTCTGCAAGTGCAGTGATGCCTCCTTCGGGCAGTGCTGGGTTTTGCTTGGACACTTTCCTTCTCTGTAAGGGAGAGAGTATGTCCTGGAAGGCTCATGTCTGTGTGGGAGGAGGTTTTTCCTCTCATCATTGGGAAAGCTGAAGGTGCTTCCACGTAACACTTGTATTGTCTGTTCCAGAAATCAAAGAAAATTAAAGAAAAATAGATAAAATGCCATTACCTGGAGCTTCCAAATGTATCTCATGATAAAAAGCTTCTGCTCTCCAGCACTTGTGCTCTAACGTAGGCAGCACCCAGCTTTCAGGAAGGGAAGGAGGTTTCCTGGGTGAGGGCTCTTTCTGTGAGCTCTGCAGCTCACCCCTGTGCCTGCACAAGGGCTCTCTGAGCAGTCACAGGGTTACTGTAGGGAGGACAAGGACCACCACTGGTATCCAGTAGCCCAGGTGGCTGTGGGGTTTGAATGTTGAGAAACAATAAAGGCCAAAGACCTTTGAGCTGAAATGTCTCATTTTGAGAATACCTGCTGATCATAGAACCTATGCTGTTTTTTGTAGGCAATCTCCTCATGGAGATCCTGGCCATGTCCATCTGTCTGTCTCAAGGCTACCTGGCATGGGGAGTTTCTCAGCCAAATAGCCAGTGTACCATTGGAAGTAGGATTTGCCAAGCTATAATCAGAAGCTTTAAAGATAGGAACTGGGCAGTGCTGGAAGTTAAATACATTACAAAAACTACCCATGGAGTAAATACTTACTTTAAAGCAGTGTGTAGGTAAGGTGTTGCAGAGTGTGGGTCTGTGTGGCAGGTGTAGTTGCACTTTGTATCAGCTTGTTTTGGTTGGTTGGTTCTGCAGTCCCTTAACAATGAGTTAGTGCTCATGCAGGCTGACACCAGCAAGTGACACCAGAGCTGTGGGCAGTCAGAGTGGGAGCTGTTTTAGGGGCTCAGCAGTGTTTGCCAGTCAGCTCAACATGATGGAAGATGGTTAGAGAAACAGATCTTGTTTCCACTTTGGTGTTGGCAGGTGAGTTGAGATTTATGCTTTGCCTCAGACCTCATTTTCCTGCACGTTGCTGGAGGAAGATGGTTGTGTGGGCATTGCAAGGACATTGATTACAACCTTAAGTTCAGACACATGTGCTGGCCAACATGCTGGGATGCTCAGCCACCTTTGCAAGTGTCCGTGCCTGCTGTTCCCGTAGGAGTCCTGTCACTGCTGCCATAAGAGCTCCACAGTTGCTTTGTATGGATGGACCTGAGGGTACCTCTGGTTGCCTCAACTAGCACAGAGTCCCCAGAGAGGCTGTGGAAGCCCTGTCCCTGGAAATGTCTAAGGCCAGGTTGGATAAGACATTTGGGCAGCCTGATCTAGTGGAGGGTGTCCCTGCCCATGTCAGGGTAATTGGAACTAGATGATATTTGAGGTCCCTTCCAACCAAAACTATTCTGTGCTTCTGTGATTCTCAGAGCAAATCCACTGGGTGAAATACCGGAATAGGGAGGGAAGTGACACTTCTGTCACAAGAAGTTACTGTGTCAGGGGGTGACTTTGGGCCTGGGCCTTGGCTATTTGAAGATTGGACCCTCATTAGAGAGCCAGAGAGTGCTCAGTGGATGGGTTGGTGGGGATGGAGTAAGCTCTGGACTTTGATTTGATGGGTAACAAGGAGATGCCAGAACAGGCTTTTGGGTCTGGGGCATTTAGGTATTTTTGCCAAGCCCAAACATCCTACTTGGCAGAAACAGGAACCTGTGGTGACTTCGTGGTGTTTCTGCTTGTTGAGTTTGTGTTTCTGCTCAGCAGCTGATCCTGCTGCCTGGTTGAGTTACCTGCCACATAGGAACACTTCACGAAACCTTTCCTTGAAGAGATTGTGTATCTTAGTGACCTGGGTGTCAGTCTGCATGTATGATCTTAGGATAGCAGGATCCCTCCATTCTGGAACACCCTTCTCAGCTTTGGAAAGCAATCAAATTACCCTGTTCTCATTTAATAACAACAGCAGTAGTAATAAGCCTTTGGAGTGCTCCTAGTATTTCTCCTTTCTCTGGCCAGGTTGTGTCTACTGGCTTCTTGATGTTTTGACTGCCCAGGAGAGGCTGGGGATGACCCGAGGCACTTAGATAACCTCTCCAGAACAAAGGAACAATTCCATGGCTGGAAAGTCAAGAAGTGAATGTCTGGTTCTCACAAAATCTTTCCCTGTGGCCCTGGGCAGGTTGTACGGTCTGTCTTAGATTTCCCAGCACAAGAACTGAAGAGAAATGACTTCATCAGCTGACATCAAAATTGTCAATAGTATCTAGTGTTTGGGAGATGTGAGCATGTTTTAGACATTTTGGTTGGTGCTTCTCATAGCTTTGAACAGTTGGAGTGATGGAGTGAGCTTTACTTGAGCATCTGGAGTCCTCTTTCTGTAGATGGTGTCTTCATTTGCCTCATCTCCTTCAGAGGTGGAAAAAAAATGCCATCTCACAGCTTCAAGGTGGCTTTGTTCTGGTAGACTTGACCAGCTCTTCTGTGGGCTGTAAATAAGCCACGAGTTGACCATCAGCCAGGAGGCTTAGCAGAGGTGCTGAGGATTTTGGTACACAAGGAGATGAGTTGCTGTGCCGTTACAGAGGCAGTCATCTCCAGGTCAGAGCTGAGCTACCCCAACAACAAACTCTCAACACCTTGAGTATATTATGCCCAGTCTGTGGATAAACTCCTTCCTTATTGCTGTCAGCCTCCCATCTCTCACTGGTGTTGAATTTTTATCCAAAGTAGGAATAAATAATAATAAAGTTGCTTCTATTTTGGTTTTCTGAGCGCTGACAATGGCCTTTGGAAAAGTCCAGCTTTCCTTCCCCAGAAGGTCGCCATGGCTACTCCCCACGCTGCATTTAACAGCCCTGCTGGCTAATGCAGCAGAAACAGCTTTGGCTTTTCCTTTTGGATGGAATGAATAGCAAACTGCTGTGGATTCATTAAAAGAAGCAACTTGGGGAGGTTAAATGGTTCATTTCTGGAGCTGCCATCTAGGGCAGTAATAAAAAATAAATTGGGCAGCCAAGGAGGAAAAGGGGTTTATAAGACATAAAGTGTGAAGAAAATAATTGCTGCCTCGTTCCTTGTTTCTTTCCTTGGGTTCTGCAACCATAAGTCAGGATCCCTGAGTCCAGGAACTGTGACAGATCTTCTGGAGAATTAATTACCTTTGGTTCTGACAGGAACCCAGCTGAGGAACTCAGTAAAATAAACAGGCTGTGGTCATCCAGTGCAGGAAGGACTGAGGAAAACGGGGCTGGCTTTAGTGTCCCAATGGCACTGGTCCAGAAGATGCTCTGTTCCCCCTTCGTGGACCTGTAGCTTTCAGGGTTGAAAGGCTCATGATCCAGGCACAACCTCCTGCACTGCCCAGGGCAGAAACTCCAGAGTCAATCCCAGAGTGGGGGGCGTTGTTTGGCCTGAAGCTTATCTTTAGGAAAAAGGTCTGTAACTTTGATTTCAAGACTCTGGAAATGGCTTTAGTCTCTCCCAATTGCTGTAGGATATGAGGGGTTGGGTGGTGGCTGTGGTTCTTTCTTTCCCATCTCATTTGTGATTGTTACACAAGAAATGGAAACTACAATAGAAGGATGTCACTGGTGGTGCCTGTACCTCACACAGCCTTGCTGTCCTCTTCTGGACACCCCTGTGGTGTGGGCAGCAGGACTGCCTTTGGTCTCCACCACCACAATTGAGAGGTGTCCAGCTGTTGTTGCAGGAGAACTGTCCATCTGCTGTGTGTCCAGGCTGGGGAAGGGGCTGGAGGGCAAATCCTCTGAGGAGCAGCTGAGGGAGCTGGGGGTGTTCAGCCTGGAGAAGAGGAGGCTGAGGGGAGACCTTCTCCCCACCTCCACTGCCCTGACAGAAGGGTGCAGAGAGGTGGGGGATGGTCTCTTCAGCCAGGGGACAGGAGATGGGACAAGGGGCAATGGGCTCAAGCTGTGCCAGGGCAGGGTCAGCTCAGCTGGGAGGGAAAAGTTCTTCCCTGGCAGAGTTGTGGGGCTGTGGCACAGGCTGCCCCGGGAGGGGCTGAGTCACTGACCCTGGGGGGTGTTTAACAGAGGGGAGATGAGGTGCTCAGGGATCTGGTTTAGCTTAGGATGGGAATGGTTGGACTTGATGATCTTGATTCTGTGTTGGTCTGTTGTGGGGTTTGTCTCTCTACTTGTACAGTCTTGGGTTTGGCTGCATCCAAAGGCGTCGTGTTGAAATGAGTCCAGCACACCCATCGATCCAGATGGCATTGGATTAGTGACCTGTCCTCTTTAATTATGTGCAACTAATTTTTAATTTTATGTTCTCTGCAAACATGACTGGGAATGATTTTCTGGCAGCTTGTAAATCATTGATAGCTATTGAATCCTTTCAGGGGCTGCTTTCTCTGGGAAGAAATGAGGATTCCCCTATTACAGTCAGTTTTCAGAATTCATCAAATAGCTGTTTTTTAATCCACTTAGTTTGTGTTTACATTGATTCTTTTTCTAGGGCTGATATTTTTTTAATCAGCATCTTGTGGAATAGTAAACCCTGCAAAAATCTTACATCTCCTATGCTGAAATAGTTCTCTCTCTCTCAACCAACACCATCAATCTCCCTGGAAGGGATGCCAGGGCTGATTGAGGGGGCTGGTTTTCCTCCTCCTTTCCCACAGGAAGACAGGCAGGTTGCATGTCTGGCTTCGACCTCCTCAGCCAGGTTGGCACAGGGTGTTCACACCTGCACAAAAGTGATTGTGAACCTTTTCCCCACGTTTTTCTGTCTGAGGTGTGTTTGTTGTATCTGTGTGGATAAGGGAGTCTCTCTCTGGGGTGGTGTTTGGCAGCATTGCATGAGAACTTCTGTTTCCTCATAATTATAGTTTTTCCTCCTTTTTCATTTAGGGGGGACAATGTTACATGCTGTTTAGAGAAACAGACTGAACTATGAGCTGTTTTGAAGCTCCAGTGATGTCAAAAGTCTGTGATACTATTTCCCTGTGACCTGATCTGTTGATGTTTGGTGTGGTGGGACATGGTAGAGATATCCATCAAAAACCCAGTCTGAAAGGAGTCTTGAGAAGGAGGACCTGGGAGTCCCAGGGGAATGAAGGGGTAGGTGTTCCTCCACCCTGATCACGGGCATGACAATGTTTTCATGGACAGATCGGCCCCAGCTGTGTCATGTCCAGGAAAGTGCTGGACATGGGGGTGGCATGACTGTCCCCAGTGCTCACAGCACCAGGGATAATCAAAATGGTCACCTACGGGTCTTAATTTGGATTGGAGTGAAAGTGCTGTGGAAAGTCTTAGGTGTCTTCACAGCTTCTGCCTACATCTGTGTTTTAAAGACCGCTTTGTCATTCATCTGAAACTCTGCTGCCAACGTTGTGGAGCAGGTGGCACTTGTGGGCATCAGCTGGGTGCAACCAGGATGTTCCATGGTGGGATTTCGGTGCCCAGGAATGAGTTACCCACCTCCAGCCACGCTGGGAGAGCCCACTGATGGAATGGCTGGGAAAGTCTGCCTCCCCAGGGAATTTTCCCCCTTCAGAGCTGGTGTTTGGGAGTCAGTTGCTTCTCCAGGTAGACCTTGCAATGGTTTTTTTGGGAAGAACGTGGTCGGTGGGTAACGTCTGGCCCATGCAGGCAGGGTCACCCATTCCCCATGTGAGTCTGCAGCCCACCAGGCTCTTGGGCAGAACTGCCCTGTTGTCAGACCAGAGCGTTGCCTGCAAAGGGTTTTGTTGTGTGAGCTGCACCTGCATCAGTAGGAGGCTCAGGGGGCCTTTCCCAGAGGCCACCCAAACCAAATGAAAGGCTTGATAAGATGAAAAGCCTTGAGGCAGGATTGACAGGGCAATAAGAGCTTCTGAGTGTCTGCATGGGTGGGGGGTGAGGAGGGCTGGAGGGGTGAGACCTGTTGACCTTCTTCCCTGAGCTCTGGGGCACGAGGCTGTGAAAACAGAGAAGGATGCAGTGGGCAGTAGGGACCCTGTGGATGTGATTGAGAGGAGGATGAGAAGTTGGAGAGAAGAGGGACCATGTCTATGCTGACTGCTTCTTCTGGCATCAGGCTCCATGTTTAACTCATTTCAGGTGTTTCTCCAGTGGTGTTTTGGGCAGGTACCATCAGTGTGACTGCCCTTGGCAGGTCACAGCTGTGGAAGGGATGGAGAGCTTGGGTCTGCTGGGGGCTTTCAAGGTGAGAAGGGATTGTCCATGTCCTGGAGCAGGGATCTGGGCGCTGGGGAAGGTCTGTGTCCTCGTAGGCCTCAAACATGTGCCAGGAATCAGCCCAGCAGCCTGATTTCTAAGTTTAAGTAGAACCTTAAGGCAGCAAAGTGTTTGGCAGCAGGGACCAAGCCTGAGCACAGGGCACGTCGTGTGAAGGGCTGTGAAGAAGCCTTTGCTTTTCATGTGTTGGGCTCTGTTGCTTCCATGGGCAGAACGAAGGCCACTGTGGTATCAGTCCCTTTGACACATGGTGCTGTAGGTGTGGATTCTGCTGCTGGAAGTCTGTGATGGTAAAAGTGTCAGAACTTGGAAACACCTTTATTTGGCTGCTGAAAGCCTCCATGGTTAATACAGCTTGGGTGTGAAGGGGTTTATTAGAGAGAGAGGCCCCTGTCTTTTGGGGTATAAGCCAGCTACAGTCCAATCAAGTGAAGCAGAAGCATCCTCATGCACAGTACATGGCTCACTGCAGAATGTCTTCACCTCTTCCTGCCCTTCAGCTGCTGATGGCTCTGCCACAGTGAGGACACTGCTTCTGCGATTCATCCCCACGGTCTGGTTGTGCTGAGTTGTGAGAGGTGAATTCTGGAGATGCTCTGAAGGAGATAATTGACTCATGGGCTGGAAAGGCATAGTGAAAAGAGAGGAGTTTGGGTCTGTGGAGGCAAAAGCAATGCTTGGTTTAAGGAGAGGTACTGTAGGCACCTTGAACAAGCTAATGCAGAATCCTCATGGGCAAAATGTCTGTGTGATTCTTGAGAAGAACCAACAGATGGGAGAGCTGATCCACGGAGTGAAGCACCCCATCAGTGTAGGAGTTATTGTCACGCTCCGTGGGACCGGAGAGGTGGACTAGGTGGTGGGGAAAAATGCTGGAGAAGGCTTCGAGGCCAGTCTTTGAGCAGTCTTTGGGTGGATCAGAGGAAGACACATGAAAGAATTTAGGAAGGAAAAGGAGGGAAAAAATGGCATGGTGTGACATGACGCAGGAGAGGGAAGGTGGCCTCTTGCAGGAGGTGCTCAGGAAGATGCTGATGCTCAGTGATTTCCTAACTCACAGCCTGGGAGTCATCTGAAGGTGCTCACCTCCTGCCCAGTCGCAGTGCAGATCTGTGCACAGGCCAGTAGCAGTGCTCTTACCCGAGCCGTGAACAAGACTTTGCCATATTCAATTTTTACTTTGCTAAAATGAATATCATGGGCTTCTTAATAGTCATAGGAGCATAAAAATCTCAGTGTATCACAATTCATCATCCTTTAAAAATTGAATTTGTGTTGAATTATGCCTTGCTGTTGTAGTGCTGTAGAAAAGCTCTTATTATTCATAACTATAAATACAATGATGTCAAGATTTAACTGGTGCCTGAAGGCTTTATGCTGTACTTTCCTATTGACAAAGCAAACAGTCTTATGGATCAGTTTAAGCTTATGGGACTGGAGGCGGCTGAGCCCTTCCCCACCATTGGAAGCAGCAATCTTCCTCCCCAGTCCTGAGCTGTCTCTGGGTGCACAGGAGGGTTTTGAGCCATTTTAACCCTTCAGGATTGAGATAAGTGTCCACCAAACAGAAACATAAATGAGATGCCCTTTGGGTGGATGCTTTTCCTTCTGGGAACCAGCTTGGTCAAGCTGCTAGAGGACACTTTGCTGTACCAGCTTGGAGGGAGTGCTTGGGTTTGTGATAGTGGGAAGGACGTTGTGTGGGGTGAAGGATGAGAAGGAAGAGCTGGAGAATGAGAAGGATGCACCAAACCCGCCTGCCTCATCCAGGTCTTCATCAGCACCGAGGAGCAGTCGGACCTTAGAGACTTTCTAAGGTGGGTGCATCAGGAAGAGTGTGGGCAGCAGGTCACAGGAGGGGATCCTCCCCCTCTGCTCTGCCCTGCTCAGGCCCCACCTGGAGTGTTGTGTCCAGTGCTGGGCTCCCTGGGATCAAACAGACAGGGATCTCCTGGAGAGAGTCCAGAGGAGGCTGTGGAGATGCTGAAGGGCCTGGAGCATCTCCCCTGTGAGGAAAGACTGAGGGAACTGGGGCTGTTCAGCCTGGAGAGAAGAAGACTAAGGGGGGACCTGATTCATGTTTATCACTATCTGAAGGATGGGATGCAGGGGAAATGGGCAGCCCCTTTCCAGTGTCTGTGGGGACAGGACAAGGGGCAATGGCTGCAAGTTGGAGCCTAGGAAGAACTTTTCCCCAGTGAGGGTGAGGGAGCCCTGGGCCAGGCTGCCCAGGGGGTGTGGAGTCTCCATCTCTGGAGAGATTCCAGCCCTGTCTGGACGCCGCCCTGTGCAATATGAGCTGGGGAGCTGCTTTGGCAGGGGGTTGGACCCCAGGAGCTCTCCAGGGCCCTTCCAACCCCTGGGATTCTGGGATTCTGTAGGAAGGTTCTCACATGCTGCCCTTGGTGGGCATCACTAAGTACTTTCCTCTTCCTCCTCATCCCAGCTGAAGGTTTAAACACACATGGGGCCAGTCATCTGATTGCTGATGAGGACAGATCTGGCTGGGTAGAATTTTGCTGGGGTTTACATTTTGCTTTGTGAGCATCTATTTTGGGCCTAAAATGTGGAAAAATCCTGTAATTCAGTGCTGAGACAGGACTGAGTGTGAGCCCTGGGCACGGGTCGTGCTGCAACACCAAGGAGAAGGGAGTTCATCTTCTACAGGAAACAATTAACATATGGAAATAATTCTTACAACCGTGAGTGGGTAAATTTGGTCTCTGGGGAGAAGGTGGGAAAGGTTCTCATTGGATTGGGAGGGATTCTTTTGTTGGGTGGGTGGTTATAATTAGAAATTTACCCAGAGCTGAAGCAGTATTGCTGTGGGATGGTGGCTGTAGGTTGGTTGGAGTTGTGTTTGGTTTTGATCTCTATTCTTAATAAGTGCTCAGGCCCTGCAGAGCTTTGGCACTGGCCACTTTCACTTTTGCCTTAGTTTGGACATTCAATATTTTTGTTACAAAATAACTCTGCTGCAATTTTTTTTTAAAAAATCCTATTTTTTTTTAAATAAAAATTAATAATCTCTGGGGAACTGAAATTCTGTCTTTGAGACGTGGCACAGCCCCAGGTTGGGCTTCCTTCCACTGACAGCATGGCAACAAACCCAGCGAGTTCTGGGCAGTTCTGTTTCCTGATGCATTTCAGAACTTGTTTATATGAACATGGAGACAGCCAGAGTGGTGGGAAAAGCCAGGTGCCTAAATGCTGTGCCCTACAGCTGGCTGAAACAACGGGCAGGTCATCAGGTGATGGTTGATAGAGAACCACAGAGTGCCTGAGGTGGGAAGGGACCTTCAAAGGCCATCTATTCCCACCCCTGCAGTGAGCAGGGACACCTTTCACTAGAGCAGGGTGCTCAGAGCTTCATCCACCCTGACCTGGAATGTCTCCAGGGATGGGACCTCCACCACCTCTCTGGGCAACCTGGGCCAGTGTCTCACCACCCTCAGAGGGAAGAACTTCTTCCCAGTGTCTCATCTAAACCTGCCCTGCTCTAGTTTAACCCCTCAGCCCTCGTCCCATCGCTCCCTGCCCTTACAAACAGCCCTGCCCAGCTTTCCTCTAGGTCCCTGAGGGGCTGGAAGGGGCTCGGAGGTCTCCCTGCAGCCTTCTCTTCTCCAGGCTGAAGCAGCCCAACTCTCCCAGCCTGTGTGTGTAGGAGAGCTGCTCCAGCCCTCAGATCATCCTCATGGCCTCCTCTGGACCCGCTCCAAGAGGTCCATGTCCTGGTGCTGAGGGCTCCAGAGCTGGATGCAGCACTGCAGGTGGGGGTCTCACCAGAGCAGAGCAGAGGGGACAATCCCCTCTCTGGATCTGCTGGCCACAGTTCTGGCGATGCACCCCCAGGATGCCATTGGCCTTCTGGGCTGCAGATGCATGTTGTTGGCTCTTGTCCAGCTTTGCATCCATCAGTACCCCAAATCCTCTTCCTCAGGGCTGCTCTCCGTCACATCATCCCCCAGCCTGTGTTGGTAGTGAGGGTTGTCCTGACTCAAGTGCAGGACTTCGTACTTAGCCTTGTTGGACTTCATGACAAGCCCCCCTTTGTGGGGCCCACCTCTCTACCCGTGTGTTGAACTTCTACAAGTGAAGAGGCTCAGCACTGGCTGTTTGGAGTTAGGAAAATCTTGCTGTGTCTGCTGGAGGGCTGCTGCCATCACAGGACCTGTGAGATGGAACTCATCTCTCCACTTGGGTCTGCTTGCTCCCTGCATAGGTCAGGGTGGTTGGGATGCATTTGCATGAGGACTGTGCCAGTGGCCAGGCAGGGGTTCATCTCTTCTTTTTGTACAGATGTTGGGTTTTGACTGGAAATGACTGGGACCTGAATAGGAACCATTACCGTGGAGGATCTAGAGAAGACCTTGAGACCTCCTGGGTGCTGATTCTGTAATTCTCACATTAAGGTGATGTCACCCAAACAGGAGGAGAGTCCTGCACATAGAAGAAGCCTGATGTGGCTGAGCTCAGCTGGCTGGGCTGGACCAGACCTCATCCTCCTCCCCACTGCAGCAGCGCTGCTGGAGAGCAGCACCAGCACCTTGCCCAGGCCGGCTCTGGGGACTGCGGGCACTGATTTGGTGGGACCATGGGCACTTCCCTGGGGAGATAGGTCACTGGGGCTCCTGGAAGCTGCCCACATTGGTGTGGTGACTTGAGGGGTGGCAGTGGCAGGTCCCAGTGAGCGCTTTGGTGATTCCTGTAGCATTTCCTGGCACAGACCCCCAGGAGATGCTCCCCTGTGGCTGGTGCTTTTTGCCAGCACCCTGCACTGTTTTCCCTCTGGTGACCATTAATTTGAAGGGAAAGAGGACAAACTGGTTCAGTACACTTGGAAACTTGAAAAGGAGAGGATGAAGGAACCTGTGCCTCTAGAAATGGCTCAGGTAGGGATTCCTCATGCCAGCTGGGGGAGCCTGCACCTTCCCTGCTCCCCCAGTGTCACACCCAGCATAGTTTGGGCAGGATGTGCCCAGGCTGTGCTTGGCCACCCCACACTTGTAAAACTGAGACCAGCTAAAAGGGAAAGTCCTGCTGCAAACAGGCTTCTGGCTGCTCCTGAAACCCAGGGCTTGCTCAGGATATTTTAAAGATTTTTATTCCCATCCTCCACGAGGCTCCTGTGGAGGGAAGATGTTCTGTTTTCCCTGGGCAAGGTGCTGCAGCAGGTGCCAGGACAGGGACACCTCAGTCACTGAAGTGCTCACTTCTTGCTCCCAGCACATCTTGTGGATTTGGGAGATGGAAATGGGTTCATGTTCTGTGTGTGCTGATTCAGGTACTTCCATGGGAATGGGTTAGGCTGTAGCCACTTCACTGCTAGACCAGGGATGGTGAGGGTGCTGGTTCCTCAGGGGTGTTACCGCACCAGACTTCCCCTCAGCAAGGCAGGAGCACAGGCTCAGGGTCTGCTGGCCTCCCTGGTTAATGATTGTCCTGTCACTGCTTGTAATGTGAGTGCCTGGAGCGAACATGGAGCTGAACCTGAGCAGGGGGACCACGTCCTGGCTCTCATCCTGCATCCTGGCACAGCGACCATCGCTCGGGCAGGACCGGCGCACCTGGATTTTACCCCTCTCACACCAGTGTAGCAGGACCCAGAGCTCTGCTCAAGATTCAGAGTCTGGATGTGAAAGGAACTGGAGAAGTGTTACCTGGATCTGGAGCCGGGCCTCAGGAGATGGCACCTGTGACACCACCTCCGTCCCTGGGGTATCAGCAGGTGGGCAGGGGGAGATACACAGACGGCGTGACTGGCAGTGTCTAGTTTAAAGGCAAACGTTGCAAATCTGCTGCTTGCAGGAGAAGGAGACTGCAGCTCAGAGGGTCAGGCCTCCAAGCAGACATTTTTTTTATTTTAAAATCCCAGAATCCCAGGGGTTGGAAGGGCCCTGGAGAGCTCCTGGGGTCCAACCCCCTGCCAAAGCAGCTCCCCAGCTCATATTGCACAGGGCGGCGTCCAGACGGGGCTGGAATCTCTCCAGAGATGGAGACTCCACACCCCCCTGGGCAGCCTGGCCCAGGGCTCCCTCACCCTCACTGGGGAAAAGTTCTTCCCCAGGTTGCTGGGGAACTTCCTATGCTCCAACTTGCAGCCATTGCCCCTTGTCCTGTCCCCACAGACACTGGAAAGGGGCTGCCCATTTCCCCCTGCATCCCATCCTTCAGATAGTGATAAACATGAATCAGGTCCCCCCTTAGTCTTCTTCTCTCCAGGCTGAACAGCCCCAGCTCACTCAGCCTTTCCTCACAGGGGAGATGCTCCAGGCCCTTCATCATCTTTGTTGCCCTCCTCAATGCTTATCACTGAAGACAAGCTTCTAATTGCATCTATCTTAGATAGCTGCATCCTTCTCAAGGCTCTGGGAGGGTGCCCACATGTGTGGTGGGGACGCAGAGCAGCTTGGCCACCCTTCTGTGCCAAGACCTAGGACGTTGCCGGGCTGAACCCAAACCCAGCTCTGGCTTCACTTTACATCCACTTTACATGGATGTAAAGTGATTTTATTTTTATCCATGTCCCAACAACCCAGTTGTTTCAGGAGTGCCTGGCTGCCGCCCCTGGGCATTCCAGGATGGCCAGTTGGCCAGTGTGCTGTGGTTTAATGATTGCAGACTTTGTGCTGGTTAAATAGTGCTCAACAAGGAAATGGGAGAAAAAAACCCACCCTGGGATAATCTAAGAAAAACAAGGATTATAAAAATGGCTCTGAGGGGCTGACTGCTGGAAGTGAAACCTATTTTGTGGGTTTGTTGCTGCACCTTTGCTTCAAAAAAAAAAACCCCAAACCTGGAGCAGTTGTTGTACTTCAGCAGATGGGCGACTCCATCCCCAGCACGTTCACCCGTCTGGAAAGTAATTATATCCCTTGGCCCAGTCTTGATTTGTGCTTCTATTAGTGTGTGGTTAACTATTGCTGCCTTCAGAAGGCTTCAAAGACTAAGTTCCCCTTTAAAACAAAAAATTTAAACTAAAAGCAGTGATGCCCTGCTGGAATGTGTCTGTAAAAAGAGAAAAAAAAGAAAAGCAAAACTAAAGAAAAGGGCAATTTTGAGGGAAAATGTTTCAGAAACTGTTGCAAGCTGACCTTAAAATTCAGGGTATTGGCACCGCTGCCAGAGGAAATTTAAAGCAGTGTGAGTGGTTCCTGCCTGCTGTCCCTGCTGGGCAGCGGGGTCGGCCTGGGAAACTCCCCTTGAGTAGGTCAAGAAATTCACTGTTAAGTGACTTGAGTTCTTAGTTCAGTGACTTTAGTTCTCATTATAGGGAAGGATTCGTGACATGGGCATCCCTGTGCTGCCCACAGGAGCTGATGCAAGGAGCTCCACTGTCAGCGTGTGTGGAGGTGGGTCTCCAAAACTGGCTGGGACAGGCACAGGCCCCTCTCTGCTCCCCATTGCTCAGCACATGCTTTCTCCCCCAAAGATCTCTAGGTGAGGCGGTAAATCAAAGTCTGGGTGGCTCAGTAGATGGTTGGACCACGGGGGAGAAGCTCCCAGTCATAGAATCATAGAATTGTAGGGGTTGGAAGGGCCCTGGAGAGCTCCTGGGGTCCAACCCCCTGCCAAAGCAGCTCCCCAGCTCCTATTGCACAGGGCGGCGTCCAGACAGGGCTGGAATCTCTCCAGAGATGGAGACTCCACACCCCCTGGGCAGCCTGGCCCAGGGCTCCCTCACCCTCACTGGGGAAGAGTTCTTCCTATGCTCCAACTTGCAGCCATTGCCCCTTGTCCTGTCCCCACAGACACTGGAAAGGGGCTGCCCATTTCCCCCTGCATCCCCTGCTTAAGATAATTATAAACATTAATTAGGTCCCCCCGTAGTCTTCTCACGGCTGAACAGTCCCAATCTTCTCAGCCTTTCCTCACAGGGGAGATGCTCCAGGCCCTTCATCATCTTTGTAGCCCTTCTTTGGACTCTCTCCAGGAGATCCCTGTCCTTTTTATACCAAGGTGCCCAGCACTGGACACAACACTCCAGGTGGGGCCTGACCAGGGCAGAGCAGACTCACTTTATTTTTTGCTAAAACCTTAATGGGAACTACAGAACAGCCTGGTAAAGCGCTAAGTGGGGGGGTTGTTTGGGGTTTGGTTTAGGTTTGGTTAGTTTCTGCAGAGCAAAACTGCATAATCCTGAGGTATGAAAAGCTCTCCCAAAACTCAGCTGCGTTGGTGTGTGGGATGGGGTTTGCAAAGCACCTTGGTGGAGGCTGCCCTGGAGCGGAGCGGCTGCCCCTGGGCATGGTGGTGGGACAGGCACCTGCCGGGGCGTGGGTTTGTGCTGGGGCTGGTTGTTACATTTTTCCCTACTTCCTTATTGCCCAAACGTCTTGTCTCTTTGTCCTCCTGGCAGCAGCGTTGAGGAGGACACGGGCTAGCGATGCTTTTGTAGTTATTTCCCAGTTCTGCTTGAAAACTAAATGAGCAGGAGTCGCTGGTGACTCCACAAGGTCACCAGGCACGTGATGGGTTTGTTCATGATTCATTAATGTTGTTTCTTCTTCACTTCATCAAAAAAAAAAAAGGGGGGTGGGGGGTGGAAATGCAAACAGCCCTGAAAAGAACTGTTTGTACTCAGTTTGCCTGATGCTTGCCATCTTGTGCCACCGGTTAGTTCACCCTTGGATCCTCCCATTGCCCCTGGTCCTGCAAACTTTGAAAGTGAATTGAATTCACTGCTCACGTGTGCAGCCCCGTTTTGGCTTTAGCTTGATTTCCTTGGCTAAATTGAAGTGCAGGAGGAGGCGTGGGCCAAGCTGGGGATTGGGCTGGGTGAGGGAGGGTCCGTGCCGGGTGCTGGGTGCCTGGCGAGAGCCCCAGGCCGGTGGCTGGTGGTGGGAGGGCCCCTCTATTTTTGTGTCTAGTAAAAATACTACTTTGTTCATTACTCAGGGAATATAGGCCGTGACTGACAGGCATTTTGCTCATCATTAATAGCTCTACTTAATCTCCAAACAAGACTTTTCCTGTGATATAGCTGTAAAATAAAGCAAAACAAACCGACCTTTCTTCCTGCAGCATCTCCAACGCGCCGCCCCCCTCCCAAGCAAACAACACGAAACCCCAATTCCTCCTCTGACAAACAATGACTCATTCAGCTTATTCTATTTTTTCCTTTTTTTTTTTTTCCTTTTTTTTTTTTTTTTTTTTCTTTTTTAATTTCTCTTCTTGGCCTTTTGTCCTGGTTTCAGTCAGGAACACCCTGATGTTCTTAGTTGCAGTCAGACAGTCAAGGACTTTCTCAGCTTCTTCCTATTTCTCTATTCAGGAGAAAGGAGGGGCGAAGCCAGGACAGGTGACCCAGATGGGCCAAAGAGAGTATTCCATGGCAATGACGTCCTGCCCAGGAGAACGGGGGGCTGAGGGGAGGAAGAAGAGGGGCGGTGGCGGGACGCGTGCTGCTTGGGGGGACGGTCGGGTTCCGGGACAGCTCTGGGTGGTACCTGAGTTGTGTGGGTCGGGGAGAAACTGCATTGGGGATCAAGAGTTTCATCTTCTTTTGCTCTAAAGTCCTGTTAGCATTGGGATATTTGATCTTTCTGTTCTCTTAGGAAACTCTCCTTATCCCAACCCACGGGCCTCTTAGTTTCTTGGGTTTGGAGTTATTTCCCCTTCCTTTTCCCTTCCCTTGTTTCCCCCTTTTTCCCTCTTCCCCTGCTCTTTCACTTTAAGGAGCAGGCAGCTGTGTGGATCTCGGCCCACAGCCGGGGTGACACCACGACACCTTTGCTTCCCCTGGGTGACTGCGTCGCCCGCGGTGCCGCCGGTGAGGATTGCCCAACTCCTGACTTTGAGTCTTTAGAACTCTGCCAAAACTTTTCAAGTGTTTGGGATGACATTTTCCAAGCCAGGTGTCTGCCTGCAGTGGAAATTCGTTTGAAGAAGTTGCAGCACAAAGCTACTGCTGCCCAGGCTGATGAATGAGGCTTGGGGGAAGGTGGGTTTGCCCACCATGAGCCCCAAAAATTGCTGTAGGTTGGGGAGGAAAGGGTGTTGTGCCACACCCAGGGAGTTTGGGGTCCCTGCTCCTTTGGGGTCTTTAATCTTTTGCTGATTTTTAGGAATTTTTGTGGGTTTGTGAGAACTTCCCTCCTACATGTGGTGAAATGACCTCCTGGGCTTGGGTGGTAGGTGTGGGGCTGGGGTGGTTGCCCAGAGCTTGGCTTCTTGGGGGCATTGGGGGGAAAAGTGGGGGAACCTTTTCTGTGTCCAGGACAGGGCCCTGTGGAAAAACACCCTGATCCAGCTGAGTTGTTACCCTCAGGAAGTGCTTGAGCTGCAAAATGAGTCTCAGGAGAAGGGGGCAGGTGGGATGGCACACAGTGGGACCAGGAGCATCCCCTCTGTGACCTTGGTGTCTCTGAATTGCCTAAACCTGTGTTAGGAAGAAAGCACAGATACAGGAGTGCACATATGGAGTGCTAAAAAATACAAACATTTACATTTTAAATTCAAAACAAATAAATAAATCCCAGAATCCCAGGGGTTGGAAGGGCCCTGGAGAGCTCCTGGGGTCCAACCCCCTGCCAAAGCAGCTCCCCAGCTCATATTGCACAGGGCAGCGTCCAGATGGGGCTGGAATCTCTCCAGAGATGGAGACTCCACACCCCCCTGGGCAGCCTGGCCCAGGGCTCCCTCACCCTCACTGGGGAAAAGTTCTTCCCCATGTTGGTGGGGAACTTCCCGTGCTCCAACTTGCAGCCATTGCCCCTTGTCCTGTCCCCACAGACACTGGAAAGGGGCTGCCCATGTCCCCCTGCATCCCATCCTTCAGATAGTGATAAACATGAATCAGGTCCCCCCTGAGTCTTCTTCTCTCCAGGCTGAACAGCCCCAGCTCCCTCAGCCTTTCCTCACAGGGCAGATGCTCCAGGCCCTTCATCATCTCCGTAGCCTCCTCTGGACTCTCTCCAGAAGATCCCTGTCTGTTTGATCCCAGGGAGCCCAGCACTGGACACAACACTCCAGGTGGGGCCTGAGCAGGGCAGAGCAGAGGAGGAGGATCCCCTCCTGGGACCTGCTGCCCACACTCCTCCTGATGCCCCCAGGATCCCATTGTCTCTCTCAGCCCCAGGGCACACTGCTGGCTCCTGGCCACCCTGTCATCTACCAGGACCCCCAGCTCCTTCTCCACAGAGAATGCTCAGCTATTGCAGCCTCAATGACCTGGCCAGCCCTTGGTGGCCCCTGCCAGGTAGCAATTCTCTTTATTTCCCCCCAAATCAGTCTGAGGTCTGAAGAGTCGAGTGTCCTGTGGAAGAAGCGGCACCTTGGGGCTGTGTCAGAGCGTGGGGCGGGCTGGTGGTGCAAAGCATGGGGTGCTCCACCAAAATTTCAGCATTTTCCAGCTTCTGGCTTTGCAGATGTGTTCTTTTACACTGTGGTTTTCCTGTAACCATGTGCACGGGGTGAGGTTCCAGTTGGTACTTGTAAACACGGTGCTGCTTGGTGGCTGTGGTTGGTAGGACTCGCCCTGGGCTCCCCAGGATTTACAGTCCTGTTGGGTGATGTGTCCCCTTGCTTAGTTTCTCTCCCTCTATCTGCTAATTTCCAGACTCTCTCACATTTTTCCTTTCAGCTTGATGTCTTAATTCTGGTGCTTTATTAATCCCTCTAATTATGTTGAGTTCAAGTTGTTTGAAATCCACTTATATCAGTATAGGAAGTACTTACTATATTAATCAAACGATCCAAGGTGGCTTCTTCTCTGAAGTCCTTAATTTGTGCTATATATATTCCTCCTCATAACATCAAACTTTGGAACAATGCACATTTCCTCTATGTTCCCAAGGAGACACTGAAATACAGGAATTCTGGGATTGCTTTTTTTTTTCCTGAGTACACCAGTAATTTGTCCAGGAGTGTGATGTTCCTGTCCACAGCCACATCAAATGCCACCAGTCTCCAGAGTCCCAGCAGTGATCTCTGCAGGGTCAGAGAAGGGAAGCAGCTGCTTATAACATAAAATAGTTTTCAAATATAATAATGGTTGAACTAATCCATCGAGTTCTGGCTATTTGAAAAATAAGAGTAAGAAGTTTTCTTAGAGATTTCAGATTTTTATTGAAGCAAGCTTTTGGGAAGACATCCTTGGGGAAGGGACTGACAGTTGGAGGGCTCTAGTTTTGGGTGGAAAGCATCTCTTTTACAATCCCCATTCTGTTTCTGGGAAGACAAGGAGAAGCTGGTGCTTGGCTTGGTTTGGGGTTCATTTCCAAGCCAACACCGTGGGTGACAATTGGCTGCCAGGGTGAATGCTGCTTCCTTCTCCTTGTGTGGATTGGATTTTTAGGGGTGTTTTTTCTCTTGCTGGGTCATACAGGCAGCAAAAAAAGGTGGTGGAAGGGTTTTCCCCCAAATTTTGTGTCCTCTCCATGCCCCAGCTCCGTGGTGACTGCTGGACAGGGGGAAAGTCATGGAAAACCTGCAGAGACCAAGGTTCTGAGTCAGTGAGGAGGCTCAGAGCGTGGGGTTTAGCTCTGGTTAGAGCTGTGCTTTAAATAAAACAGTGGAGCCAGGGAGGGGAGGGCGGCATGGAGAAGCGCTGAGCTTAATTCTAGGTCTGACAAAACCCGGCTCTGGAGAAGCTAAATCTATAAGGTTTAGTTAGCAGAGCCCAAAGTGCTGCAGACGGTACCAGCCATGGCGACTCCTTGGGCACAGAGGAGAAATGTAGTAATTAGAGGCAGTTAGGACCATGAATGAAAAGAACCCACCAGTTTATCCCCATGTTTTAGGAGTCCCACCCCTTCCAGAGCCATGTGATGTCACGGCTACACCCCAGGGGATGGTGGGACCATCAGGAGGCGGTGGGACCGTTGGCACAGCACGGTGGTGTCTGGCTCCCCAGCCTCGGAAAGCATCGCGCTCTGCTCTGCTCATCAGGCTTTGCCCTCTGGGGTTTGATGGGTCTGGAATAAGATTGGTTCAATGAGGCAGTGTAAGCATGGCAAGCTTTGAAGGGCTGGTTTGGTGTTTCTCAGTAAATAGAGGAGATGGCGTATGCGTGAGTGTGTGTGGGAGGGGAGGGCTTGGTCAGAGGGGCAATGAATCACAGAATCACAGGGGTTGCAGGGACCTCCAGAGCTCATTGAGTCCAACCCCCTGCCAAAGCAGGGTACCTAGGACAGGGCACACAGGTCAGCATCCGGGTGGGTCTGGAATACCTCCAGAGATGAGCATCCTTCTGCCTCTGCATATTGCCAGGGTAACCTTTTAGATGCTGGTTACCAGACTAAGGCCCAGGTACCTTTTTTTCCCCCTCCCCTTGTCCTGTTTGTGCTCCTCTGGCTGGTGGGTGATTCGGGAGGGAGAGTTTTCCCAGTTGGACTGGTCCTTGTGGCATCAGGTACCAGATAACAGCCCCTATCCTGAGCATAAGTGTGTCAGCCAATAATAGCATTAAGGTTTCAAACTGAAGGAGGGATACTTTTTTCTCTCTCTCTCTCTCTCTCTTTTTGTGGTGGTTAATGATTAATTAGGTCAAATTCTCCAAAATTAGACTGCTGGAGAAGGAATGGGCCAATGATTTGAATTTTGACAACATCTTGCTACAGAAACCTTTGGGGGCTGGTTCCACCTCCCCCTCACGCTCTGTCCCGTGCCCCAAACTCACTTCTCCCCAGAAGAGGTTCATTTTTAAAATTGTATCCATTAATATCCCAATTTCCTTCCCCCCCCCCTTTTCAAATCTTGCATTAAACCCCTGTAGATTCTGCTTTAAGTAGGCAATTAAGCTAACAACATAATTATATCCCTTAATGCTCATTTTAACCGGTTTAGAGAAGAAACAAAAGGGGAAAGCAGCTTCAAATATATGGAAATAAAAGCCCCGTTGTAAAGATATTTTTGATACTCATGATAATGTGTGCAGAGTGGGGAGCTGGGCTGTCTCTGCCCATGGGGAAGGCTGGAGGTCACGGTGAGGGGCGTCACAGGCACCGCGGGGCTCTACCTCCTCGCTGCCCTTTCTCTGAGCCCTCTGGCAGCTGCAGGTTTTGGGGAATCCCAGGAGGCTGGAGAGTGTGTCCACCTCATCCTGCAATCCAGGGGCTGCAGAGCTGTGGCCTGAGAGGGGTTTTTTCTTTTTGGGTTGTTTTTTTTTTATTACCCAGGCAATTAGTCACCAGAGAGCGATACGGAATCACAGAATCCCAAGGTTGGAAAAGACCTTTAAGATCATCAAGTCCAACCATTCCCATCCTAAGCTAAACCAGATCCCTGAGCACCTCATCTCCCCTCTGTTAAACACACCCAGGGAGGTGACTCAGCCCCTCCCTGGGCAGCCTGTGCCACAGCCCCACAACTCTGCCAGGGAAGAACTTTTCCCTCCCATCTGAGCTGACCCTGCCCTGGCACAGCTTGAGCCCATTGCCCCTTGTCCCATCTCCTGTCCCCTGGCTGAAGAGACCAGCGCCCACCTCTCTGCACCCTCCTGGCAGGGCAGGGGAGGTGGGGAGAAGGTCTCCCCTCAGCCTCCTCTTCTCCAGGCTGAACACCCCCAGCTCCCTCAGCTGCTCCTCAGAGGATTTGCCCTCCAGCCCCTTCCCCAGCCTGGTTGTCCTTCTCTGGACTCGCTCCAGGACCTCCATGTCCTTCTGATGGTGAGGAGCCCAGAAAAATGATACGCTGAGTCTGCACGCTGCTGCCTTACCGTGGGCAGGGGGGAAACAGAGAGCAGCAGGAGAGCACTGCCAGCATCCCAGAGCGACCCTGTGCTGGAGCGGCGAAGGAGCTTCCTCTGGTGCCCAGGCTGAGCCAGGGGCAGCCGTGCCCGCGTGGGGCAGGCGCAGTAGCTGCCCTGGGCTTCTGCAGAGCACTTGGTGTCCGCAAGAATCTGTTTGTGAGGCACAAAGTTTTGTGGAGACCCTTTGAGCTTAGAGCCAGGGAGCTGCTCTGGCACCTCGGATCTTGCTGGGGAACCCAAATCCTTGGCTGGAGACTGACAGCCTGATGCTGCAGTACGGGCACGGGGAGCTGCAGGCACTGGTGGCCTTTACACAGATACATGTTCATTTTCACACTCTTTCGCCCACTCTAGCTCCAGTAAGGACAGGGAGGTGCTGCTGAAGCAGTTTGACCTGTGTTTGTGGATCCTGGGACAAGCAGAGATGCTTTAGGATCCTGTGCTGGTGTGCAGGTGGCAGCTGAGAGCTGTAAGGATCCTGCCCTGGTGTACAAGTGGCAGTGGTTATCTAGACGTAGTGAGGAGCACCAGGTTGATCATCTTTTCTGGATCATTCAGGGGGACGTAAAACAGTGGTTATCTTAATATCTTAAAAGAGTGAGGGATAACCTGAGCTGGAGCAGCTGGGATCCTTGGGCAGAGCCATGCACATGGTCACACTGCCTTCTGCTCACGTTGGCCGTGATGTGTAGGCACCTTGGTTTGTGTGAGCAGGGAGCTTAGGGAAATATTTCCATGATTCCTTCTTCGAGAGCTGCCGTTAGACCCACGTGATGCTTCCCACATGTTCCTCAGTCCCTGGAGGAAGCGGTGTGGGCAGTATCACCAGGCAGTCCCCTGGATGCCCCACTCTTTGGCTTCTCTGCAGACACTTCCCACCAGGAGTGTGGTGAGCATCTCTTGGAGCTGTGGCTTCATGAACTGGAGCTTCTGTTAGCTCGGAGGAGGCAGTGGCTTTTAGTTTAGTTTTCTTTACCCCAATAGATAAGCATTAATTAATAAGAATTTCCCATTTTTGCTTAAGAGCTCTGGTGTGAAACCACCCAGGCCAGAATGAAAAGCTGCCTGTATCATTCCCAGTGTGCAGGGAGATGGTGTCCCCTTCCATAGGGGCTTTTTGAGTGGCAGTTGGCAAAGAACTACAGGATAATTACCTGGATATTGGCCTTCAGTCTTTAAGCAAGTGCTGGATAAAGAATTAAAGGCATTGAATGGAAGAGGATGGGTGTTCCTGTGGTTTGAGTAACATCTGTCATGTGGGAGGATATGAGAGGAGGGACTGTTTTCAGTGTAATGTCCAAGGTGATCTCCAGTGCCAGTTCAGTTCCCATCTTCAACTTGTCTTGGCAGGTTGACATTGACCATGGGACCCTTACTGGTTGCTGAAGCTTGTGCCCAAACATGCTGAAGCACTTTGCCTTGACTTATTCTCTGAGCCTGGATGTGGGTAACCTGTTTATTTCCTCTTCACAGAAAATGTGGTATGATGGCTTATTGCCAGGGTCTGCTGGTCCAGAGCAGATCTCTGACCTCAAGTTTAGGCAGACATGGGGTGTCTGCTCACACCTTCAGGGGTGTGTTTCAAGGGGTGAGGAGACATACGGTGTTTTTGAAGAACTGGAGATGCCCCAAGTAAGTTGTGAACTTGACAAAACAGGAAAGGCTGGAGTGAAGATGCTTTTGAGTATTGAATGGTGAAGCTCTCCAGAAGGCTTTCCACACTCTGCCCTGTCTAGGGGTTGAGTCTCTGGCATGCCTGTCTTGCTCCAGCCAACCTTCTCCTGGACTCAGGAATGTCCTGGTCCTCCTTTGTATTTAGGTCAATGTGAGGGCAAAGTGTGTCACAGTAGAGGTCCCTCACCTGGGATGGAACTGGAGGATTTCAGGACAGTCTCCAGTACTCACTGGGCTTTTACACAGATGTCCTGAATTGTCCCAGCTTCCCATAATTTTAATCCCACACTTGGAGGGTTATGTGCAGAAAACAGTTCTTGGGCTGAAGCAATTTTCCAGATGTTCAGTAGAATAATTTACTGGAGATGATGTGCTGTAAGCCAGTCCTGAAGGCTGTGGTCGGCTCTGTTCCCTGGGTACTGAACAGTTCTCATGGAGAATATCCATGGCTGCTGAGGAGGTTATCTGTGACCTGAGTGGCAAACGATGCACCTCAGGTGAGTAACTGTGGGGCTGTCACAGCGTGAAGAGTAGGTGAGCATCATTTGTTCTTTATCAGTGGAAGAGCTTGTGGAAGCTGGGACATGTGAGCTTTTGGGCAGTAAGAGACCAGTTGAGGTTCAACAAAAGCAAGTGGAGAGTCTGGCACCTGGGAAGGAATAACTGCTGGAATCAGGACAGGCTGGGGGTGAGCTGCTGGAGAGGAGCTCTGTGGAGAAGGAGCTGGGGGTCCTGGTAGATGACAGGGTGGCCATGAGCCAGCAGTGTGCCCTGGGGGCTGAGAGAGACAATGGGATCCTGGGGGCATCAGGGGGAGTGTGGGCAGCAGGTCACAGGAGGGGATCCTCCCCCTCTGCTCTGCCCTGCTCAGGCCCCACCTGGAGTGTTGTGTCCAGTGCTGGGCTCCCTGGGATCAAACAGACAGGGATCTCCTGGAGAGAGTCCAGAGGAGGCTAAGGAGATGCTGAAGGGCCTGGAGCATCTCCCCTGTGAGGAAAGGCTGAGGGAGCTGGGGCTGTTCAGCCTGGAGAGAAGAAGACTCAGGGGGGACCTGATTCATGTTTATCACTATCTGAAGGATGGGATGCAGGGGGAAATGGGCAGCCCCTTTCCAGTGTCTGTGGGGACAGGACAAGGGGCAATGGCTGCAAGTTGGAGCCTAGGAAGACCTTTTCCCCAGTGAGGGTGAGGGAGCCCTGGGCCAGGCTGCCCAGGGGGTGTGGAGTCTCCATCTCTGGAGAGATTCCAGCCCCGTCTGGACGCCGCCCTGTGCAATAGGAGCTGGGGAGCTGCTTTGGCAGGGGGTTGGACCCCAGGAGCTCTCCAGGGCCCTTCCAACCCCTGGGATTCTGGGATTCTATGATTCTCCCAGCCCAGTGTCTTCTGCTGTGTTGGTTCTCACTGGTGACACATCTGGAGGAGGAAGCAGCCCTTGTCCTCACATTTTTTTCGTTGGATGGACCACAGGGCCCTTTCAGTGGACTCAGTGCTTCTCTCATGATCCAGAGGTTGGACCAGCCCTGCCTGGCCCTGGCAGCAGCCTGTGCTTGCAGGAAACCCAGGGGTCATTCGGGAATTAGGCTTCAGCACTTGGGCTAGGGGATTGATCTCTAGTTCTTAGAGATGACCCCAGGCTGCATCTGCTCTATCTGGTGATCACACCTCCTGGCTTTCCTTGGAAAGGCTTTGCAGCTGCTGCCCACCAGCAGAGCGCTCATGATTCAGAAGTTCCACCCCAAAGTGGATCCTGGAAGAACCCTGGTACCTTTGTCACATCTCGGTGGCGGCTCTTCCCGTGCTGTGCCAGGGAGTCTGGCTGGCAGCAGAGCTGTGCCAATCGTGGAGGTTTTGGTTTCCTTGAAGCTCTGAGAAACTGAAAGATTCATTTTCAAGTGGAGCCAAAAGAAAACCATATTGATTGTCATTTTTGTTGTTGACCAGAAAAGAAAGAGTATCATTTTGGGTCACACAGTTTTGAGTTGAACAGAATATGGGGCTTCTGAGGGCTTTGTTCAGGTTTGGAACACACCTCCCAGCTCCTGCCTTACAGGATAACTGGGATGGGTATTTTCCTGTAGGAATCAGAACATTTCAAATGTCAGATTGTGTCACTTCCACTTTGAGCAAATGGGTGTCACAGGCTGTTGTGCAGGCAGCTCAGCAGAAGTGACACGAATCCATGCGATGGTCAGGCTTGCTGCAGCTCCACTTTTGGCTGGAAATAATTCCCCTGCAGCTCTCTGCCCTCATTTTATTCAGCTCCATGAACTACAGAGAATTGAAGGTCACACAGGTCAGGTCCAGGTGATGTTTGTCCCATGCAAACTGCTCAAAAACCGGATTCTTCAGCCCAACCGATTGCTTGGGGATGTCACTTTGGGAGTGAGGAACTGGAAGGGTGATGGTACAGGGTGACATCCCTCTCTTGCTGCATCAGAGGAGGTTTAGGTTGGATATTAGGGGAGGTTCTTTACTGAGAGGGGGTCAGGCACTGGCACAGGCTCCCCAGGGAAGTGGTCACAGCCCCAAGCTTGACTGAGCTCAAGAAGCATCTGGACGATGCCCTCAGTCCCATGCTCTGACTTGGCCGGCCCTGTGTGGAGCCAGGAGTTGGGCTTGGTGATTCTTAGGGGTCCCTTCGCACTCAGGAGATTCTGTGACTCTTCCCAATCCTTGTGCCCAGTTTGAAGGATTTCTGGGGAGCTTTGTGGGGTCACCATGCCCTCTGCCCTGGGCCAGTGCTTGGGTTATCCAGCATCTCAGCAGTGATTGCTGCCGCTGCCTTCACAGGTTGCAGTGTGCCCAGGAGAAGCTGCTTTTCCTCTTCCCTCCTTTCCCAAACCATTCTCTGGAAGCCACCAAACCCACCCACCATCTCTGAGAGCAGCAGCAGCAGCAGCTTTTTGCTCTTTTTTTGGACTTTCTGTATTTTGGTTTCTCTTTTTTTTCATGTGTGGAGTTCTGTTTGTTTGTTTATTGATCTGGATCTGCTCGGGGAGCCGATCTGGTGATATTTATAGGCTTTGTGGTTGGCTGAGGGGAGTTATTTTGCAAGCAGAATTTCTAAGATTTCTACTTGAAGCCTTTTTTTTTCCCAACTTCCCTCATTTCCCCCCCCCCCCCCCCATTCCTTTTCCTTTTTTTTTCTCTCTCCCTTTGCTATTTTTTTCTTGCATTTTTCTTCTTTTCACATTCTGGAGGCAGCCAGGCAGACTGAGCTCTTTCTGAATTCCCCCCCCCCCATAATTACAGGTCTTTTTTAAGTTTAAAACCTGGCCCAGCTCTGTGTGCCTTCCCCCTTTTTACTTTTAGGTCAGTGTGGTTTGACTTTTTTTTCTTTTTATTCATTTTTTTTTGCCATTTCCAGAGCCAAATTGCCACCATTCCAATCGTATGGAACTGGGAGAGAAGGTGACATCCCCCAGTTAGCCTCCCAAAGTGATGTTTGGTTAGTTCCAGCCTCTCAGCCCTCCTCTACTCACTTTTTTATAGGGATAAAATCAGTATTTTGGGAAAGGACAGCCTTCCTGCCAGCGTTGGGAAGGGGCATTGCGTAGTCTTGGGGTGCCCGTCTTGCAGGGGACCCTTGGTCAGCGCTGGACCTTCTCATGGTCCTGTTCCTAACACTGCCCCACTGACTTACCAGGGTTTCCACTTAAAAAATGTTGGATACCCAAAGAATTCTCCAAAATTTCTCAAAAAACCCAAGGTAACACCAACTCCAAGCTGTGCCCAGAGATCATGGTGCTCCCACTGAAATGCAGATGACTGAACCCTGAGCTGGAGCAGCTCCTCCGGGAAGTGCTTCACAGCCTCTGCAGAGGGGCATCAGCAGAGGGGTGGCATCAGGGACAGGGAGGGGATTGTCCCTCTCTGCTCTGCCCTCCTGAGGCCCCAGCTGGAGTCCTGTGTCCAGAGCTGGGGCCCCAGGACAAGAAAGATGTGGGACTGTTGGAGAGGGGTCAGAGGAGCCATGGAGATGCTCAGAGGGCTGGAGCAGCTCCCCTATGGAGAGAGGCTGAGGGAGCTGGGCTGGGTCAGCCTGGAGAAGAGAAGGCTGTGGGGGGACCTCATTGCAGCCTGCCAGTCCCTGAAGGGAGCAGAGGAGCAGGAGGGGAATCAGCTTGTTCAAGGGCAGAGACTGGCAGGACAAGGGGGCTGGAGTGAAGCTGAGGGAGGAAAGGTTTAGATTAGATATTAGGGGGAAGTATTTTACAGAGAGAGTGGTGAGGGGCTGGAACAGGCTGCCCAGAGAGGGGGTGGGTGCCCCATCCCTGGGGGTGTTCAAGGCCAGGTTGTCTGGGGCCCTGGGCAACCTTGTGTAGCTGCAGGCCTGGAGGTTGGTGTTCCTGCCTGTGGCAGGGGGTTGGAGCTCTGTGATCCTTGGGGTCCCTTCCAACCCAGACCAGTCTATGATTCTATGTAACAGGCAAAGTTTTAGTCTGATGAAAGCATCTTCCAAGAAGGGCTTCCTCAAAGGGCTCCTTCATGGCTCCGACATCCATGACACTGTGGCCCATGGATGTCCCACTGATGCAGGCAGTCCTCTGAAAATGTTCTTGACTTGAGTTGGGGTTGATTTTGGTTTTACTTTTTCTTCATGTCTTGGATGGGGCTTTTTGAAGGTCACAGGCTTGGAGAGACCAGCAGCATGATCTGAGCCTCAGTCCTTCTCAACGCTAGGAAGCAGCAGTGGGATTTCAAAGTTTCATGGGCAGATGGGGGGTACCCAGTTCAGGGGTGGTTTTTCCTCTAGACACAGGCTTGGCTGGCTCTCTCCCAGCACCTTTTTCAATGCTTAGAGAGCAGGATTCAAGCAGGGCGGTCTGTCTCTGGTGGGCCATCTTGCTGCCCTGCTTTGACATACATCAGGAGAGCAGGGTAGCAATGGCTTCTGCATAGCGCCGATGTTGCAGCCCTGCACCTGCACTTGCATTTGGATGTGGATATCCTGCTCTTGGAGAGCTTGAGGTGGTACCAGCAGGTCTTCACTTTGACCAAACCGTGCCAAGCTCTACAGCCTCACCTCCTTCGTGTCTGCCCAGGGTGCTGTGACCCCCTGCACATCCCCAACCCCTGCAAAGCCCAGCTCGCTTACGCTGGGGTGACCTGTTCCCACAGGTGCTGAGCTCTTCAGCATTTCTGGTGGAGATGGAACGGTTTCTCCCGCTGGTTCCCACCAGCTGAGCTGCAGTGAGAGGACATACACAAGCTCCCAGCCTGCTCTGCTTTCCACTTGAGCCATCTGAAACCCAACTTGAGGTCTTGCCCATCACGTGGTATTGGCCTCCACGGGGAAGGGCTGGGCTCTGCAGCTCCAGGGTGCCAAGTGATCCCTGCCAGGGGGTAACTCACACTCTCACAACCCCATTGCAGGGCCAGGAGATGCACTGCTCACACAGTGCAACTCACAGCACCTCTGCAGCCACACGTGTGGGAGTCCTTGTGTCAGTGAGTCCTGTTTTAATGGGGTTTTCATTCCCGTGTCCATTCGTGGCTTGTGGGACACGTTTGCTCTAGCAGCTTGGAAAGGTGCCTGCCCCAGGAATTTCAAAAAATTGATTTCCTGTGAATTTCCTGTGAAATTGGAAACCTGGAAAACTGGGTGGATTTCTAAAGGGCTGTGGCAGGGATCCTTCTTCTCCCCTTCCCCCTGCGCCCCATGTAAAAAACAATAATCCCCTCCTCCCCCCAAGGTTTCATTCCATATACATTTATTCTTTAAAAATATTTCCAGCTGTTTCTTTTGCTGGGAAACTCATACCATCTGTAAACAACTGCTCAGTGCAGATAATTCTGTTGTTTTGCCCAGTCACTCTTATTTTCCAGCTTTTATAATATGAGAGTTCAGAAGTAATCAGTAATGCCTTTTCTCCTCTTCACCCTCAATTTGATTATTTTTCTCATAAAGAACAGAGTAAGGAGAGCACCGAGCAACAGGAGATGGGAAAAATATTTTGATTACTTTTCAGTTGCTTATAATCAAGGAGTAACTCTTTAAATCCAGCCCATTCACTGCATTGATTTAATTCATAATTTTAATTTCATGACTGTTTTCTTTTTTGGGGAGGGGGAGGAAGGTGCATCAGGTTGAAGCTTTTTAATTCTTGTTTGTATATTTGTAGTTTTAGGTTGAAAATTATTGAATGTTCCCTTTCTTGGCTGTGTCTCTGCTGGCCTGTGCTGCTTGAATTTCCCTGGGCTGCCACATGAGAAATACTGAAATTCAAAGCCCAGCTTGTGCCAGCTCCTGTGGATATTCCCTTGGCTCAGAGGTGACAGCTCACAGCCCAGAAACGTGGCTGCGGCCACCTGAAGTACCGAGACCTGGAGCGAATTGGGGGTGATGCAGAGAACGAGGGGCCTTCAAAGGCGACTGTGCTCCCTTTCCAGAGGAAGGAGTCCTGGTGGGGTTCAGTCCTGGTGGGGTTCAGTCCTGGTGTGGTTCAGTGCTGGTGGGGTTCAGTGCCTGCATGGTTCAGCGCCGGTGGGGTTCAGTCCTGGTGGGGTTCACTCCGGTCATGGTTAAGTGCCTGCACGGTTCAGTGCCCGTGTGGTTCAGTGCTGACATGGTTCAGTCTCAGTGTGGTTCAGTGCTGGTGGGTTTCAGTCCTGGTGTGGTTCAGTCCCGGTGTGGTTCAGTCCTGGTGTGGTTCAGTCCTGGCACAGTTCAGGCCCAGAGTGGTTCAGTCCCAGTGTAGTTCAGTCCTGGCACAGTTCAGTCCCAGTGTGGTTCAGTCCCAGCGTGGTTCAGTGCTGGTGGGATTCAGTACCGGTGGGGTTCAGTGCCAGTGGGGTTCAGCGCCAGTGGGGTTCAGCGCTGGTGGGGTTCAGTGCTGGTGGGGTTCAGTGCTGGTGGGGTTCAGTGCTGGTGTGATTCAGTCCCAGCGTGGTTCAGTGCTGGTGGGGTTCAGTGCCGGTGGGGTTCAGTCCCAGTGTGGTTCAGTGCCACTGGGGTTCAGCGCTGGTGGGGTTCAGCGCTGGTGGGGTTCAGTGCTGGTGGGGTTCAGTCCTGGTGTGGTTCAGTCCTGTCATGGTTCAGTGCCTGCACGGTTCAGTGCCCCTGCGGTTCAGTGCAGGTCATGGTTCAGTGCTGGTGTGGTTCAGTCCCAGCACGCTTCAGTGCCGGTGTGGTTCAGTGCTGACATGGTTCAGTCCCAGTGTGGTTCAGTGCTGGCGGGTTTCAGTCCTGGTGTGGTTCAGTCCCGGTGTGGTTCAGTCCTGGCACAGTTCAGGCCCAGTGTGGTTCAGTCCCAGCGTGGTTCAGCGCCTGTGGGGTTCAGTGCTGGTGGGGATCAGTGCCGGTGGGGTTCAGTGCCAGTGGGGTTCAGTCCCAGTGTGGTTCAGTCCCAGCATGGTTCAATCCCAGTGTGGTTCAGTGCTGGTGGGGTTCAGTGCCGGTGGGGTTCAGTCCCAGTGTGGTTCAGTGCTGGTGGGGTTCAGTGCCAGTGGGGTTCAGCGCCGGTGGGGTTCAGTGCTGGTGGGGTTCAGTGCCAGTGGGGTTCAGCGCCGGTGGGGTTCAGTGCTGGTGGGGTTCAGCGCCTGCCCAGGCTGTGGGTGATTTTTCCAATGGCATTTTTCACTGCGTCCTCAGTCTGGGGTGTTTGCACACCGTCCCGGGGAGCAGAGCCCACCTTTTTCACCTCAGAATGTCCTAGAAGAGCTCATGGGGAGGAGTTCCAGGGACAGCTCAGAAATGGAGCAGATGCCAGCAGCACACCCCAGTTACTGAGGTTATAAACTGGGAAGATAATGAACAGTGGGCAAGAAGTAACCACCACAATGGAACCAAATGAGAAGTAGTTCTACATTCTTTTTTATTATTATTATTATTATTATTATTATTATTATTATTATTATTATTATTATTATATTATTATTATTATTATTATTATCCTGCTTACAGTTTTTACCTCTGTGCTGCAGCTTTCTCTGCCCAAGATGAGGATTTTGGGAGAAATTCAAGCAAACCCCATCCCACTGTTCACAAGGAAAAAGGAGAAGTTAAAAGAACAATAATTTTCCTGCCAATCCAAAGAGAATTGGAGTCAGTGCAGAGAGGGCCCCGGGCAGAGTCAGGAGGGAAACTCAAGAGCAGAGGGGATCCTTCCCGTTTCAGGTTCTTCACCCAAATCCCATGCTCCTGCCTGAACTTTGCATCAGGCCAATCAACCTCCTGGCTGGTCTTGTCATTAGTGTTTGTCACTAATTAATATTTGGGAGGCACCTGGTGATTTTACAGTGACCAGGAACCTGTGAGAAAGTAAGTGGTGAGAAACGTCATCAGCTGTTAATTATCCCTGGGACCACGGAGATGGGCACCAGGAGAGGGAGTCACTCCATACCCCCATGGGGGGTGACTGGAGGAGACCTCTGGCTTCACCTGGGACAGGTAGACAGACGGATGGGGGTGAGACAGTCTCCTGTGCAGCTGGAATGTTCTTGTGCTGCAAGGTCCGTGGGTGTCCTTCCCCAGGCCTGTAGTACCACTGCCCTCGGTGATGGTGTTTGCTGGCCCAGGGTCGCCTTTGACGTGCATCCTCTTTGGGAGGTGGGTCACTAGCAAGGAGAGGAGCTGTATTCCCACCTAGAGATGGCTCAGATGTCTTCTTAGGCTGAGTGACCACCCCCAGCAGTCATTTCTCTGTGTGTGTGTAAATGTGGTGAAGGTGCTCACATGGTGAGGTGGCTGCTCAGTAAACCTCATGAATTTTGGTCTGCTCAGACATGCTCCAGATGGCTTGAGAGCAGAGATGTGGGGAATGATGGGCTCCCTGTGTGCCCAGGCATCAGAATGCTCCGTCTGCCCAACATGGGGTCCCAGGGACACATTGTGTCCCTACATGCCACAGTCACCTCAGCATCTTCCCATGAGTGAACCTGGGAAACAGCAATGCTGAAATAAGTCTTTATAAAGCTCGGTGTAAGTAATGTGTGTGGCCCTCCTCCCGTGCCCGAGGCTTCCCGGTGTGCTGCGTTAGGGCCCAAGTGACATCACTGGTCTTCACACAGATGGGTGGTCCATGGACTTTTGGTACCACTGCATCTCAGACATCCCCATGGTCCAGCAGTGGAGGTGTTGAACATGTTGTGCTGTGGATGTCCCCTCCCTACTTGTGTCTGTCCCTGGATCCTTGGCAGGGTTCAAGGCCAGGTTGGATGGAGTTTTGGGCACCCTGGGCTGCAGGGGGTTGTCCCTGCCCATGACATGGGTAGCACTGTAGGGGCTCTGAGGGCTCTTCCCACCCCAACCAGTGTAGGGTTCTGTGATCACCTTAGCTGTCCCTGGCAGATTTGGTTTATACCCATTGTTGACAGCTCCATCATCCTCCTCACCTGTCAGAACACTCATCCCTGGCTTGGCAGGAGCCGCGTGTGTGTTTCTGTGGCCGGGATGGGAGTCACTGGCTTTTCCTTCTGATGGCCTCAAGTAGAAACCAGTCCTGCTGTTCTCATTTTGGAGGATCCAGGAATCTCAGATCTTTTCCCATCAGGTCCCCCTTGCCCCAGGATGGAGCCCTGACCTCAGCCCATCTGTGCGCTGTTCTTCCTCGCCGCAGGGCTGCAGCAGAGTAAAAGGCCAAAGGTCCCCCAGATGCCCACGAATAATTCTGACACTGCTGTTACTTAAAGCTGCCACCAGCATCCCCACGGTCAGGACAAGGGGTGTCTGCAGACCCTACAATGGGCACGGGGCACCCTCATTCCTGGGGCTCAGGACTGGAGAAGATGCCTTGGGCAGAGCTCACATTTCCTCCTTGTAGATAGATATGTTTTTTTAGTAGTATGATTATTATTTTGGTTGTTTCTTGAGGGGAAGCCGCAGCTGAGGAAATAGGCAGCACATTCCTCCAGCCCAAGGAGCTGCCAAGGCTAAGGATGGGGACAGGATGAGCCCCAGCAGCCGAAAGCGTTGGAGATCATCCTCCTTTGCGCAGGAGATGCCCTGGCTGTGGGAAGCACCCAGATCCTGCTCAGCTCACCCATCGGCCCAGCGTTGCTCCCTGCTCTTTATAAACTTTGGGGGGGACACATCACTGAGCTTGGGTGGGGAAGGGCAGCACGGGGAAGGCACAAGGGAGCACAGTGCCATGCAGAAGCCAGGCCCTCGGGGTTCCTTAGTGCCCACTGTGTGGGCAGGAGGAAGCAGAGACACAGAGCTAACAATGGGGCAAAGGTGTATGCTGGGTCCTCATGCTCTTTATTTAATGAAAATTGAATAAGAAACTGCCAACATCTTGCCCTTTGTTTAAGGGAAAAAAAGGTAAAAATCACTCCCTGCATCTTCTGTTACCCTGAGGTTAATGATAACAGCACAGGTGGGCAGCTGGCAGGTATTGTTATGGCACGTTGCTTTGTGAGACCTGTGTTTGGGTGCTTCTCCTGTTGCCAGATGGGAATTATTTGGGGTGAAGTTTTCTATGCTGGGTGCTGCTGGCTTGTTTTTAAACTGTGTGCAAGTCTTTGCTGAAAACTATGGAGTTTTCTTCTTTGGGAAGGTGTTCAGGGAAAGTTGTTTGGGGTTTTTTTCCCCCTTTTATTGTTCAGGTCAAATAAACAACTCATCCCTTCCACAAAGCCTGGGCAGAGGGACGCTGATGTCCCTGCTCTGGGAGAGGGGCCGGGGCAAGTGGCTTCTGTAAACCTCAAGGAGAAGTTGGGGCATCTACCCCCAGCAGAGTTGGGATGAAGTTGGGAAGCAAATCATGTTGGGAGTGGCTGTGTAGAGAGAATAAATGGATTTTGAACCTTTCACCCCCTGGGGTGGGTTGTGCCGAATGGGGAGTGGTCCTGGCACCCCTGTCCCACACTGGGTGTCACACCCATGGGAGCAAATCTGCACGCAGTGGATGTGGATGCAAATCCAAACTGATTTGAATAATTGTTTTCAGTTGTTGTTTAAGTGATCAGGCAGAAAACCGATGCTTAAGTCTCCTGAAATCTCATTTAACATTTCTATGGTTTTTAGTTATTTTTTGGGTTCACAGTCACTGTTGAAATGTTGGGTTTTTTCCCAATATAGTGTCGCCCTTTCTATAAACACGGATTTCTCAGGTCACTTATACATCTGCTTGGATGCCTCATTTTTGACACTTCATCCTGCTAGGAGATGTTGACTGATACATTTCTCATCTATCACATGATCCACTTCCCGCTTACGACTCGAGGAGCATATGGCCAGAAACCACATTCTGCTCTCTTGCATTTTAATTCAAAAGATATTTATTAGCGTTAGTTAAACAAAACTACCTTAAACGTACCCAAGACGTACAGCAGCAGCTTCAGGGAATCATATTTTGAATTGTAAATGATTTTACAGGAGAGATTGTATAACTAATTACCCAGCCCACGGTTCGGGGCCCCGTGTCCGTCCTCCCCTGCTCGCTGACCTGCAGGCAGATGCACACCCTGCTCCTCTGCTTTTTCAGTTAGGAATGAAGGAGTCACTGAATTAAATTACCTGGGCAAACTGGTGTGTGGGAGGTTGCGCCCCTCCCAAAGATGCTGCCTTGTTGAGAGCTGCTCTGACCCATTTTGGCCTGTTCTGGGTGCTGGGGTTAGATGGTGACTCCCAGCAACTCACTGCTTAGACTCACTCATCATATTTGTCATCCTTCAATACCAGGTTTTAGGATTTAAGTGTGATGTTTGAAATGGATCACAGTCCCAGCCTGCAGAAGGCATTACTCTTTCATGTTTTGTTCCAAATGGAACCATCTCCCTGGTTTTCCCTGAGCTGAAGGTGAGCCCCAAGCAGGAGAGGCAGAGGAGGTCACCTTTTGGGTAGGGTTCAGACTGAGGCCCACCATGGTGCCAGCGTGGGGTGGAGATGTTCTGCTCAGCGCTGTGGTGGCCCTTGCCCAGGCTGCTCCAGCCAGGTCTGACGTGATGGCCGGTTCATGGGCAGCCCCATCCCGCAGCGCAGCGGGTGCTGCTCCCCGGCCAGGTGCCGGAGACGTGGCCGCTGGTCTCAGTCTGTCGGTCTTTGGCATCGAGGTTGTTTGTGAGATTTGCTTTGTGACCACAGAGGGTCGGAGGCACCAAACAGGGTCCTGGGCATCGTGCTGTGGTGACCCTGCCTCCTTCCATGGAATGCTGAGGGACATCCATTGACTTGCTCAGATCAGCTGTTCTGCAGTAGGGTTTTTGTAGGCTTATAGTTGTGTTTGTTTGGCAGACTCATGGCACACCTTTATTCTGCCTTTTCACCTGGGCGTACTGTGTATGAGGGGAGGAAATCATCTTCTCACACTGCAGCTGGACACAGTGGGGGCTGGGGTAGGGCAGGGCTGGGGTCGGTGGTTAAATCAGCCTTGGGACAGGCTGGGATTCGCTGTGCTCAGTGCTGCACAAAACAGCTGCTCCTGAGGAGGTTTGAAACCAGAACACGTTGCTGGCACAGAAGAACTGTGAGTTGGTTGCATGATTGGAAGTGAGCAGTGTGTGACGGTGTCCTGGTGGCACCTTTGGTGAGGATGGCTTGTTTAAGCATCCAGGAACCAAACAGCTAAGACTAAACTAAGACTGCCACACCTGATTTCATTCAGACTTGGCTTGGTGTTTAGGTGTTTATCCAGATGTGAGCTTGCAGCAGCACACCACCAACCGTGCCAGCTCTGCCCATGCACTTTGGTGGGTTTTGGGGATTTTCCCCAGGGGCTGCCTGGGAGATGTAGGAGATGGCTCTGCTCAAGAGCATCTTGGCTGGTGGGAAACCATCTGGATTGAGCACTCTTATTTCTTGTAGTTCCTGTTTTGCTCTTCTATTTTTCTTCTTCTTAAATAAAGAAATCCACAAACGCTGGTGGCAGCGTGGCAGCTCTCTTCCTGTGCTCCTCATGGACCCCTTGTTCTTCGCAGTGGTCTGTGCACCCCTGGTCCATGATTTGCTTGTGAAGAGAGGTCAGAAAGCCAGAAAATTTGCCTTAAAAAAAAAAAGGGCAGAAAGAGAAAAACAGGCAGGGCAGAGACACCTGGAGTGGGGAAGGGAAACAAAAAGGGAAGTAAATAATAACATTGCATGTTGGCCTCAGCAGAAGGTGCTGGTATGGTTGGGGAGCACAGAGAGTGCCTTCACCACCTCATTTATTCCCAGGAATTCATTTATTCAACTCTAGAAAGACCATAAAATCCCGTGTGATCCATGGTAGAGTAACACCTGCGTCGGGCTGAGTTGTAAATCCCACTGGAGGCACCAGGTAACTCCTGTGTTTGCCCAGGAGTAATCCAGGCATCGGGATGTCGGCACGTGGTGCATCAGGATCCCTGCTCAGCGGGTTCCCAGAGTGAACTTAGTTCTCAAGAAGTCTTTGCTTACATGGAGGCTGAATAACTCCGTGATCCCAGACAGATTTTCCATAGCTGAGGTCAGCTCAGTCTTTCCCAACTGGGAATATTTTAATGCTCACTATGATTTGGGTAGCCCCTGGTGCTGTGGTGGGAGCAGGGCCACAGGCTCAGCTCTAGCTTTGGCTTTGCCTTCTGCACTCTGGAGCTTTGCCCAGCATTGGTCCAGGTGACCTTCAGATAAAGTCACATCAGCTGGAGCTGGGGCAGTTCCTTCGAGGTGGCTCCAGGGGCTGGGTCCTGCAGGGAGCTCATGGAACAGAGGGGATCAGATGTGAACCCCTCTTGTGGCACCTCAGATATCACCGTTGCCCAGCACCCCACAAGGTTTCTGCCCTGGCTGTACATTAAATCCCCTTTTTTCCTTTTTCCCCCTTTTTTCCATACACACTGATCTAATCTTCTAGAAAATGCCCCGAAGGTTTGAGCAATCTACCAGTTGCAGGAACCCATAAAGCTTTTTTTTTTTTCCCTTTCCCTTTTTTTCCCTTCCATTGTGTAAGCATGACAAATCATTAATTTTTGATTGATTGCTTTGAATTATGGGTGCTCTGACATCCTTTCTGTAGCTGAACAGCTGTATAACAAATGAACATATCAGTGCTCACAAAAGATTGGAGATCTAACAGAAGCAATTACATTGTCAGCTCCTCCCTTCTGGCTTTTCCCAGGCAATGGAGGGAGGAAATTTTTAAACAGAAATTCCTCAAGTGGCTAACAATAATAATAATCATCAAAAAACCCCTTTTTTTGGTAATTGAATTAGATTTTTATCTCTTCATTTCCAGTGATGTTCCTAAACCTTGCTAGGCCGGGATGTGTTCCTGCTGTGTGGAACTCAGAGAATCCCTTGGAAGAAAATTTCACACAAAGAATTAAAAAAATAAAAAAACCCAAAAATCAAATTGCAATTTTTTGGTTGCTATTCCTTTAAGATTTCAGAATTGCACCAGTGCACTAAATGTGACCTCCATAACTTTTAAATTAAGAATTTATGCTGGCTTCAAATTTATGAAATATTTCAGCATGAAAGAAAGCCTTTTTCCCTCAGGAAAATTGAGCAATAAATCACAGCACTCTCGATTTACTGCCCTACAGCCAGCCAAAGATAGGATTTTTTTTTTCCTTCCCCCCTTCGTTCTGAAAAAAAAAAAGTAAAAAAAAAAAAAGTAATCATATAAGACAGCTTAGCTGCTATCCTCCCACTCTCTAGAATTTTTAATTTCAGCTGTTTCTGCTTGGATTTATTTCCAATATTCCTGCTCGGCTTTTCAATTTCCTCAGTTATTAAATTTTAATTCAGTGCATTAGCATTTAAATTAAAAAAGGGTTTATTTTATCGAAATCGTTGGCTAGCCCCCATCCTGCTGCACACGAATTGCCTGTTTCTGCCATTTGCACAAAATGGGAAATGCAGCTAATATCTTTTAACTTGTATTTGCACAAATTCAGAAATAAAATTTCTGGGTTTGGAATAATATTGTCTTTCCAAGGAAGCCTCTCAGCGCAGAGCTGGGGGAAGGAGGAGAAAAGGAGGAGCCCTTGGTTACTCCCTGCTCTGTCCTATCTAACAGCCCGAAGGGGCTCAATGAGGCAATTCGCTGCTGGCCAAGAGGGGAGCACTGGGCCTGCCCCTCTGATCCCGGAGCGGGGCCTTCTCGGCCTGGGTGCAGTGCTGAATTTGGCCATTTCTGCGCTATTTCCTTCCAGTAAATTGCATCTTTTGGTTACTCCCTGCTCTGTCCTAGCTAACAACCCAAAGGGGCATAATGAGGCAATTCACTGCTCACCAAGGGGGGAGCACCGGGCCTGCCCCTCTGATCCTGGAGTGGGGCCTTCTCGGCCTGGATGCAGCATTGAATTTGGCCATTTCTGCCCTATTTCCTTCCAGCAAATTGCATTTTTTTGGCACGGGAGGGATCGTTACTTTAAACTTTGATAAAATAATTGCATGAGGGAGACTGGAAGGGGTCAGCCCGGAAAGCCTCCTTGCTGTCTGGAACCCCACGTCAGCCTCCTCCAGACCTGGGGTTTGGTGCCTCACGTGTTCCACCTACACTGACAGGGGGTGTCTGTAACTCAGAATGGAGAAAATTCAAGGAATTTTGGTGCCGGGCACTGGCAGGAAGGGTTTGGAGGGCAGCCTTGGCTTTCTTAACCTAAATAGCTTTTTTTTTTTTATGTCTTTTGCTCCCTTAGGCCGACGAGAGCAACAGCAGTGGGCGGAGGAGCTCTTCCAGCAGGTAGGTGGATGGTTTTCTCTGTGGGGTGGGATGTGGTGGGCAGATGCGGCTTGGATGTGGCTTTCCACCTCAGGTGTGGGTGGTGAAGGGTGACCGTGTGAGAGGGATGGGCTGGGTGCTGTTAGAGTGCAGTGACACCTGGATTTTGCTAGAGATGCAGGAAGGATTGCTTTGGACTCGGGGGTTGTGAGGCAGTTTGTGTGCAGCACAGGGTGGTACAGTTGAGTCCCACAGCCCCATGCCCACACCATGGTTCAAACATCATTGAACCATTGCAGGTTCTTGGATGGAGACCTTGGGGTGCACTTGGCAGTTGGGTGCAGATTGCTCTGCTCCTGTACAAGAGGAGTGGGGGAATGTCTCCCAGCCCCCTGGTCTTGGGTATAGGACATGTCCCACATGGGGACTGTGCTCTAGGTGTCCCGTTGGCTGCCACCCCAGTGCAGTGGCGATGGGCAGGGTGCTGGAGCACGTGATAGCCCCCAAGCTGTGTGTCTCCGCAGCCCAGTGGGGTGTGGGAAGGCAGCACTCAGCCCTGGTGCAAGCAGCAGGTAAGCCCAGCTCTGTGCTCTCCATCGATGCTGTAGGACATTTGGCTTTGCTGGATGTGCTGGGGATAGCTGAAGGTGGTGCTTCCCCATCCCTCTCCATCCCTGGAGGAGCAGCTGGCAGCCGGGGCTGAGCACTCAATGGGAATCTCCAGTCCTGGCGCTGGTGTGGCTGAGCTACACCAGTGCTGGGGATACTGAGACAGCCCCCAAAACCCAACAGCATAAGGTGTGCTGTTGCCTTCCCCCACCCCAGGGTGGCTGCATTTCCGGGGTGGTTGGGCAGTACTCACATGGGTGCTTCCAGCGGTCAGGGGGACCTGCTGGGAAAGTCTCCTGCAGTGTCCACTGTCCAACATCTGTATCTGCTGGGTGTCCTCTGCAGAGCAGCATTGATGTGCCAGATGATGTGGGAAGGTGGTGAGAGCCGGGAGCAAAGCGTGGCTTTGGTGACAGTCAGACTCACCCAGTCCCTTGTGTGCTCAGAGCCGGTTCCTGGTTGTTTGCCATCCACGAGCAAAGTGGCAAACTCATCTCCCAGGTTTAGAAGGTTTTGTGGTTACAAACAAGTGGAGATGCCGGAGATGAGAGATGCCAGGCTGGAACCAGGGACACTGCTGAGGTGCGGGGAGGAGAACACATGGCCCGGGATGGAGAATGGGCTTAGTGGAGCTTAAAACATCCATGGGAGTTGGAGGAGATGGTAGGAAGGTCAGGGAGGTGCCTTCACATGGTGGGATGACGCAGTTTGTTGAGGGCAGCACGTGAGGCACATTTGTGTGACATCAGCATGGATGGGGAACAGCACACACCAGACACCCAGAGCCAGTTGGGCTGGTGCTGAGGGCTGCATCCGTCCTGGCATCATGTCCAGCAGCATCACTTGCCCCTTCCTTGGTGAGGGGCACAGCGGCACAGGAGGTGGCAGTGAGGCTGTGGTGGTGTGGCTGATGCCACTGTCCCTGCATTGTCATGGTCTGCATGGAGCAAGGCCACTGCTGGAGCACCCAGAGAAGGTCTGCAGTGACCGCAGCCCTGGAGCAGACCCTGGTGGGACATGAGGCTTTTCTCTGGCCGCCCGCAGCCCTTGGCAGTGAGCAGTGGGCATTAGCACTCCCTTTCAGTACTGCCCAGCTCCAGCTCCAATGTCCAGCACCAGCTTTGCACCATCAGCGATCCCTTCTGAGCTCCACCAACCACGTGCCACAGCACCCTCCTCTCCAGAGACATGAAAGAGCTGCTGAAGCTTCATCCCTCAAGTGAAGCAGATCCTGCCATGTCCCACTCTGCTCTTATCTCTGAAACAGTGTGGTGCAGGTCGTCCCCCACCTCCCACACCTGAGTACACCCCGAGTGCTCCTCACAGCAACAGCCGCAGTCCCTGCCCAACACCCCGGCTCTGGTGCAGCGTCTCAGAGCAAAATAACCCATAATAGCTGCTCTTTGCTACAGCAGTGCTGCCAGGGGGGACAGCACCAGAGTCTAGTGTCTTACACAGAGGAGAACTTGTCTTTCCCCAGTTATGGGTTGGCTTGGCCCTGCGGTGGGCAGTGCTTGCTCCTCGGGCACTGGGAATTACCCTGACCAAAGCGCTGGGAGGGAAGCTGGGCATAGGCTGGGGAGCACAGGGAGAGGAGCCAGGCATCCTGGCTTGTGTCAAAAATAGTGTGGCCAGCAGGTCTGGGGAGGTGATTGTGCCCCTGTACTGGGCACTGGTGAGGCTGCACCTCGAGTGCTGGGTCCAGTTCTGGGCTCCTCACCATCAGAAGGACATTGACGTCCTGGAGCAAGTCCAGAGAAGGGCAACCAGGCTGGGGAAGGGGCTGGAGGGCAAATCCTCTGAGGAGCAGCTGAGGGAGCTGGGGGTGTTCAGCCTGGAGAAGAGGAGGCTGAGGGGAGACCTTCTCCCCACCAACACTGACCTGACAGGAGGGTGCAGAGAGGTGGGGGATGGTCTCTTCAGCCAGGGGACAGGAGATGGGACAAGGGGCAATGGGCTCAAGCTGTGCCAGGGCAGGGTCAGCTCAGATGGGAGGGAAAAGTTCTTCCCTGAAAAAAGAAGGTTTATGGGGCTCTGGAACAGGCTGCCCAAGGAGGGGGTTGAGTCACCATCCCTGGGTGTGTTTAAGAGATGGGTAGATGAGGTGCTCAGGGATCTGCTTTAGCATAGTAGTGGAACGGTTGGACTTGATGATCTTAAAGGGTTTTTCCAACCTTGTGATTCTGTCCCCCCAGTTCATTATTCAGGCTGGGAACTCAGTTTTCCATGGGGAAGCTGACCCTTTGGATTGTCCATCCTGCCCAGGTATGGGGGGCTGCCCTCAGGGCAGGTGTCTCAGCATCCTCCTGGTGTGAGCCTCCCCGGGGAGGGAACCCCAGCCCGCTGGGGTGGCAGGACAGGCTGTGTGGGGAAGGAACATGAAACTGGCTGTGCTTCTTTCTCTAGAAAATGGGGAGACAAAATCCACTTCAGCATCTCCCTGAGCACACAAAAGGTGGTCAGAAAAAAGGAAAGGGACTGAGTGTTGAAAAAAGTAAAACAGGATAAAATGTCATGTTTCAAGAACGCTTTATCAGTGACCAAAGGCGGAGATGGGGCTTTGATGAAGTCCACGAGGCCGTGAATGACTGGAGGAACAGGGGTTTCAGTGTTGGTTTTCAGAGTTGTTCCTGCTGGAAACTCTGGGTAGTTGCAAACTATTGAGGACAGTTCTAACAGTTAATTTATATCAGTGCAAAATAAAAGCAAAATGTGGTGGCCAGGAGAAGCTCTGCCTCTCAGCAACTTTTTTTCCTCTTTCATTCCTGTCATAGAATCCCAGCCTGGTCTGGGTTGGAAGGGACCCCAAGGATCACAGAGCTCCAACCCCCTGCCACAGGCAGGGACACCAACCTCCAGGCCTGGAGCTACACAAGGTTGCCCAGGGCCCCAGCCAACCTGGCCTTGAACACCCCCAGGGATGGGGCACCCACCCCCTCTCTGGGCAGCCTGTTCCAGCCCCTCACCACTCTCTCTGTAAAGAACTTCCCCCTAAGATCTAATTTAACCCTTCCCTCCTCCAGCTTCACTCCATCCCCCTTGTCCTGCCAGTCTCTGCCCTTGAACAAGCTGATTCCCCTCCTGTTCCTCTGCTCCCTTCAGGGACTGGCAGGCTGCAGTGAGGTCCCCCCACAGCCTTCTCTTCTCCAGGCTGACCCAGCCCAGCTCCCTCAGCCTCTCTCCATAGGGGAGCTGCTCCAGCCCTCTGAGCATCTTTGTGGCTCCTCTGAACCCTCCTCTGTCACCTGCTTGCCCTTAGTCTGGTGACTGATGATTGGGTCCATCCCATTTTATTTATTTATTGTACTGATTTGATTTTACTCTGTTTTAAGGAAATGCTTAGAGCTTGGGAGGCACAGGAGTTGTATGATCCTATCCCCCCTGCGGCTCTGCGCGGGCCTGTGCGCTGCCTGTGGGATAACAGGCTCGGCGCCTGCAGCTGGGGGTGGCTGAGAACTGGTGGTGGGGAATTCTATACAGTGAGGAGAATTTTAGGGGAGCTGGGAGGGAGATGGCTCTTTACCTTCAAGAAGGTGGCAACCAAGAGACAGGGTATCAAAGCTGTGTGTGTTTTCAAACGCTCCAGAAAAGGAGATTGGAGACTTCTTCCTCCTCTTGTGAGGGAAAAAAAAGGAGAGGCAGTCACCATAATCAAAAGGCAGCGAATTAGAAGCACTGAAAGGCAGGAGGTTTTCTTGTGTGGTGGGTGGTTGGCTGCTGGAGCATGTTGCCAAGAGTTGGGTGCTTGAGCGGGGCTCAGAGGGCCCCAGCTGGCAGGTGGCATCCATAGGTGACGGGAGCTCTTTGCGGAGGAGTTGCCGTGCTGGCAAGTTGGAGCATAGGAAGTTCCCCAGCAACATGGGGAAGAACTTTTCCCCAGTGAGGGTGAGGGAGCCCTGGGCCAGGCTGCCCAGGGGGGTGTGGAGTCTCCATCTCTGGAGAGATTCCAGCCCCGTCTGGACACCTATCTGAGTCATATGTCCTAGGGAGCTGCTTTGGCAGGGGGTTGGACCCGATGATCTCTTGAGGTCCCTTCCAACCCCTACAGCTCTGTGATTCTGTGATTCTGTGATCCATAGCCCTGCTGCTGCCTTCCAGGAGGTTTCTTAGAGCTTCTTCTGAAGTTCTTCTGCGCGTGGCGGGCCACTCACTGGTGTGAGCCTGCATGATAGCCCTGGGAGGCTTGGAGCGACCAGAGGACAGTGTGGGAACAGCGTTGGGAGCTCAGACCTCAGGCTAATTGTCGGGAGGCTCCGTAATGCTATTGTAAAACTAACTACTTACCAATAATTAATGTCAGCATTCAGATGGTGGGCTCTGGATCTTGACAAGAAATAATTGAAAAACCAAATGTGCAATTATGTCTGACAAGCAGCGTGTGCTTTTTTTGGTCACCAGAGCCTTGTGTAGTCATGTGTTAGACACGGTTTTAGATCATTATTATTGTTTATATGGTGGGTGTCAGAGGAAGGAAGAATTTTAGTTTCAAGCCCTCCGTTGGCTATTTATTTTAAAGTCATTAGATTTGTTTTCAGACTTAACTACGCTTAATGTGCGAGACTCCTGCTGAATAAATCAGACCCTGATATAGGAACTGCATCTGTTTGCTGAGGGAATGGAGCCAGCTGGAAGCTCAACCCCGTCTGCACCAGGGCTGTCACCAGCCAGGGAGCCCGCTCGCAGCACAGATGTAGCTGTGTGGAAAAGCATGTGCTGCTCCCAAACTCGAGGTAGAATCCCAGAGCTTCTGGGGTTAAGAGCTGGCTGGGGAGATACTGATGGGGTTCCTTTTTATTGCAGCATTGACAGCAGTGTGGTAGAGGTGTTGAAAAGGATGGGAGGTCTCCTGGAGGTGAAGGTCCAGGGCTCTGTGGTGCTGGTCTGGAGGAGGCAGGGTTCTGTGCAGGCAGAAGTGTCCCCAGCAGGTTCTTCATGGTGGCACACAGAGGTGGCCTGGCCCTGGCATGGTGTGGTGTGTCCCCATATGCCAGACTGTGCTTAGGTAGTCTGGTTGTTTTCAGGCTCTGTCTTCAAAGATCACAGAATCACAGAACTGTAGGGCTTGGAAGGGACCTCCAGAGATCATGGAGTCCAACCCCCTGCCAAAGCAGGGTCCCTAGGACAAGGCACACAGGTCGGCATCCAGACGGGGCTGGAATATCTCCAGAGAGGGAGACTCCACACCCCCCTGGGCGGCCTGTCCCAGGGCTCTGTCACCCTTACTGTGACAGATGTGACCTTCCAGCTGGAGGAGAAGGTACCAAGAGGTGGTTCTACCTACTTTCCTCTTCAGTTCACCCTTCTCCGGCTCACTGGTGGCGTCTTTCCTTCTCCCCACATTCCTTGCTCAGACCCTTGCAGTCATGTCCTCCCTAGCAGTTCCTGTAATCCCAGGGATGCTCTGCCCTGCGGTGGCATTAGCTCTTCTGCAGGCTCCTGTCCCAGCTGACCAGTCCTCACCAGATCCACAGCGTTCAGGGAGGACAACCTCCATGTGTGCCCAAGCTAGAAGCTATGGTTCTCCGACCCTCGTGAGAGGGCTGCACACCCCACGGGGGGACAGGCTGAGCCTTTCCAGGAAGCCAGATGATTTAAATTGTTTCCCTTTTCTTTAAAAGACCATCTGTGGGATTTTCAGTCCCAGAGCATGAAGAGTTTGAGACTCATCCTGTGTCAGAAAGAGAGAAAACTACTAATAGTCAGGCAAGGTATTCAGTAAGCTGTGGAGCTCTCTGAAGGGTTCTCACCAGCCTTCTTCAAAAAGAAACCAACCAACCAGCACAGCCCCCTGCAAAAGTCCCTTCTGGCCAGTGCTGGAGAAGCTGGTGGTTTGGTTTTGTACTGCAGCGAGTGCAGAAGCTGTGGGAAACACAGGCAGGGTTCTTGAAAGCCAGAAGAAGGTCAAACATCCATGTATGAAGAGACAGCAGTGCTCAGGCACATCCCAGTTCCCGTGGGACCGGCATGTTTTCTGTGTAATCCACACCAGTTTGCCAGACGCCAGGGACTTGGAGGACTTTGGTTGGGGTGAGGTGGAGAAGCATCCCTTTCTGGAGCTGTGAAGTACCGAGGTGTGGGAGCTATCATGTCTTCAGCAAAGCTGAGTTACCAGGAAATCCTTTTCCTTGGGTCTCCTGCCCAGCTCAGGGCAGTTCTGGGAATGGCACAGAGCCTCATAGCGTCCTCACGTTGAGTGTGTGTGTCCCTCCTACAGCAGGACACCTGCCGTGCGTTTCACTCCCCGCCTGGGGGGTTCCCAGCCTCCTGCCTTCTCTCCTGCCCGTCTTTGCCTGTTGCTCCTTTCATCCCATCCCTCCTGAGCTGTGCTGAGCCGCTGTGGCCTCGATGCGTGGGCTCCTCATGACGCGTTGGGGGACCCGTGGATGCCTGTCACCCCCTCAGTCACTTCTTAGTCAAGCAACATAGAGCTCTTTCAGCGATATAAATAAACCCTTCATCTATTCCCTTTGTTTTCCCCTGGATTTCTTTGTCTCTGGTGACATTTGCACGCTTGAAAATTTCAAGAGCCTGGCAGCTCTTCCCTTCTCATCTCACAGTCAGTTTTTAACCTGCACCATTTGTGTGTCGTGGTTTCTATCTGCCTGGCTTCCTTTGCTCCTGGCAAGCAGCATGCCTTTGTTTTTTTGTTGGAGAAGCCAAATTTCTTGTTGTATTTGGTTAGACTTTCCTCTTCAAACCATCCTCGAGATATTCCTAATAAGGACTGAAGGGAATTTGTTTTGCTAATACCTTAGGAATTCTTCGTGGCTCTTTTGTTCTGGTTTGTGTTTTAACTTTGTTTAATTTCTAGAGGAGAGGCAGCCTGATTTGGGCCTGGAGTTTACCTTTCCTGAAGGATTTGGAGCTGCTGAGCATCCCTTGAGGAATGCACGCTCGATTAAGCTCCTCTTGCATCTCCTGAAGCGGTGCTTGTTGTCAGGAAAGGTCGCGTGGTTAGGTTGGAAAAAATCTCTTGGTGCTGCTTGGTTTGTTTGTTTTCCCTGGATTTTAGCACTGACACCACACCACAGCACAGCACCAAGTGCTGCATCAGTCACTCTGGGATTTTTCAAAGCTGTTGGGTCCCTGTTTAAGAGCTGGCTGCCCTTAGAGGCAGGTGGGGGATCCTACTTGAGGTATCTCTCATCTAAAAAGCCTTTAGGTCCTTCTAAATTTACAAAGTCCATAACAATAACAGTATTTATTGAGCAAATTTCTTCCAGGAAAACCTAAATGGCAGTTACTATACACCACTGCCTACAAAAAAATGTGGTCTTACAGTCCCATGTTAGTTTATTCTGGGGAGAGACAGGAGAAAACTTCAGTGTGTCCCAGATAAGGTCAGGGTTTGGGGCTGCTTCTCTTCCCTCAAAGAGTTCCTGTGCATGCCCAATTAGTGTGATCCCCTCAAATCTCACTGCTTGACTTGGAGCAGGGGCCTCACAGCCTTTGAGAGCTGCACATTCCGGGTGGCTTTGGCTTTTTTGGCTGAGTTTGTAGATGATCAATGTGTTCCAGAAGGTCACGAGTCGCCAAGGGTGGATCCACCAACCTTCTGAAGAAAACCAACCAATCAACCAAGTGTATACAGCCTGTGGGACCATGGACAAAACATGTAGAGAGATTTGAAGTAAAACCTGCGGTGTAGCAGTGACCTTGACGTTCTTGAAGCACAAAGTTCACCTGAGCACGTGGAAGATGCCCTGAAGCTCTGACCAGCTTTTTCTTTTATGGTGTTCTTCACACCCACTGATGGAGGAAGGAGTTCCCATTCCCTAAAATCACTTCAGAGAAGGAGGGAACAGATTTTTCCTCCAATGTGTGCTCTCAGAGTGGAAACTCACACTTGAAGAATGAGCGGTGGCATCTTGGAAAGTGACAGTTGTGAGGAGAACTGAAACCTCCTGGTGGAACACAAGTGATGGCAAACTCCTTGTACAACTTCTTGAGCAAGAGAAAAATTGTATTTTAGGTATTTGCAGCAGCATGTGCAGCCACCCAGTGCTGGGCAGGGTGCTAGTGGCTTATGGTGTCCTGCTGCAGTGCCTGCCCATCAAAATGTGCCCAGGTTCCCCAGCGCTCGTGGGAAGTCAAGAAGTAGAAGGCATATTTTACTGTGTGTGTAGTACACATTAAGGAAGCCTGTTTGCTTCATTCTAGAGACATCTATAGAGGTGGTTCCCTCCTATGGAGGGGGGATTCCTGCTAACAGCATCTCTTTTCCAGCATCCCAAGCGGAGTGTTGCTCAACAGCCATCCATGCTGGAAGTATGGTGCCTGCTTTGGAAAAACAGTGACACAGAGGAGGGACCCAGAGATGTGATGGTTACTCCAGAACTTTATGCATCAAATCAAGACAGCCCATCACTGGCTCAAGCTGCAGGTGTACATTTGAGAGAGGAACAGCTCTGTGAGCAGTGATTCAGGAGGTTGAATTGGATGACTGAGGTTGGTCTCTTTGGCTTTCACGTCTGCAAAGGAGCATCTGAAAGCTGAAGGAGGAGGCATGGAGAACAGAAGAAAAGTGCTCAGCTGTAACACTGGAAAAACAGCTCCCATCTTTCCTCTCTTTCAAGCCTGAACGTGACAGTGTTTTTGCTGAGAACTGTCTTTGAAAAATGCCCAATGAAGGACACTACATCATGTGTTTGCTTCCTGACTCCTTCTGCCTCCCTCCTCCCTGTGTAAGGCTTGGTGCAGCTGAACTGCCCCTGGGAGCAAGTGAGAGCTATGGGGAAGGGGTAGGAAGGCCACCACAAGTAATTTATCAGGTTTAAAATGGTTTTTTTCTATCTCTGCTGGCATCATCCACATGTAAAATTAGTTCATTTAAATCTGTGCTGTCCATTCCATTTCTCTTAGCTCCAGTTATTGCAGGAACCTTCTGGTTCTTTTAAAACCATGGAAGGCATCTGTAAATTGTACCTAGTTTGAGCCTTCTCCATTATTTTCTTCCTTTTCTTTCTGGAAGCTGAGGCCTTGTGGTTTCACACAGGAGGCACCAACATCACAGGTTTCCAGAAGACGAGTTGTAATACCACACTAGTGATGTTGTCCTGGTGGGCTCTGCCAAGTGTGTTTCCCCACGTGCCTGCTGCACAGTGCCCATCGCTGTGCTCTGCTGAACTTCTGCAGACCAGCAGCATGTACCAAGGACCATACAAGAGGGTGTTTGAGGAGTGTGAAGGGGAACACAGCTTCCTCTGCCGGGGGCATTGGGTGTCTTTGTCACTGATACCGTCAAGGCATTAGTGATGTGTCTCTGGTTCTCCCAGCTTGAGCAGTGTCCAGGACATACCTGAGGAAGATCTCCCTCTACTCTGCCCTGGTCAGGCCCCACCTGGAGTATTGTGTCCAGTGCTGGGCTCCCTGGGATAAAACAGACAGGGATCTCCTGGAGAGAGTCCAGAGGAGGCTACGAAGATGCTGAAGGGCCTGGAGCATCTCCCCTATGAGGAAAGGCTGAGTAAGCTGGGACTGTTCAGCCTTGAGAAGAGAAGACTAAGGGGGGACCTAATTAATGTTTATAATTATCTTAAGCAGGGGATGCAGGGGGAATCAGCCAGCCCCTTTCCAGTGTCTGTGGGGACAGGACAAGGGGCAATGGCTGCAAGTTGGAGCACAGGAAGTTCTGCACCAACATGGGGAAGAACTTTTCCCCAGTGAGGGTGAGGGAGCCCTGGGACAGGCTGCCCAGGGGGGTGTGGAGTCTCCTTCTCTGGAGAGATTCCAGCCCCATCTGGACACCTATCTGAGTGAAATGTCCTAGGGAGCTGCTTTGGCAGGGGGTTGGACCCGATGATCTCTCGAGGTCCCTTCCAACCCCGACAATTCTGTGATTCTATGACTCTCTGTTTGTTGCTGGGGTGGAAGAGTCTTGTTTGGCTGTGTTGATTCAGAGCAGTGTGTCCTCGTCCACAGTTGTTTCTCTTTCTTCTCTGTTTGAGAAGATACACAGGAGCTGACGTTGAAGACTGATCCTCCACTGATCTCACTTTGCCCCTCCCCAAAAGCTCAGCAGGATGTGTGCTATAAAAATAGCCTCATTAGAAGCCATCGGAGTACATCTGCAATCACAGCTCACTCAAAGGGGAGCACAGAGCACGCATGTTTCTGTTGCTGTCTTCAGAGAATTACATGACAAATTATTCCTAGCTGGAAGAAATGTCCTTTTATAATTGGGGGTTTTTCTCATTCCTTCACCAGGGAGGAGCGTGTGTTTTTTAAGTAGCTTTTAGTCACTTTCATTATTTATGAGAACGCTGCTCCAGATCAGAACAAGCAAACTGCAGATGTGAGCTGCTTCTGGCTGCAGCGGCTGACGGGCCCCATTTGCTTCCAGCCGCTGCCGGCTCCACGTACGGCAGTCGGAGAGAAACGCTCTCCAAAGAGGAAAACTCCTCCATATCTCAGCTCTTTGGTTTGCAGCCCCTTCTCCTCCTTGCCTGCTTCCACAGGAGCTGGGCTGGCCTCATGGGCAGTGTGACCCTGCAGAGGAGAGGGCTGTTTCCTTTCTGTCCTTCCATCTAGAAGAGCTCCTTGCATCGCTCCTTACGCTGATGGCAGTGAGGCATCGTCCAGGCTGTTCAGCTTTATAGCCAAAGCTAATACTTCTGGCGTGGTGGTTTGTCCATATTACCTGCCTGTGCTACAGCCTCAGGCCTTCATGAACTGCCATGGGTGTAGGAACAAGGGAAGCTGGACCTCACTCAGTCCAGGAACCCATTTTTACCCCTGTCTTTCCAGTTCCTCACTATGAGTCGTCAAGGCCTCTGTAAGTCTCTCCTGCCTTCACATGCTTGTATTTGACATGAAAGTGGCCGTAACGTCATCGGGAGATGAAAGTCTGATGATCAAAGCAGGCAGCAGTGTTGAAATGAGCATTGTGAGATGGCAGAGCTGGTAATACAGTAATTGGCTACGTGGCCTACTTAGCCAGAGCAGCGATACCTGGGAGCGCAGTGTTTGTTTGCCTCTGTAATGTTTAAGATCCATGGAGTCTGTTCTGGGAAGTGAAACAGCACCTCACCTGTGGGAGCAACCAGGCACACGCTGCTGAGTGACTCTGTGAGCAGCGAGCCATCCCAAAGCTGCTGTCTCCACTCCTTGGCAAGGAAGAGCCTCTTGGATTGCCAAGCTCCACAGGTCAGTGAAGACAAGCCATTGCACAGTAAAGGAGGTTGGTATCCCCCAGGAAAGCTCAAAGACATGGAGGAGAAGTTAGATGCACCCTGTGGAAGGAGGTAGGGTTGAAGTCAGACGTGCCTGTGCACCTCTCTAATCTCTGGTCTGATTTCTTTGAGAAATACTCTATGGAAGCAGTGCTGGCTTTGAAGATGCTCTTTTCAGGAGCATCATGCCAGGGATGTTCAGTGCAGTTGGACCTGCAGAGGCAACTGGAGATGATCCCTGGAAGGCCACACCTGAGCACTGTAAAATGGCCTTGTTTCACCCAGCAAAGCGATGGCATGAAGCTGGGGACTGCGTTCGGGGCCACCACCCGCCCCCCACCCCACCCCACCCCACCCCCTACCCCCACCCCTCACCCCACCCCCCCCCCCGAGAGGGATGGCTGCAGGTACCCAGTGGGGGCATCTGACTCATGGCAGGCTCTCCCTTATTCTTTGTGCTGCTGTCTCCACCAAGTGGAGGCTCTGCCCAAATCCCTGGTGCCAGCGTGTTACCCAGCAGTGTCCCACAGGAATGCAGAAGATGGGGTTGCCCTCGGTGTGAGCGTGAGTTCGGTGCTGGGCAGTCACAGTGCTCCGGGACCTGGTCACCTCATTTGACTTAGCTGACGTCCCAGAAGCTGCATAGTCTCTCCTCTTTGTATGCCCTCACCCCAAACCAGTAAGACTTGCTTCCAGCCTTGGGATCTGTGGAGCTGAATATTCACTCCTGTTCTTACTCATCCTCCTCTTGACGCCTTCCCAGCAGCTGCACATCGGCTCCAGTGGTGCTGCCAGCAGGGAAGGAACAGCAGAACCAGGTCTTGACATGGTTGTGCTGGACCCAATTTCTTACCCCCACCAGGCAGCATGTTCTCTATGGCAGGCATGAGAATCTTGGAGAAGTATGTTCTGGATCTGCTGCTGCTTTATCCTTGTCTCTAACTGGAGGCTGCTCATCAGCAGAGGAGGCAAAATTTGGCACCAGTGCAGCATCACAGGCTTGGAAGGGATGCAGGACCGAAGGGGTGGTAAAGACATGATGCTTTACTGGGTCACCTTGGTTCAGCACATGGGTTCCTTCCTGGCTTGATGGAGACTGCAGTGAATGTTGTCTTCTACATGACACCAGTTTGGCTGTGGCTGTACATGTACCCCTCCATCCTGTCTGAAGGTTTCTGGGGTCAGTAATTCCTTTGTCTCCTGTTTTGCTGCGTGGTTTTGGTACTGTTTGCCCAGCCGAGCCAGGAGCCATGCTCTGCTGTCTCATGAGGATCGTTCCTGCAGCCCAGCTTCCCCCTGCACCCAGAGACAATTATCTCCAGTTTGGCACAGCATCATTTCAGCAAACTGGGTAACAGCTTCAGGCCCAAGAAGCCCAGACTGATTGTGATTTTGCTCAGGTCGCAGGAGCACAGAATGGATTTCACATGGGACAAGAAGAAAGTGATGCTTGTTCTTCCTAGGAGAGCTGTCTTCTACCATTGCTGCCACCTTCTGCTCTCCAGAGCTGTGCAGTGGAGACATGAGTGAGCTTTTGGAGAGCTCAGACCTGCTCTGAGCAGTGCTGTGCTGCTGGGTGTATTGCTGTCTGTCAGCCCTGTGCCTCCTGGCCTGGAAAGGGACCCACCTTCATGCTTTGGTGATGGGGTGGTCGTGGTTTAACCCCGTCAGCAGCTACGCAGCCGCTCACCTGCTCCCCACAGTGCAATGGGGAGAGAATAGAAAAGGGTAAAACTGGTGGTTTGAGGGAAAGACAGTTCAGTGCAACAGAGAATGAAAATAATGATAATAATAATAGAATCTGCAGAAGCAGCGATGCCCAGCACAGCTGCTCACCACCCAGAACTGATGCTCAGCTGCTCCTGAGCTGCACAGCCTCCCAGCCAACCCCCAGAGCGTGACACCATACGGTATGGAATATCCCTTTGGCCAGTCTGGGTCATCTGTCCTGGCTGTGTCCCGTCCCACCTTCTTGGGTGCCCCTCACCTTCTCACTGGAGGGCAGGACGAGAAGCTGAAAAGCCCCTGACTGCTTGGCAAGAACTGAAACCACAAGTGTGTCATCAACATTGAGTTCATCTTGAATCCCAAACACAGCTCTACAGTAGCTCCTGCTAGGAAAAACGCTTACTGTATCCCAGCTGAAACCAGGACAGGTGTCCAAGCAGAATGAGAGGCTGAACCATCTCATGATGTTCTCTGAACATCACCTTTGATGATCACTGTGATGCTGGGTGTTGGGGACTGCTTTCTCTGTCACTGCTAGCAAGAGACTGGTAAGAGTCTGATCGCCTGCCAGTGATCTTGTTCTGTAGTCTTCAGACAAGTTCTCCTGCGTAGTCTCCATCAGTGCTCACAAGAGGCTGCAGGGATAGTGAGGAAGATCCTCTCCCCGTGCACAGAAGGTAGGAGGGGTCCATCATCTTCACCTGCTGTTAGCAGCAGCTGGTGATGCTCTTCTCATGCGTCATATGAATAATCGTGGTCTCCTGGCTCCTCTGTCCCCTGCTCAGCACATCCAGAGGAGATGGAAGGAGGGCTGGGACTCTGTTCCTGTTTGATTACATTCATCTTAAGGTATTCTGCAAAGCTGTAATGTTCCTCAGGTCACCAAGCTGGAGGCAGTCTGCAGCTGAAGTTTGGCTAAAGCTTGAAAATCTCTGGGAGATAAGAAATGAAGTGCTGGGAGAGCAGAGCTCTTTCTTCTTATGCAAAACAGTGATGGCCATGAAAGAGGTGACTAAAACTGCTCTCAGGTGGTGTGGGACTCCTTCCAGTGTGGTGTAGGTCAACAGCAAAGCTGGAGTTGAGAACAGCATTGACTCTTTTTGGCGTGCAGAGCCTGGATGCTGCACCCTCGGTGCCCTGGAATATCTGGCTCATGCAATAAAACGCCGGCACCTCAGGGTGTCAGCAGAGGGTGCGTGTCCTGGAGCTGCCCTGGCCAGGAGCCAGCTGGAGACACAACTACCAGCCCTTCTTCTGGGTGTACATGTATACACACGTGTGTGCATATGTGCAGCACACACACCTATATGTACTTAGGTGTATTTTTACTGCTACACTTCATCTCAAAATAATAACCTGAAGACTTTCTCACTGCTCTGGAGCTTCCCTGGGATCTGAGCAGGACCTGGGGCTCTGCAGAGGTCTCTGCTGGGTCACCGGGCAGTGCCCGGCTTCATGTGGTGCCAGGGTGTGTGGCAGGGAGCAGGGGGGCTGTGGGTGCACCCCTACCCACTCTCTAACCTCGGTACATCTGCTGGCTGCTGCCTTCCTCTCTCCTGGGAAGTGTCCAAAGACAGAGAAGGTCTCTGGTGTGCAGTCGTGGCGGGGCTGTGGCACAGGGCTGGCAGTGCTCTGTTCATGACAGTTTTGAGGGGATCTGCAGGCTCCTTTTGGGGCTTCTCACTAGAAATCATGCAGGAGACAGCTGCTCAAATATTTGGAGCTAGTGTCCTTCTGCACACCAAGGAGCTGCTGAGGACATCCAGGGCGATGTGGGAGGAACAGTATTGCTTTGAGTTACTGTTTGGAGGCTTTGGTCCCACCTACGAGCTGACAGCTCAGCTGGGGAGTCCCTTTCTTGGCAGAGAGAGATCCACAAAGTCAGCATGTGTGAAGAGGCAAAGCTTTTGGAAGGACTTTGGTCTGCTCTAATGGTTTATATACATTCCTACAGCTTCAGGCCACCAGGTCTGGCCAGTGCACACCAGCACTGAACCCAGTGACCTGGAGCCAGCCAGATGCAGATGGGCTCACAGGCTTGGAGAGATTTGTTCTCCCTGAGCACATCCTTTGGAAAACAGTTGTTCCAGTGGACCACTATCCATGCTAATATGTTATGGCTCATTTCAGTTCCAGCTTCCAGTGATGAGCTCGTACTCTACTCTTCCCTGCCAAATTCAGGGAAGACAGTATTTCCTCCACATGAAGATGATAATAGGCTGCAATCAGATCATCTCTCAGTCTTCCTTTTGGCATGAGAAGCCAGTTGAAGTTGTTCAGTCTTGTAAAGTCATAAAGGGTCTTTTCCCAGTCTCAAAGCATTTCAGTGCCTCTTTTTAGAACCATCTCCAGCTTTTCTAACCACCTTTCAAAGACGAGGGCGCTCAGTCTGACCGCATCACGCTGGGACTGGCTCCCCCTCGGCTTCCTGCAGGCACAGAATCACCCCCCTGTGTAACCTCAGGTGCTTGTATCTGAAAATGGCCTTAGTCCTTAAGTCAGAGCCTGCTCTCTGTGGCTGCAGTGTGACCTAGGGGCTGTTTGTGGGTACACCCACATTCCTGGACACATTTGACCACGCCACAGCTGCTGAGCCTGCTCACGGAGTGATGGACCCACTGGTGGTGGTGTCCCTCCCGCAGTCATCGCTCTCCACCCCTCCCTGGGTCACCCATCATTTTTAGCAGCAGTGAGGTTACCTTTCATTCCAGAGCATTAATAAACCTGCCCCACGTCAGGCAGTTCAGGAGCCCTGTGGAGAGGCCTCAGCCTGGGAGCAGCGTGCATTGAGGGCAGCATTTTGCCTGGCAGCACGTGGCCGGTTGCTCACAGTGAGCGGCATACAGCTGCTTCATCAGGGTCTGAATGTGGCCTGATGCAAAGCTGGGCACCACTGAAAGGTCTCTTAGATCCTTACCCAGTTCATAGTCTCTTCAGGAAGCCATATCCATAGCCTCACTGCGAGTTGTATTAGCATTTAATTCCACATCTCTTCCCCCCTGCATTGATTTTTATGATGTTCTCTCCAGGATGGGCAAGTTACAGGTTGCTGCACCATCTATCCCTGAGGCATTTCACCTTCACTTCAGGTGCAAAGCTGGCTTTCACTGCCTCCTGTCACCTCTCTGCCTTCCAATGGGAATTGTACTGGTTTGATTCTGATCTTCCTTCCCAGTCATCACCAAGGGAGGGATGGTGCTGTCTGTGTGCCCTGTCTGGTCCCTCTGCCCGTTGCTTTTGCTCCTTTATCAGCGTTTTGCATTTCACACCTTCTCAGTTGGAATCACAGAATCACAGACTGGTCTGGGTTGGAAGGGACCCTAAGGATCACAGAGCTCCAACCCCCTGACACAGGCAGGGACACCAACCTCCAGGCCTGGAGGTTGCCCAGGGCCCCATCCAACCTGGCCTTGAACACCCCCAGGGATGGGGCACCCACCCCCTCTCTGGGCAGCCTGTTCCAGCCCCTCACCACTCTCTCTGCAAAGAACTTCCCCCTAAGATCTCATCTAACCCTTCCCCCCTTCAGCTTCACTCCATCCCCCTTGTCCTGCCATTATCCAGCCTTTTAAAAAGTTTATTCCTCTCCTGTTTTATGCTCCCTTCAGGTAGTTTGATGGATTTGAGATTAATCCCACCCTGCCCCCTTCCCTTGCTGGTTTGTACTGGTGCTCCTGGACGCTGCCTTTCCCTTGGCTTGAGAAGGGGTGCTCAGCTGCACCACCGCCGGGTGAGATTGATGGAATTCTTGGACATCCAATAATATTACCATAAAGATTGCCCAGCTTTCAACCACATTTTCTCTGTCTTCATTCATCTTTCTCACTTGTAAAAGGCCTGGATGATTTTGGGAGCGTGGGGGGAGCATGTGTGCAGAGGGTGGCAGTGAGTGGGGAGGCAGGTCAAGGCTAATCCTCGCTGTTTAGGGTTATTAATTGTACATCCCATAATGAGACTGAAAGGATGAATAATAAAAGATCTGGCAGGATGATGTGACTGACCCATTTTGAAGTAGCGGCTCCATGTCGGTGTAGGAGGCTGTGCAGTAATTGCTGCAGAAGATTGTTCTCTCCATTCATCTGCTCCCCTCACCACCATCTCCCCAGGATTACTGCCTGGGCACTTCCACCTTCAGTGGCAGCAGTTTAATCTCTCTACCTGCCCCGTCACCGGTATCACCAACCACCACGGGTGTTGCTTCTCTAACATTTGAATTCAAACCTTGTTCATAGAGTCACAGAATCCCAGACTGGTCTGGGTTGGAAGGGACCCCAAGGATCACAGAGCTCCAACCCCCCTGCCACAGGCAGGGACACCAACCTCCAGGCCTGGAGCTACACAAGGTTGCCCAGGGCCCCAGCCAACCTGGCCTTGAACACCCCCAGGGATGGGGCACCCACCCCCTCTCTGGGCAGCCTGTTCCAGCCCCTCACCACTCTCTCTGCAAAGAACTTCCCCCTAAGATCTAATTTAACCCTTCCCTCCTCCAGCTTCACTCCATCCCCCTTGTCCTGCCAGTCTCTGCCCTTGAACAAGCTGATTCCCCTCCTGTTCCTCTGCTCCCTTCAGGGACTGGCAGGCTGCAGTGAGGTCCCCTCACTGCTCTGCAGTGTTCTGAGCAGTGGGATCCCTCTGCTCTCACTCTTGCATGGTCTGATGACTCTCAGCCATGAGTTCAACCTATTTTTCACTTTATTTTGCCTATTACTTCTGCTTAAAACATTCTCAAACACCTTTGGCTGTTCCTGGTATTTGCACAACTCTAAGTATGTCAGAGTCTTTTCAGTCCCTGTTGCTGGGATGTCTGAGCTGTTGTTGTCTATTTGATTCTTCTGATTTCTGTGCAGACTGAACCAGCAATTACTTTACCTTTGCATTGCATGCTGGAGCTTACAGATAACCAGTATGAAAACCAGGGAGCCCGTGATGGGTGGTGGGGTGTTTGGAACAACAGCTGTAGTGGCTTGTTCCCCAGTCTTCACCTGCCGTGCTGCCTCCCTCTGCCTTCTGCTGGTTGTTGTACAGCTTTAGGGTGTCTGGTTTCCTTCCTTCTCTGAAGAGGTTTTGAATATTTATTTAGATGGGTTTCTCCCACGGATTTCCAGCTTTCTCCTTCCAAGATGAAAAGACACATGATTTCCTTAATCTGTTCCTGAACAGACCAGACCCCTCCTTCCCTCCCTCTGTCCTTCCCCACCCATCACACTTTCTCTGTCATCTCTGATAGTTTTATCTGGCCATAAAGTAACAGGCGCCCTAAACACCATCACACCACAGCCCATCCCCTTTGATCATCACTGTGTGTGTTCAGTGGGGCCATGCCAACACCGTGGGCTGCTTGGAAGGTTTGAAAGAGTGGGTGCTGAACCCGGGGAGGAGTACACAAGGGTGGAGGTAGATCCATATCACAAATGTCTGGAGGACATAAGGCTTCTCCTTTGCATATATGGAGCTGTGTTTGATAGAGCTGTGTTTGATAGAGCTGTGTTTGATAGAGCTGTGTTGGATGGAGCTGTGCTGGATGGAGCTGTGTTGGATAGAGCTGTGTTGGATGGAGCTGTGTTGGATGGAGCTGTGCTGGATGGAGCTGTGTTGGATAGAGCTGTTCTGGATGGAGCTGTGCTGGATGGAGCTGTGTTGGATAGAGCTGTACTGGATGGAGCTGTGTTGGATAGAGCTGTGTTGGATGGAGCTGTGTTGGATGGAGCTGTGCTGGATGGAGCTGTGCTGGATGGAGCTGTGTTGGATGGAGCTGTGTTGGATAGAGCTGTGTTGGATGGAGCTGTTGGTGGGCTGGCTGGATGGAGCTGTGCTGGATGGAGCTGTGTTGGATGGAGCTGTGTTGGATGGAGCTGTGTTTGATAGAGCTGTGTTGGATGGAGCTGTGTTTGATAGAGCTGTGTTGGATGGAGCTGTGTTTGGAGCTGTGTTTGATAGAGCCATGTTCCTGGCCTACCAGGAGTCAGGTGAAATTCTGTGCCTTTGTTTCATGGTGTGTTTCCAACTGCTGCTGCTGCTCTGTGTGGGGATGAAGGTTATTGTCATTACTACAAAATGGGTTTCTTATTTTTGTCTGGTTACATTTTAATGACTTGTCACGTCTGAGAGACACGTGTACCTACCCACACTTCCTTTAAATAACAAACTAAAGGAATGTCCTCTCAATTGTGATTAGAGGGTGAGCACTTGGCAATGAGGATTCATGTTTTCTTCTCTTTTCCCTCCGTTCAGGGAGTGTTTGAAGAGGAGCCCACGGAGCCCGAAAGCAGAGGGCTCCGACTCGGTGACATCTCAGTCCTCACCCAGTGAAGAGGCTGGAATGATGACTGAGGTGAAGGTGAAAACAGAGGTACCAGATGACTATATTGAAGAGGTGATCTGGCAGGATGACACCAAAGATTCCAAGAAGAACATAAAAGATGGGCCAGGAGACGTGCCTGCAGAGATCTGTGTGGTCATAGGTGGGGTCCGGAACCAGCAGACGCTTGGTAAGCTGTGGGGTAACACACCCCATCAGTCGGTTCCCTGGGTCCATGGTGTTGGGAAGAGAAAGCTCTGGAGAGCCATTCCTGGAAGCTTTGCTCTGCCAGAGGGACTGGAAGGGCACATCAACCTCAGGGTCCTGGCTTGGGATTACTGACCTGTAACTTCTGTGACCTGTTTGTATCTGGTCAACCCTAAAGATTCAACCAAGATCAGGGTAATTAAGAAAAAGCTTATTATCTTCTTTTGACGTGTTCAATGACTTGCCCATCAGCCACTTGCAAAAGTCATGGTGACACAGAGCTGGTGGTAGGTGTGCTGGGCGTAGATCAGGAGGCATTCTGGAGGAACACCTGAGAAATAGTTGAAATGTTTTGAGGCAAGTGGCTGCTTTCTGTAAATAATCAGATTTAGCTCACAAACAGGTTTTACAGGTTGCTGTTTGGTTTTCTGATTGCTACTCAAGTTGTGGGAATAATTTTCTCTTGGCTGGCTGTGGTGTGCCTCCAACACAAGTACTTCCTATCCCCACCCCAAATCCAGCAGTGATGAGAAGAAGCTTTTTCTTTTTTATGGGAACATCCAACTGTCCTCTCCTCCTGCTTCAGGGAAAGGGCTTTCTGCAGGATCCTGGAGAGGCACCACTGAAGGGACTCTTGGCTCCAACACAGAGCAGGTCCCAGCAGAGACTTTTGAGACCTTACCAGTGGAAGTTGCTGATCAAAAGAAGAGCAGTTGGATCATGTTTCCTTCGAGGGACTCAAGAAAAAGCTTATTTGAGCTGCCCAGTATTGCTGCTGGGGTTGGTTTGTCTTGTAGGGGAAGAGAGTAGAGGTATTGATGGTAGGTTTTCTCTTGGTTTTTGCTTGATGATTATTCACACAGTTGGAAAGAAACCCTGGAGAGTGTGGTCAGTTGGTGACTGTATTTGGAACGTCATGGCCCTGCCTGTCCTTCCATCCCCAGCACGACAGCCACTAAGAGCAGCAGGGTGGGAGGTCACTGCTCTTTATGCTGGGTCAAAAACATCTAGGGGAAGCCAAAGAAGTCTGTAACTGGTTCCAACTTACATATCTTCTAGTTTGGAGGGCATGCTTTGTGTATGCTCAGAGTGTTTGTGTCCCCACAGCTCTCGAGAGGTTGATCACTGCATGGGCAACCCTGAAATGCAGAGGTGACCCAGGTATTCCAGGAGGGATGGGTGAAGAGACTGCTGTTGATCGGAGGCAGTAGGAGCTTCTCCTTCAGCTGTAGTCACCAGCCCAGGGCAGAAACACCTGCAGACTGGGTGTCAGCCATGGGGCACCCTCTTTTCCCCATGGCTTCTGTCTGGGCAGCAGCCAATCTGCAGAGGATGTCCCCTGAGTAGACTATAATGCTGTGCAAAGTGGGGAGTGGGCTTTTGCTGTTGGCCTGCTTGGATCTACACCATCATGTTGTACCTCTGGAGAGTATTGGGGTGGGGGGACCCTGTTGAAGGTGGAGGCACCGCGAGGAGAGGGACAGAGAGTTATTTACTAGTTAACAAGTGGTGCTTGAAGGCTGTAGAAAGGAAACTGGAGAACTTCTGTCTGGAAGGGCCTTTTCAAATGAAATGTGCATCATATTTGTTATTTTATAGCCTCGTGCTGGGTCTCTTTAAAGGCAGCTTGGTCCTGAGGCCATTGGCAGTTGGCGGCTGATGCCTTTGTGAAAAGAGCCCTGTAAGTGCCCCCATTCATCCGCCACTCACAGGACTCTGGCCTGTTGGGAGGTGGCTCTGAATAACTTTTCTGTTTGGCCACCAAATACTGTGCTCTGTGTGGACAGACCATGGTGCCCAGATATCAGTTCCTTGTGGTTTCTTGAACTGGCTCCCAGTCAATTCTTCTGTTCCCCTCAGTGCCCACAGAAGCCACAGACAGGCACTATTTCCATGGCTGCAGACATCTGGGTGACTCGCACAAGAACCATCCCGTGCTGGCTGCTTTGCTGGCTGCTGCTCTGGAATGGCCCAAAACCCCAAACAGCTGAAGATGTGGGTACCTGCCTCCGAAGCAAAGGCTTTGTGCTCTCTGCTGCTGCTCACCAGTGCTTCCAGGAACTTCTGCCTGAAGCCTTTCTGTGATGTGAGCTGGTCCCCCAGTATGTAGATCGTGCAGAAAGGCAAGGCCTTGGTAGGACGTTACTCACCTTCCTCAGGGAAGCTGAGATTGAGGGTGTCAAATTATTTTTTACAGTAATCCCTGATCCAGGATGAAGTGGTGAATCAGGAATGCCAGCCCCCAGACTGTCTCCTGTCACGCTGTGCTGGGGATGGTCAGCTGAGTGTCTGAGCTGGGGCCGTGGTGCTGAAGGCTTCAGGGCACACGTGGCTCCAAGTGACAGACAGTTTTCCTGCCAGGCTCAGCTTCAGGACTTGGCTGAAATTCCCATTACAAGATTGATGCCTGTTCCCTGAGTCACACAGCTCCTGCAGGAGCTTGCTGGAGTGATGCTTTTACTTGGAGCAGTTTACAGCAGGGATTCCCAGCTCCGCTGCCGCTACTCACTTGTGCTGTTTTCATCAGATGAGGCCTGGTGTGCGCTGCCTCCCGTTGGGTTACACACTCACACCTCTCACCTCTCCCTCACTTTGGACTACTCCACACGCTGTTTCCATCCGTGTGGAGCAGCCCAGCCCCCAGGATGGACCGAAGCGGATGCAGGGATGGGTGGTAGCAGTGGCTGCGCTCCCCCAGCCGAGGAGCTTTGTGGGTTTGAACCGTTTCCCTTTCAACTGCTTTGCCACTAAAGTCTTGCAAAGCCCGTGGGGTTCCCCTCGGGGCACCCCAGGCAAGGAGAGCACACGGAGGGGTTGGCTGCATCCCTGTGTCCAGTCAGCAGCAGACTGACCACTGCGGCTGCAGGTCCTGTGCTCCTCCCCATCCACTGACCTGCACCCCCACACGCTGGGTCTCCCTGCCTCAGAGCTGGCCCATTCCTGGCCCTGCACACCTCGGGGACGTGATGTTTCCTGCTCTTTCCTTCTTCACTCTTGCTGGCTTCACATGCTGGCCTTGGGCCAGGGTCATTTGAAGCGCTCCAACATACGAGCATTTCTCAGAGCAGGGGTGGTGGGGAGAAGGGCAGAGAAGTCCATGGTGAAGCTTCCTAGAAAGGAGAGGAAAAGAAATGGCATTCGTGTTGTAAAGAGAAAGGGGCAGGGAATGTTTGGCTGGTGGTGTTGGATCATCTTCTGATGTTGGGAATACTGTCAGGTCAGTATTTGTGTTTTGGAGGACGGAGTTATCTGTGAGTTGATCTGGAAAAGCTTTATATGAGACTGTTGAAGCTCTCAGCCTGGTCTGTGCTTTATGAGGAACAGTTTGGAGAGGATTTTTCAAGTAATGCATTAAATCAGAAATGTTTCTGAGGCAAAGTAGAGAGAATCCTTCTGCTTTGAGACTGTCAGCCTAACATGCCCATGCCTGATTCATGCCATGATGCTGATGTCTCCGTTGCTGAGCTGCTCAGCACACAGAATTCAAGAACACTTTGGATTTTCCCTAGTTAGATGAAATAAAATAGTGTTGCAGAAGCCTTAAGAACTTCTGTGTGACCTGTGGTATCTTGTTACCAAGCCACAGGGACAGATGCGTCTTGGGAGTTTTTAACAGGCTTCAGCCATCGTTAGTCTTTTGGAAATGCATCCACTTTAAGGGCTCTTTTCTGATTTTTGTTTTGCACAATTTAGATGGAAAAGCAGTGGAACGTGGCTCTCCCGTTGGATATACACGAAATCGCTATTCAGGGACCTGGATTTTTGACCATGCATTGAGATACACGTCCGGTATGTGATGGAAGGGTGTGAAAGTCTAACCAGGGATCAGGGAGCAAGGGACATTACTGATGTAATGCCTCTGTTGCCCAAATTCCAAGCGTGAGCCTGGGCAAAAGCCTGGCAAAACTGAATGCACCAACTAACCCAACACCTTCCCCATCTCCTCACCTACTATAAACAGCTCTAACCTGCATGACACATCCTGATGTGGACAATGTCTTGACATGAACTATGGCCAGTAGCAGTGTCCAAGGTGACAAGGGCATGTTCTTTGTAAGGCCTTAATCCATAGCCACGTTTGGGATTTTTGCCACATCGTCTTTCCTCCACTCTAACAAGATACTTACTGTGGCGAGTCATCCCCCCTTACTCTAACATCAGGATCTGTGCCCCCCACATCATGGTGTGCCTCAAGATAACATATTGCCAACACCACAGTTGTTGCTGTTGAGTTGTCTCGGTGCCTTGCAGGACTTTAGATCCTCCCTGCACTCTCCAGAGACTCACTGGAGCAGTGCCCTCCCATCCGTGCAGAGGAGGTGGGGAGCAGTTACCCCTTTCCAAGGAGACAGCTCCATCTGATTGCACTTGAGACCTGGGTGCTTCAGGACATCCACACACAAGCACTGGCTGTGGGATGTGCTAGTCCCTCTCCTGCCTTGCTTCCCAGGCGTGAGGGCTGTGGCACCAGCTGGTTTCCTATCGGAGAGGGAAGACATTACAGTTACTTGTGCAGGTTATATTCTTCTTGAAGAACTTCTACATAACCAAATGCATTGTGCCACAGACCTTCTCTAGAGGAAGGCAGGGAAAAAATCAACCTCGAATGCCTCGCTGCTTCTGTCTGTGTTCCCAGTGCCCTGTGTACACACAGCTCTGTTTGGGCTGTTAGGGGTGTTTTGCTGTTGGTTTCTAGAGCCCAAGTGATGGTGGTGTGCTCGTCTTCTGGCGGTGCTGCTTTGGGGCTCCAACTGGGATAGGTTTCAGGAAAGGGTTTTGGAGGTTGGTGATGAATATCATCAGTCTTTGAGCAGGGAAGGTGAGGACCAGCAGCTGCTGCTGGTGTCCAGCATTTCACTGGGAAAAAACCTGTGTGGACTCGAGTGACCATGGGTGATGGCTGTCCCATATATGCTTATCTCTAACAAAATACAACTCTACAATAATTAAAAGACTATGGAGCAGATCTGACATAGTCAGCTTACTATAATACCAGTATTTTAGAGCCTTTTTTCAGATGTGTACTCGTGTATTGGACTGTAGCACATTGCCACCTTCAGCATCAATGACAAAGTAGCCTCCCAAGCTGTCCAAAGACAGTCCCAAGTGATGTTAACAGTGATGGGCAGGGAATTCAGCACTCTTACAGACTGGAAGGAGTGTCATTTTCTACCCAAACTGTGAGCAATAGGGCATGGGAAAGGAGAAAAAAAGAGAATATGGGTATGGAGTGTTCATCAGACTCAGTTGGTTTTGTTCCTGCAAGGAGCTCCCTTGGAGTAGCACTGGATAAGTATGGCTGGCAAACACTGGCTGGGGCTGTTACTAGGATGTGTGTGTGAATGTTCTTGTTTGTGGCTCATCCCCGAGTTCTACTGTTCTGCATGGTCAGAAGAGGTTGTTTCAAGGTTGCCTGAGGAAGTGTCCATGGAAATGGAATGCTCTGTCCACACAACGTGCTGTTCCTCCCTTCTTCCTCCCACCTCCTCTTCCAGTAAGCGCTGAAGAGCGCAGATAGGATCACAGTCACTTAACTGCTCATGGACACCTAAGAAATGCAATACATCTTGCACATGAGAGCTTGAAAGGTGAATTCACAGTCTGTTCACCGAGCTGGAGTGGGGAAAAAAGAAAGGTTGAATCAAATAACTAAGGGAATTTCTGCCTGTCTGTCCAATCAGCAGAGGAAGCTGCATTCATTGTGTAATTCCATCACTGCAAATGATTCTCCCAGCTCTGTTCCTATGGTTTTATTTCAAATGACTGTTTGCAGATGTGTGTTTGCTGGAATTAGAGACACAAATTGAGAAGAGAGACTACTGCGGTCACGCTGGGTTTTTTTCCTTAAAAAGGTCAAAAGTTCTATTTGTATCTATTTGGTTTCCTCTGGGTGGATATTTACCAAATCTCTTGTGGGTTTCTGGAGAGATTTGTACCTCCTGCATTTCTTGAGAAATTTTGAAAACTCAGTGCCTCAAGATAACATATTGCTTTCTTATTTCAGTTGAAAAGCTTTTTTTTTTTCTCCCATTCCCCACTAGGAACTTACTGAAAAGTAATTCAAGGTTATTTCTGTCCATAGGAAATATTAGTCATTATTATAAAATTATAAGTCAGGCTATTTTGAGAGTGGCCCTTTCATGTTAGCAAAGTTAGAAAGATATACTGAAAATGTAAGTTCAGGGTAATATGCCAAGGAATCTGAAGTAAGGCTGAAAAAAGAATTGAGTCTGGGATAGTGATTTCCTGCATTTATCTCCATGAACCTTCCAAAAATTACTTTGCTGCAAACTGCATTCTTTTGTCCCCAGTTTATGGATAAGTATGTGGTGAGGTTGTTTTTCCTGATCTAATATGGTGATGTCTACTTCTCTCTCTTGTTTTTCAGGGTCCTATGAGTGTGGAATATGTGGGAAGAAATACAAGTATTACAACTGCTTCCAGACCCACGTGCGAGCACACAGAGGTATCTCACTCCTGCTTGAATCCTGGGGAATCCTGGGGGAACACTGAGGTTCAGGGGTTATTTCTGGGAAGGTCTTGAAGATTGCTCTGCTGCTTCTTTGTTCAGCAGTAACGCTTCTCTTGAGTCCCCCTTTCCTAGGGTAAATTTTGGGGCTGTCTGAGCTGTGTGGCTCTCTACTCCAGCAATATTTCTTCAGAGGTTAGGAGCAGCTCTGGCATTCCGTGTGGTATTTACTGCACGGGGCTCTCTGGGGGCATTGGGGTGTGTTGGAAGAGCTGCAAATCAAAACAGTTTCTCCTGGCAAATGATACCACTTGCCAGCAGCATAGTTACCTCCATAGGGGTGGGCATCTCCACAGAGATCTGTGTCCTGGGTGCTCCTGCCCCATGGGGTGCTTTAGCCCATCCCTGTTGAGGCAGGGTGGGATGGTATCAGCTCAGGTCGTGGCATTGCTTTACTGCTGGTTTTTCATGTTAAAAGCAAAACTGATCTTGAAGTCACCCTGTATCCCCACTGTTGGCTGAGGGCACTTTCCAGATGTGTTTGGATGAAATATCTGGTGCTTAGTCAGGAGTGGGTTTATTTGACTTGTCTGTGAGACTCCCCAGTTTGATGTTGCTGAATTGCAGAAATGGGAAGTTGTGTGTGGTGGTTTGTACACTTAGTGTAGTTTGTATAATCTAGAGAAACACCTATCTGAAAGAACAGAACAACAGGGACTCCAAACAGCTCATCAGACTCTCAGGGGTTTAGTTTCTTTGACCTCAGTTGAGTGCTGAAGTCTGTGTGCCAGACTTGTAGAAGCTTCTGCTTTAGCTCCTCAGTTGAAACTATCAGTATCAGCAGATGGGGACTTTGATAAATGATTGACTGGAGCATAAAGGAAACTCCCAGTGAAAAGTTTTAGAATCCAGGAATAATGCAGGTGAATGCAATGGTAAATTGTGAATGTGTAAACACTCTGAAGTCAGCAGATGCAGAGCTGAGAAGTGAGCACACGTCCTGAACTGCTCAGAGGTTCTCACAATCTCATAATGCATCCTTTAACTGCACGGTTGCATATTCCTGGTGTGCTGTGACACATCACAGAGCTGCTTCTGTGTGCTTAGATACATGCAGAATTGTGTTTCCCTGCTGGTATTCCTTTCTAAATACCACCAAAATTCCTAAAAATCCTTTAAATGTAACTACAAAATAACTTTACTCTGCAGCTTAAGGAAGAAAATCCCCATAAAATCGCAGCAGTTATTTGCTGCTGTGCAGAATGTTCTACTGTTGCATCACAGCATTGCAAGGGGTTTGCAATAATAATTGCACAATTTAGATTTGGGACAAGGATTGCTTTTATTTTACTTCTCTGCCCCAAGTACTATTGGGATTTTCAATTCAGCTGGAATTTTAGGAGCTATGTTAGTGTGAGATCACCTCCTATTGTGTCATCCAGTTGATTTGTATTTAGACATCAATTTGCTGTACAGTTTGATTTCACAATCAAAATATAAATGATCTGGATGCATCGATGTGCAGCTCTACAACTGATACCTGTAGTTTTGCTCTGAACTCAGCAGAGATCATTTTACCTATTGCTTCCAGAGTCTTTTTAATGTGTAGTTAGAGAAGATGAAAATTTTCAGCGTTTTGAATGTGGAAATTTATTAGCAATTTTCCCATCAGTGGTGGAGAAGCACAATTTATAAATAGGAAACTTAGAAAATATTGGTTTGTGTTGCTGTAAATTGATGCATGCAGTAGGAACATTTAAAGTGCATTTGAATTGCCTTAGGACAATAAAAATCACAATGAGATATTTATTCATGTGCATGCCTCAAGAAGAAACTCCAAACTGAAACCCAGTCCAGCTCTGAGAATGTGATTCTCCCAGAGACAGAACCAGAGCTGGCAGAGAGCACTCAGGCAGTGCACCTGCCTGCAGAGCAGTAACATGCTATTATTGAGTGTGCACCTTGGCTGTAGTTAGGAAGAAAGAAGAAAGGATTGTAGGGAGCACAGCCTTCTGTGGTATTCTCCAGTGAGAATGGGATTGAACTGGTAACAGTGCCGGGAAGAGCGTGAGCGTGCCGGGCTGAAAGAAACCTCTGTGAGATGCTTTGATTGCCACACAGGAGGGTTTGGCTGAAGACATGACTGGTGTTGCACCAAACGTGAGGTAGCTCGATGATTCCACAATCTGAGGATGGGATTCTGCATTCTGCCTGTTCACCCTGCCTGTTCCTCAGGCCATTCCTGGCAAGGCAGCTCTCCTAGCTCTGCTTGTCCTGGAAGCAAGGAAAATTGAGCTGCCTTGGCCCATCACGTGCAGTTCTCAGCTGCCAGAAACTCAGACCCTGAGTCTTTTAGTCATTTCTTTTTGGCTGGGCAAGGGAGGAGCCATATTGCAGTGGCAGGACCTGGCAGTCCCTCTTTGCCTGATGCATGGTTTCCCTGAGGTCTGGGCCACCCATCAGTCACCTAACTTGTGCCTTTCCCTGAAGGTCTGGCTGAACCTGGGTCAATTCACCAGCTTGGCATCAGAGTAGCTAGAGCAAACTCAGACCCATTTTTCTTCTCTTCTGGTGCTTTCTTCCAAGGCCTTTTTGGGCATTCAGGCAAAAGTACCTGTTTTTTATGATTTGCTGAAGGATATGCCCCTTACCCATGAACTGCCCATTGCTTTTTGCTTTCTTGTATGGTTCCTGTGTCACTAACGGTCCTCGGCCAAGCTGAGGGCTGGTCCTGCAAGTGGACAGAGCTGGTGTTGTGGTGCAGGAGAGCAGACAGTATTTGTGTGGATGTGGACCTTCAGGGCAGATCAACTGAAAAACCCACCCGTCCATCCAGCCAGCCCTGCTGTCATCGTTCAGTGGCAGCACTTCTGTCCCCGCGACGGGTGGTTTGGAGACCCTGAGTTGTCCTTGCTTTGAGCTGGGTTATTTGTACATCTCAGTCCAGTCTGAAGCTGTAGCAGGGGAGCTTGGGGCTGGTGGCCAGTGTCTGCAGGAGCTCTGCTGCCCTCTCTGCTCTTGCAGTCCCTTAATACCAGTTGCTTGATTTATCCCCACACAAAACTTAAGATTTCTTCTCATCCTTTGACCTGGCCAGGTCTACATTAAGGCTCTCACACTGGAAAAATCACGGTTTTCTTTCTAATGATCATTTTTTTGAAAAATTTCCTAGATTTTTATTGGATTTTATAACTGCTCCTGTCTGCTCTCTAGCTCTCCATGGCAGAGAAGCTGTGTTGGAGGTGACCTGTGTTCTTTAGACTGGTTTTTTGTTTCCCTGACTTAAGGAACAGGTGTTTTCTTACTGGAAAACAGGACATTCTCTTAGTTTCTTGAGCCTTCCCTGTGGTGCTCAATATTGGCTGGAGAATTTCAGGGAGTGATTGATGTCCTGGCAGTTTGCAAGTGCAGAGAGTTGAGGCAGCTCTTGTTCAAAGCGTGCTGCCTCCCAGGGGCAAAGCTCCCTTTCTGCTCTGCTCCAGGAGCTGAGATGCAGACAAGGAAAACCCCGTCTACAAAGAACCAGAGCTGTAGGTGAGACATTTACTCACTCTGTGTTATCAAGGAAGAAATGAGAAGGGTGTGTTCCTTTCCCTTCACCTCCCTGAAACGCACAAATGAAGTAAAAACGAAAACCCAACAAACAAAAGTGCTATTGCTGAGCTGAAAGGCTCCTCTGTGAGCTGCTGTGCGGCTCCTTCCTCCTGCAGAGCTGCTGGGGTTCTGCAGGAGCAGAAAGGCTCCACGGTCCCAGTGCCGATGGAAGGGTCTGTCCCAGCAGGCTGGAGAGGGTTCAGAGGAGCCACGGAGATGATCAGAGGGCTGGAGCAGCTCCCCTACGGAGAGAGGCTGAGGGAGCTGGGCTGGGTCAGCCTGGAGAAGAGAAGGCTGTGGGGGGACCTCATTGCAGCCTGCCAGTCCCTGAAGGGAGCAGAGGAACAGGAGGGGAATCAGCGTGTTCAAGGGCAGAGCCTGGCAGGACAAGGGGGATGGAGTGAAGCTGAAGGAAGGAAGGGTTAAATTAGATCTTAGGGGGAAGTTCTTTCCAGAGAGAGTGGTGAGGGGCTGGCAGGGGCTGCCCAGAGAGGGGGTGGGTGCCCCATCCCTGGGGGTGTTCACGGCCAGGTTGGCTGGGGCCCTGGGCAACCTTGTGTAGTTCCAGGCCTGGAGGTTGGTGTCCCTGCCTGTGGCAGGGGGTTGGAGCTCTGTGACCCTTGGGGTCCCTTCCAACCCAGACCAGTTTATGATTCTGTGATTCGCCTACGTGCAACCCAGGCCTTAACAAATGCCTTGCTTGCAGTGCTTTTTGTTGAGCTGTGTGGGTTTTTTTCAAGCCTTTAGAAGGTCTGGATGCTCTTTCAGGAGTTACTCAGCTAGAAAGTTTTGTTTTGTACGGTTGGGTCATATTTAAGAAACATGAGCAGCAAAACATCTGCGTGTTTTGAGTCAGGAAAATTATTTCACTTTTAGATTAAAAAAAAAAAAAAAAAAGAGGCTGAAATTACTTTATTAGACTTTCAGAAAATAATTTTAAAACCTCTGGACTGAGGCCAAGGAAGGGAGATTTTTACCCAGAAGAGAATTCAGAAAGCAAATGAAAGAAAATAGCAAGTCTCAAGTTTAACCCTCGCAGGATATATTGCCTCTGGGCTAATAATTGGTGGAAGTTCCTTGTTTCCAGATAAGCATTTCTGGGCTGAATGATGGTTTTGCTGAAGTTGGTTTTCCTTATTATTTATTCACATGATTTAGTTGCTGCATTGCCTTGCTCTGAAGCTCTCTGTTACCTTCCCACATGGCTGTGCTAGCCAAGGGGCTGATCTGCCATCATCCAAATAGGTGTGGAATGAGGTAGAGAGGGACTGTTGTCTTCCTACAAAGTTCCTTGTTTAACCAGTTGTTTAAAAATCTTCTCAAACCTTTTAAAGTTTCATATTAATATTTTCCAAGAATGGATTCTATCTACTTGATTCCAAAAATATGAGAAGGAAGATGACTCCTTCAAACTGGGACTATGGAAAAGTGCATTTTTTCCAAAGCACACATTTTTGGAGTCTTTAGTTGGAGCAGTTCTGTGACTGAAAGGATTTTGAGGTGAGAAGTTGAAAATTAATAGTGAAATTACCATTCTTGAGGAGAGATGTTGTTTCTGAGCTCAAGAAAATTTGGCTTCATTTGTATCATTCACTGCTACTGAAAAATCACAGGATTTGGGGGGCTCTGCATCCCAAACATCCATTTTTTTACTGCACCCATTTCCCAGTCTACAGGAGATTTTTAGAGGAGATGCAGAAAGTTACTTGAGACACAGGAGTTAATTTGCTCATTTTCCAGATTTTCTGCTGATCTCCTGACTCTCACTTCTCCAGCTTTCTCAGAAATTGGTCTTTTGTTTTAAAGCTGGAATCACTTGGTCTCAGCCCAGAGGTGGTTTAGAGTGGGCTGTTAGGGGATTTTTAGCTTGGATTTTTTTAATTTGTGAAGACTTGAGTCTGTATTATGACTAAGAGTAACACAATTTCTTAACCCAGTTCAGAAATGGCTGCTCCTTAAACCTTTGTGTGTTGCTTGATTCATGTTAAGTTTGACTGAAGTACTTTTTAAAGCTATTTAAATGACAGAAATGGCTGGGTGGATGCATAGTACATATCTTTTATGGTATATTTATGCTTTTGCCTGTGAATGCCAGGACAGCGTTTTGCAGAACTCCATCGTGCCACAGCTAGCTTTTTCTTTGAGTGATAGGTGGTAATTCAAACAAGTAGCAGCTGTGGAAAAATACAGGGGTTTGACTGCTGAGGTTTTGCAAATGATACTGAGGGTTCCTGATCTGGCCCCTCAGTTTATGAAGTTGGGCCAAGTTAATATCATCGCCTAGAAAAGCGATCTCATCAGGCAGGTTAATCAAGTAGAAATGTACAAAATCACAAGTCCACTATCGTTTGTGTTTGTTGTTTTTAAGAAATAAGGAGATTAAAGGCAAACTGTGTTCGTTACTGAAGGTTACAAATTTTAAATTCAAAAATGCTGTGACATTGTGCAGCTGTGGTTTCCAGAGCAATGTGAGCCTGATTCCAAGAGACAGACGGAATATTTTGAAACCTAGTTATGTTATTAGATAATGTGACATACACTGTATGCAATTTAGGATGAATATGAAACACTTCAAAATGGCTTGGAAATCCTAATAATTTATGATCCTTGACTTGTAACATTGGATTTTGTTTTCCAGCTTGCAGCTTTGCCCTCATTGAGGGCTTGAGCTTGTGCTTCTTGCAGTCCCATGCCTTATAGCAGAGGGAGCTTCCTCTCCCATCTCCTCCCATGAGCCACAGTACAAGCCCCCAGGGAGTGTCTCATGGCCCATCTTATGGCCCATCTCTTGCAGCTGCTCTGCAGTCGCTGTCTGTGAAGGGGAGGCCCAGCAGTGGAGTAGGCTGTGCCATCTCCCACAGAGGCTGAGCTAGGTTCACTGTTCAATTTTCTGCACTGAAAGCACGTCCCCAGGAATTGAGCCCATGACAATTTAACAAACCCTCAGTAGAAATGATGAAACTCATCATCCTTGGTTCCGTTAATGATAGTGGGACTGTGGGGATGTGGCAGTCCAGCCCGTGCGCACCTCAGCCAGGGTCCTGTCAAGGCGAGGAGGGCTGCTGGGTGGCAGAGGCTTTCCTTGGGCAGAGCTACCAGGGTAAGGGCAGGGAGGGCATAGAGGCAGCTGCTGTGAACCACACTAGCAGACATCCCCTCATACCCTACACTTCCCCAGAGCCTGGTCAGGGCTCCCTGAGGCTCCTCCGGAGTAGGCTTGCTCTGCCAGACACGGTGGGGGTGTCCCTTCTAGCCATCCTGTTTTGAAACCAGACACCTGCACCAGCTAGCAGAAGGAGATCCCCAGTTTCGGAGGCTCTTCCCAAGGCCTGTGGCAGCTGCATTTAACAGCAGCCCTCGAGGTGTCTGGTTCTGCCCCGCAGCTCACCCCAGTATGGCTGGGGGCTTTTCAGAGCCCTTCTGCCACCAGCTGCCATCCTACCGAGGGAGCCCAGGCCTTTCGCAGAGGCACCCACGTCAGGGAGGTGCCCCTGGCCAGGTGTCGCAGCCTGCGATGGTGGGTACCGTGGCTGGAGGAGAGCAAGCGAGCGAGCGAGGCACTGGGGATGGCCAAGGCGCAGCCCCACGCTGTTGGACGTGAGGCAGAGTCAGCCCTCAGATCTAAGCGCAGCTCTTTCTCTTTGCAGACACTGAAGCTGCCTCAGGTGAAGGAGCCTCACAAGGCAGTAAGTACTCCTGGCGCTGTGGGTGCACAAGGGGGGACTGGGGCCTGGCGTGTGCGAGCACCGCGGGTGCGCTGTGGTGTGCAGGGCCCGTGTGCAGGTGCTTTCCCCTAGAGGGTACGGCCAGGCCTGCTGACCGCAGGCCCCCGCCATCCCTCGCCCCCCTCGGGGGTCGGTGCGGGGAGCGGGGTGGCTTATGGCTCAGTAAGCGGGTCCGGAGGCCGAGGGCCCGGCGCGGCCCTTCCCTACAGGCCGCGGCTGCGGCGCGGCGGCTCGGCCGGCAGAGGGCGGCCGGCGCCGCGGAGATGGCGGCAGCGGCGGTGGGCGGGAGCCGCGGGGATCGGGGCTCCGGGGGGGCCGCCTCAAGGCACGGCCTCCGCGGGGAGAGAGGGGCCGGGGCGCCGCGGGCGGCCTTCGTGGCACTCCCTTAGGGAAGGGAGCGCGGCGCCCGCCGCAGGGCGGGTTCGGCCCCGGCGCCTCAGGGAGCTGGGCAGTGAGCGTGAGGAGATGGAGGGCGGCCATGAGCTGCCAAGCTTTCCGGTGCCACCAAGGCTTGTAGGAGTTTTAAGCCTGTAACTTTTTTTGGGGGGTGGGGGTGTCCCCTCCGCAGAGGGAGGACGTTACACACCAGAGCGGGTTCAGCACCGGCCCTTGAGCTGCCATGGTGAGGAGCTGCAGCAGCAGGACCTGTGCACCAGGGAGGAGGAGTGATGGGGAAGATGGAGCCAGTGGGTTCACAGTGGTGGGGGAGTGAGAGATAATGGGCATAAAGTGGTAAGAAGAGAGCTACAGCCTGCATTGAAGGAAAAGCTTTTCCCCGTGCTGTGGAGCAGGTTGTCCAGAGGTTATGTCTTCAGCATCCTCGAAGGCTGACAAAACCAGCCTGGATCGAGTTCCAGGTAAACGGAGTCTGAGCTCAGAACAGATCCTGCTTTGCCCAGGAGGTCTGACCAGAGACCTCCTGAGGTCTCAGCAGACCTGGCTGTGCTATGATCACGTTAGGTGAGAGCCACAGGCTCCATTGGAAAGGTAAGTTACCAACCTTGGTAGTTACCAAGAACAGCTTGGAAGCACCAAACTTACCCTGGATTGATAGGAAAATATTAGATAAATAGTAAATAAATGATTAAAAAGTACAGTAATACCACCTTTTCCAAACTGAAGTTGCTTCAGGCCTGTTCTGTGGTAGGTGAAGAGTTGGGGTTAGCATAGTGGAGTCTTGGTTTTCTAACTGCAGAAAGAAGTAGGACTGATTTCACTGCAGACAACGTGTGAAGAACCACAGCCCTGAGCTGAAATGTGCCAGGAGCAACCAACCATCATACAGTGTGTACCCACTCCTTGTGCCCACAGCAGGGAAGATGCACTGTGCAGCTGGGTCCTTTCCTTTGAGCCAGTTACATGTGGTGTCCAGCTCCATACAGGGGATGGAGATGTCTTCCCAGGCTCCTATCACCTCCTCTGTTGTCTCTTCTTCAGCAGGTGCTGTGCTGCCCATCAGTGTTTCACTTATCCTGAGTCTTTCCAGGCTCTGAGTTTTGGCATGGGGACATAGTGTTTTCTGGGCTAGGCTTTGTGCATCCTGGGCTTGTTACCTGGGTTTTGGACATGGTATCCTTTTTGCTGGAGTTTGGGAACCAACTTTGTACAAAGAGATGTGTTTTGGTTTTTTTCTTTAAGTCAGCTTTTCCCCTTCTTTTGGCTGAGAAGGACAGGGCAGAGTTGAGGTATGGAGAGTAAAATGGACAAACCCCATGAGGATTCATACCTCTGCTGGACAAAACCCCTGTCGTTTCAGCCCTAGAAGGATTTCTGTGGCCATAACTGCCTCTTCTGGGGTGGCTGGATCTTGGGGAGCTGGGAAGAAGTCTCTGGGAGAGGATAGGGACAAGCAGTTGCCTTGTGCAGCAGGCTTCAGAGCTGCTGTGGTAGCAGTGGAGATGCAGCAGGGAGCAGTAGGAGAGGCAGGGACTGCTTCCATCTTCATGCAGGGCTGTGCGAATCTCACCCCCTCCCCAGTGCAGGAGTTGAACCCCTTTGTACTGCCACACCCATTGCTATCCCAAAACAGTCTATCTGAAAGAGATGGAGGCCAGACTGAACCAGCAGAGCAAGGAACCAGTGCATGGTGGGAAGGCAATGGGGAGGACAGGTCCCCTGCAGCCATCCACCCCTGTGCGAGGACAGGCCGAGTGTGTCACCTGCCTCTCAGACTGCACATGAAGCTGCCATTCCTGAATGCAGATGGTTGTAATTTCCTGACAGAGTCATCTTCCCCTTCTCCTCCTTGCTGCTGCAGTGAAGTAGTTCAGCTGTCTTTCCAGCCTGTGCCTTCCCCTCTGGGGCTGGATTAAATCCCTGGCCTTGCCTGGTTGCCTCTGCACGGCTCTTCTCCTTTTCCCACTCAATGGCTCTCTTGTTTCTTTGTCAGTCTGTTTGCTCTTCATATATTTTAGGAATTTTCTATTTTTCTTTCCTTTCCTGCTATTTTTGTTTTGCCTGCTGCTCCACTGCTATTCCTCTGTGACCCAGGCTGGCTGTTTACACCCTTCCCATTACAGATGTCTGTATTGTTCAGGTCTTCCTCTGCTATTTCTGTCTCATTGGGAACCTCTAGATTCATGGGCTCTGCAGGCACAGCTTGCTGCCTTCTTCCAAAGTGTCTCGGTATTCAAGGGATACAGCAAGACTCTGTTTCCTCTCATGTTCTTCTCTCTGGGGTGTAGGTTGCATCCACCCCAAAGTGGTGCAATGAGAAGCATCCTTGACCAGCAGTGGGTCCTTGGCATTAGTTCTGGAGGCAGCTGTTACTCACAGCCACAGGAGGCACCTGAGGAGTTCTGGTGAAGTGAACTTTGTGTGTCAAGTGGGGAGACATCTGAGCTGCTGCCTCTGCAGAACACAGCAGGAGCACCTTGGGCTGAGTCTCAGGAGTCGCTGAGCTTTGGTGTCAGTTGGCTGTGTTGTGCTCCAAAGACTTACCCTGAGAGAACAAGTTGTGTTGGAGCTTGACAGGTAAGGTCAGGTCTGCACCTTGCCATACTGGGTCTGGGAGCAAGTCATGGTTGGCCTGTTGAGAGGACGAGTTGCTGATGTGGTGGGAGAAGCAGCGTTGCAATATGCCCCTGCCTGTCTGAATGACAGTGGTAAGGAGGGACTGCCATGGGAACAGCTGGCCTGGCCTTGTTTTCCTGGTAAGAAGGGAGCCATGGGGCAAGCTGGGATGCAGCTGAGGCCAGTTGTTTGCTGCTTGCTTAAAGAGGAAACACTGGTGGTCAGACTTGCCAGCTGGGAAGGCACTTTGAAGACTCCCTTGAGGAAAAACTCTTACACTTAGTTGTTTTCAGCCTTTGGGGTTTTTAGTCTATAGATTTTGTTTCAGAAACACCCCTTTTTTTTACCCATTCTTGAAGGGACATAGATCCATGGTGTTGAGGAGAGGGTGTGCTTGTGGGGACTTGGAAGCATGGCTTTGGGAGCTGCTTTTCTAGCGTTGGCTCAGAGTCCAAGACCAGAATTCCCCCACATAGAGAGAAGATGACAATGCAACCCACAGTGCTAATGTGTTAATAAAAAGCCTTGTCTAACTGCTACCAACTTCTACTGGCAGGGAGGAGGAAGGGAAGGGAGAGGTTTGAAATTAAAAAAACCCTTCCCATTTTACAGTTTTTCCCAGGCACAGGTGGCCAGTTTGACACCCAGGTCACTGACTGCTCCTGTGGAAGAGCCTGGCAGTCTTTCTGAGATGCTCGTGCCCCTCTGTGGTTTGCTCCAGACTCTGGAAGTCCTGGGGAGGAAGGTGTTTTGGCTGGATCTGTGCTGTCATTCCCCATGGAAATTCCAGTCATGTTTAGGGGGGTTGCAGCCTGTGGTAGAACAGTCTCCCTCCCACCCTTCACATACCACAGGAAATTCTTGGCAGCCTGACAGATTGCTAAGTACAACCAGTGGCAAGCAGGGGTCCACAAGCCCTGAACAGCAGGGACAGGGTGCCAGAGACCTCACCTCAGAGTGAATAGGTCTTTGCTCTGTGCTGGGTGATGAAGCAGGTTTGTTCACTAGGTTGTGTTTTAGTGCACGTCACAGTTTGGGGACAGTAGTTACAAGAGCCAGGCTGGCACAGCAGCAGCCCTACCCATGACAGTGCCTGTACCCAGGGCTGTGGTTGGGTTAGGAAGAAAACCTGGGCTGGTCTGTTTCTGGGGTCATCCCCAGGAGGTAGAGAGTAAGAACTTCTTACTCTCTACCTCCTGGGGATGACCCCAGAACTTCTTACTCTCTACCTCCTGGGGATGACCCCAGAACTTCTTACTCTCTACCTCCTGGGGATGACCCCAGAACTTCTTACTCTCTACCTCCTGGGGATGACCCCAGAACTTCTTACTCTCTACCTCCTGGGGATGACCCCAGAACTTCTTACTCTCTACCTCCTGGGGATGACCCCAGAACTTCTTACTCTCTACCTCCTGGGGATGACCCCAGAACTTCTTACTCTCTACCTCCTGGGGATGACCCCAGAAACAGCTTCTTTCTGGGGTCATCCCCAGGAGGTAGAGAGTAAGAGCTTCCACCAGCAGAGTCCCTGTCCCAGAGCATGGTAGCTTCATTGTGTCTGGATCTGTAACTCTCTTACAGACTATGGATTGCAATATTCAGGCTACTGAATTCTGGTGTTATTCTTTCCTGTAGGAAAGAGGAACTTAAACACAAGAGCATCTCCCAAACAGCTGTAACTGGCTCACAGAACTCACAGCTGGACTCATTGCCCATGAAACCTTAATTCTTCTGGGAGTGCCTAATGTTAGAAATGCAAAAGGGTCCTAAAAAAAGGACTGGAGGTAGACACGTTAGTGAAGCAGTAATTTACTACACGTTCTTGCAAGAGCGGGTGACCTCACAAAGCAGGCACACCTCTGGTCGGAGTTCGTGGCACTTCTAGACAATATTCTGTCCAAAATCATGAGGTTCTCTCCTGTACCTCTCCATATTCATGACCTGTCCCACCTCATATTCAAATGAGCCCCAAGAAGTCATTTCCATAAACTCCTCCCAGTTGCGCCTGCGCACTGTCTGGTGGTGGTCCTCAGGGGGTCTCAGTGATGAAGGCTCCAAGTCTTCCTCAGGTTGAACTTTTCACCTCCTTTCCCTGGCACATGCTGGCTGTGATTGTTCCAGATATGCCCAGTCATCATTGGGATGCTTCCTCCTTATCAGTCCTGGGTTTACTTATTTAAAATACAAAGTTATCTTCTACAACACCAAACTGTTGCACATCCCTCTTGTCTGTGCCCTTGGAACACGCAGATGTCCTGGCAATTGAGTAGTGGGGCAGAGGCCTGGGGTTGGAGGAAGTTAAAGCTCCATACAGGGTTAATTTTGAAATCTGGCAGCCTCAGTGTCACCAAAGTTACAGGCATTGTCCCAGAGAGATGGTATCCAGACCCCACAGCTTTACCTGTTTGCCTTGATCTGGTAATTTTGTGCCCAGTATCAGCTGGCCTGTTTGCTGAGCCGCATTTCCTTAGGTTCCAACCCATGACCTCAGTCACTTTTTAACTCCTTCCAGGATCATCTTTATCTTTTAGCAGAGCTATGTATTTGAATTGAACCCTTATTTGAGAGAGATTTTGCAATAATTCTTTTAACACAACTAACAGCAAAAACTATATTAACAATATCCCATCTTATGGGATATTATCCTAAATTCCCTACAAAGGATTTCTGATAAGGCAGTCTTAATTCCCAAGTCAGAAAAATATACAATACAAAATATACAATACAAAATTTCAATCTGCAAAAGCAACAATTCAGCATTTTCCACAATTAGCACCTAAACTCTTGTCTACATGTTGCACTGCTGCATCTTCTAACAGTGTCTCTGCCTGTCTGGACCAGTCTAGGACAGAATTAATGTTGCTCTGGTGATTGTTAATGTGTCACTTGCCCAGTTTACTAATGGCCTTTTAAGACCTGTTGTCCAAGTACCAAATGTTAACAAATAGAGTAAACCCCTACTACTCCCAGGCCTTTTGCCTGGGTGAGCCTCAGATCACTTCACAGAGGAGTTTGGTGTTCTGCAGGTGGGTGAGGAAGCAGCAGGGTCAAGAGAATGACTTGGCAGAGGCAACCAGTGGGCGAGTGGCAGAGACTGCAGGTCTGGGGGCTAGCAGCCCAGTCTGTCTGCTGGGCACAGCCTTCTGCTGGTGGATTGCTTTTCTGTGCCCTGTGAAAGAGCAAAAAAAATGCACAGAGAAATGGACAAGAGGGAATGGTTTCAAATTGCACCAGGAGAGATTTAGGTTAGATATCAGGAAAAATTATTTACTGAAAGGGCTGTCAGGCACTGGGATGCACTGCCCAGGAGGGTGGTGGGATCACCATCACTGGAGGGTTTGAAAAGATGAAGTCCTTAAGGATGTGATCTAGAGGTGGGCTAGGCAAGGTTAGGCTATGTTTGGACTCACCTCAATCCAGGTGATTCTATGATTCTGTGAAGGAATTGCTAAAATCTGAAGGTTTCTTAAAGCACAGCTGGTGTATTAGCTTCATGTGTGTCTGGTTGGTGTAAGTGTTCCTCTTCTCAGTGGAGAAGTCCTCAGCCTGATGGAGCAATGCTGATTAATATTGTAGGGAAGAGTCTTACCATTCCTGGAATCTTTAAATAAAATCCTGTTAAAAGAGGGAAGAATGAAGAAGAAGTCATGCTGGGGGCTTTGAATTCATCTCCAGTGTGCCAGTCAGGTTGGGAGAGTCCAGGGGAGTTTGTTGGTGATGTGCTTTGCTCTGTTCTTTTCCCTGCTAACAACTTAGACTGTGAGAAGCCAGTTGTAATTTCAGAGCAGGGTGTGCATACAGACTGTGTCAGCCATGAGTGTGAAGTGTGTGTGTCAGACTGTTGGCGTGTCACCAGCCAGTTACTCTGTGGTGTGCAGGAAGACAACGTGAACAAGGAGTTCCCCTGAGCCAGCCTGGTTCAGCTGCTCTGCTTGTTCATTCCTGGCAGTGGTGCAGTTAGTTCCTATGGCAATTCCTTGACATCTGCTGCAGGCTGGAGGATCACTAATGGTTGTTTTCTGGTAGATCCTGTTCTTTCTCTCTCCATCCCTGCTTTTGTGTACATGTAATTCTGTTCAAGAGGCAAAGATGGCTTTTGTGCTCTTTCTCAGAGGCAGATCCCTTGCTTCTGCTGCCAGCAGGTTACTCCTACACAGCTCCTCAGTGCTTTCCTGCCTTTCACCCTGTGGGAGGCTGCTGAGAGCCCAGCAAACAAATCCTGTCTGTAAGCCCATGCCACCCTTCCCTAGTAGCATCCAACAGCCTCCTTCCCTCATGCCTTAAATTCCAGCATAAGTGGGAGCAACTTCATTGTACATTTGAAACTGAAAACTCCTGGGCCAGATCCCACTAAATCCCAACACTGATCCCATGTAACACAGCCTGTTTTCCTTGTGTCTGTTGCCCTTCCTGGTGTGTTGGAAATCCTTTTTCCTGTTGGCAAATGATGGTTGAAAATCAGCCATCCCACAGGTGATGATGCTCACCAGCAGTTTCAGAGGCCCTGTTGTGCTACCAGGTTGCAGGAGGGGCAAAAAGTGGTCTTTAGATATTGGGTGTCACCTCCACAGGCCCCAGTGAGCAGCTTTCCACAGACCATTGTGGTGGGAAGTTTTTCTGGAGTGGTTGGGAAGTTCTGGCACAAAAAAAACAGATCAAGAGAGGGGATTCTGCCCCTTTGCTCTGGTGAGACCTCACCTGGAATACTGTATCCAGCTTTGGAGCCCTCAACACAAGAAGGACATGGACCTGTTGGAGTGCATCCAGAGGAGGCCACAAAGATGATCCAAGGAGCACATCTCCTGTGAAGGCAGGCTAAGACAGCTGGGCTTCTTCAGCCTGGAGAAGAGAAGGCTCTGGGGGGACCTTATAGCCCCTTCCAGTCCCTGAAAGGTGCCTGTAGAAAGCTGGGGAAGAACTGTTCCCAAGGGCATGGAGTGATAGGATGAGGGGTGATGGGTTAAACAGAAAAGGGGAGATGTTAGGCAAAGTTCTTCCCTCTGAGAGTGGTGAGACACTGGCCCAGGTTGCCCAGAGAGGTGGTGGAGGCCCCATCCCTGGAGAAATTCAAGGTGAATGTCAGGCCTGATGGGGCTCTGAGCAACCTGATCTAGTGAAGATGTCCCTGCTCATTGCAGGGTGGGACTAGATGGTTTTTAAAGGTCCCTCCCAACCTCAGACATCCTGTGATTCTAAAGAGAGTGCTGGAATCTCCTGGAAGGAGGCAGGAGTCTATCCATGTTGCCCTTTGAAGGAGACAGAGAAGTGACTGTACTGAAAAAAATGGGTTCACCCAAACCCTTGGGGGTCTTGTGACTGGACACTGGAGAAATGTGTGTGGGTAATGGTGGAACCAGCCATGAGCAGCCCGGTGGTGCCTGAGTCAAGGCCAAGGTCAGTGGCAGTACAGATGGGAGCAGTCAGCAGTGTCATACTCCCACCTCAGAGACCTCCAGCTTTGCCCTGAGCAGAAGCATTCCATGGAGCAGGAGCTGGTGGCAGGTGGCAGAGCGTGGCCCCAGCAGGAGCGGCCGCAGAGCTGGGCTGAGGGGCAGTGGCTGCCATGCCCTGCACAGCTGCAGAAGGCAGCCCAGCAGCCTGGGCTCCCCAGAGGAGACAGCTTCCAGCCATACTGGGGGGGCAAAACGTTCCCCTTCGATCAGGTAAACGTGGCATGTGCTGGGGTGGGTAATGGGTCTCACTGGGAGAGCTGCCTGAGCTGTCACCCTGCTCTGAGAAGGGATGGGGGGACTGTGCAGGAGACAAGCTCATTGCCTGCCACGAGGTGCTGGCCTGAGCTAGCTGGAGCTCATCACACTGTACAAGAGGGCAGCGAGTGTCTGTTCACTAGGAGTAACTGCTGATTGCTCCTCAAGCTAGAGTTGATGATTCTAAGCTAGCCTTTGAGTGCACATCTCCTTGTAGTCATCTGAAGTGAACTCCTTCCCCTTGCACAAAGGTGGGCTAGAAATGAGGAGATGAAGTTGGTGACTGCCACTGACAAAGGGGCCTGGCATTGACAGCTGTGAGCTTGCAGGAATTTTAGAAGGAGATGTTGGTTCCCAAAGGTTCCACTGCTTCATGACAGAGCATCCTCAGGGTTGTTTTTCTGATGTGTTCTTCAGAAACTGACTGTGCAGACTGTTCCTCAGCCACTCAGACGTGAGGCTTTCCCAGTGCTTTCCCTGCTAGCCCCAGCTGGGACTGCTGCAGGTACCAACCTTGCCTCCTCCTTGCTGCAGCTGAGCTGACAGCTTGTCTGTCCCTCTGTGGCCAGGCTGGATCAGCTTTCCCAGTTTTTAGCAACTTCTTACTGTGTTATGTGTTGATTTCCCTACTGGGGGGAGATGTGTTACTGCCTGGGGGATACAATGTCTCTGTAATTGAGGGTTTACACAGGTACTGGTGTCCTATAAGGAGCAAAACCCTCATGTGCCTTCCAGGGAAGATACAGAATCTCCTTCCCCACTCACAGCAGTATCATACTTGCTTACTGTGTGCTAGAGTGTACCTGCATCCCAGGTACCCCAGCTGGAGTCCTGTGTCCAGAGCTGGGGCCCCAGGACAAGAAAGATGTGGGGCTGTTGGAGAGGGGTCAGAGGAGACATGGAGATGATCAGAGGGCTGGAGCAGCTCCCCTACAGAGAGAGGCTGAGGGAGCTGGGCTGGGTCAGCCTGGAGAAGAGAAGGCTGTGGGGGGACCTCACTGCAGCCTGCCAGTCCCTGAAGGGAGCAGAGGAACAGGAGGGGAATCAGCTTGTTCAAGGGCAGAGACTGGCAGGACAAGGGGGATGGAGTGAAGCTGGAGGAGGGAAGGGTTAAATTAGATCTTAGGGGGAAGTTTTTTACAGGGAGAGTGGTGAGGGGCTGGAAGGGGCTGCCCAGAGAGGGGGTGGGTGCCCCATCCCTGGGGTTGTTCAAGGCCAGGTTGTCTGGGGCCCTGGGCAACCTGGTGTAGCTCCAGGCCTGGAGGTTGGTGTCCCTGCCTGTTGCAGGGGGTTGGAGCTCTGTGATCCTTGGGGTCCCTTCCAACCCAGCCCAGTCTGTGATTCTGTGATTCTGAGGATGCTGGGCTAAGGTTGGACATTGTGTGGGAGGGAGGACGCTGATTTTCATGTGGGTCTGAGATTGTCACAGGCTGCAAACAGAATGTTTTTATTTCCAGTTTCTTAACCAGATGTATCCAAGCCCATCACCAGGTGCAGCACAGCACCCACAAGGAGTGTGTCTCCACTGTGTGACATTATTTAGTTGCAAGAAGAAAAAGAATAAATAAAAAACAGCAATTTTTTTTTTCCAAAATGGAATGCATAGTAAATATTTCACAACTCCATAAATAAAAAATGATCAGCCTGATCTTTTAAAACCATATTTCCCTTTGGGCTCTGACTAAGCATGAGAAAGTTCAGCCTAAGAGGGAATTTATTTAAAAAAGCAGTGAAAGGTTAGAAGCAAGGATGTGGGCTGGAGTATGCCTTGCAAACATGAGCTGAGGAGGCATAGTGCTAATGCCTTGCATGTGCAAAAACAATCTGAGGGCTGTGAATTTAAACCATGAAATTCAGATATTCAGAGTTAAAAGTTTTCTTGCCCAGACCTTGCACAGGCAGGGTACAGGGATTCCAGTGTTCTGACCAGTGGTGGAAGATACGTAAGGGGTTTGCTGGTCTTGGGTTAAGGAAGAACATTTAGTTTCACAGACTCACAGAATCCCAGGGGTTGGAAGGGCCCTGGAGAGCTCCTGGGGTCCAACCCCCTGCCAAAGCAGCTCCCCAGCTCCTATTGCACAGGGCGGCGTCCAGACGGGGCTGGAATCTCTCCAGAGATGGAGACTCCACACCCCCCTGGGCAGCCTGGCCCAGGGCTCCCTCACCCTCACTGGGGAAAAGGTCTTCCTAGGCTCCAACTTGCAGCCATTGCCCCTTGTCCTGTCCCCACAGACACTGAGAAGGGGCTGCCCATTTCCCCCTGCATCCCATCCTTCAGATAGTGATAAACATGAATCAGGTCCCCCCTTAGTCTTCTTCTCTCCAGGCTGAACAGCCCCAGCTCCCTCAGCCTTTCCTCACAGGGCAGATGCTCCAGGTCCTTCATCATCTTCGTAGCCCTTCTTTGGACTCTCTCCAGGAGATCCCTGTCTGTTTGATCCCAGGGAGCCCAGCACTGGACACAACACTCCAGGTGGGGCCTGAGCAGGGCAGAGCAGAGGGGGAGGATCCCCTCCTGTGACCTGCTGCCCACACTCCTCCTGATGCCCCCAGGATCCCATTGTGTCTCTCAGCCCCAGGGCACACTGCTGGCTCCTGGCCACCCTGTCATCTACCAGGACCCCCAGGTCCTTCTCTGCAGAGCTCCTCTCCAGCAGGTCACCCCCAGCCTGTCCTGATTCCAGCAGTTATTCCTTCCCAGGTGCCAGACTCTCCACTTGCTTTTGTTGAACCTCACCTGGTCTCTCCCTGCCCAGCTCTCCAGCCTGACCAGGTCTCTCTGGATGGAGAAGCTGAGCACAAACCAGTGGCTCCATTTCCTTTCACTGGTCATTTAGCCCCTTCCCAGCCTGAAGGTGTGCAGACATCTTGCACCATTTTGGGGTGATTTGAAGGGACTTGGCCCCTTTCTGGGAGGGTTTGGGATTCCCTCTTTCTTGGCTGGGCAGTTTGCAGCCTGAGGACTCCCCTTTGTGAAGCCTGGGAAGCACCGTGCCAGGTCAAGCCAGCCTGTGCTTAGGTGTCCTCCTGTGTTCTGACAAAGGCCAGATGGTTGTGGGGAGGAAGGAAAGGCTCATGAAATGAGTGATCTTGGACTCCTTTGCACATGGGAAATTTTTTCCTAACCCCCACTTAGGAGCTGGCTTGTGCCCTTGTGTGTGAGGGTTTCTGTGCTTTCCAAATTTCTGGATTTTATTAATATTTAATCCTTACTAATAGAAGTCTTGAGACTTTAATCCTCTTAAGGGGTTGCTGCTGACTTTGGGCTCGGTCCTGCTCCTTTTTCAAGCAATTTTGCCATCAGACACCTTTAAGTTGAGTTCTGATGTACATTGCAACTGATTGAACTGGCTGTAAAATGCAGTGGTTAAAGCTGGAACTGCTGTCCAAGAAGGCAGTTTCAGTGGGGAGCAGATGGAGGTCTACAGGCAGTGAGCTCTGTGTCTGCACACTGAAATTTCACCTCTCCCCACTGCCAGTCCAGCATCTAGCAGGAAACCCCTAAAAGTGCCAAAGAGTTAGGTCAAAGGAGTCATCTGTGAACCTGAGTGGGGAATATCCAGGTAGCTTAGGAAGCCATAAATAGAACCCTGGCTGGCTTGTTTGGGTGGGAAGGGACCTCAGAGCCCCCCAGTGCCCCCACGCCGTGGGCAGGGACACCTCCCCAGCCCAGGGTGCCCCAAGCCCCATCCAACCCGGCCTTGAACCCTGCCAGGGATCCAGGGGTAGCCCCAGCTTCTCTGGGCACCCTGTGCCAGGGCCTCCCCCTCCCCAGGAAGGATTTCTGCCTCCCAGCCCCTCTCCATCCCCCTCCTGTAGCTGAAGGCCGTTCCCCTGGGCCTGGCCCTCCCTGCCCTGGCACCAGCCCCTCTCCAGCTCTCCTGGAGCCCCTCAAGGGACGGGAAGGGGCTGGGAGCTCTCCCCAGAAGCAGCCTTCTCTTCTCTGGGCTGAACACCAGTTCCTTACCATCTTGGTGCCCCTCTGGCTGCAGAAAGGGAGGAGAGGCCTCTCTCCAGAGCTCTTTGTGCTGCCCTGGGTGGACTCCCCAGAAGCGAGGGGGTTCCCCGATGGCTTTTTCCCCACGCTCTGTGGTAGGGAAGCGGTAGCTGCGCTCTGGGTCTGCAGGACAGGCTGCTCTGGTGGTCTGTGTGCTGGGCACTTGCTCAGAAGGGTGTTCCCAGCAGCAGGCAGGCAGCTGGCACTGTAGAAAATTGCAGCCTTTCCCATTCCTTTGTGTGTCAGGTGGATTGGTCATGGTGACTTTGGCTCCTGCTGAAGAGGGTTGGAGTTGCTCGTGGTTCCTCTCAGCAAGGCAGACATCCCAGGAATGATGCTGCTTTTTTCAGGTACCATTCACCAGCTCCAGCCCTCTCACCAGAAGGGCTTGAAAGGACTCCAGCAGCTGCCAGCAGATTTTCAGGGAACAGTTAAGGAATGTGCAAATGAGCATCAGAGCTTGTCATGGACTGTCCCATGACCCACTGGCCCTGGCTGGAGGGATGATGCTGATACTTCATTGTCACATAAGCCTCGCTCAGAAAGCCTGTTTGGAGAAAGAAGCCTCACAACCTCAGATAGAGAGATGACATGGATTGGAGCACGCTTAACTGTAAGACCTCCAGCCCCACTCCCCTTTCAGAGACGCTTCTGGGCTTAGGAACTATATGGGAACCTTGTTTCCCAAGGTCAGCCAGGAACATGGAATTCCTGAAGTCTGGTGCTTCCTTTGCTGCTCTCAAACCTTCTGGTATAGAAGTGCCACCCTGACCATGGAGCAGAACAAGTGCTGTCCAGCCTGCCCTCTTTTCTATTATAGTTTTGCTGCTTTTTCTGCTGATTGGGACCTGGAACACTGCTCAGTTTTAGAAATAATTGAGCAGCTATTGTAGTCTGTTTGCACTCAGCAGCTTTACCCTTCCACATTTGGAGGCTGTCCCTGCTGGCCAGCTCTTTCTGCAGTGCTCTGTAAGAGTGGGACCACTTAGGATTCAAGAGTACGTGCAGAGTTGCTGTGAGAGGTCCCCTATCAAGTGGCTTTTGTGGCTTCATCCATTGGAAAGGTCAGTGTGAATTCTGGGTCAGGTGAACATTGGTTTTCACCTTAGAGAAGCTTTTAAGAAGCTCCAGCAGCCTGCTGTGTGGAGACCCCATCGTTCTGGACCCTTAACAGGGTGTGCTGTCATCACTGCAGGGATGTCATCTGCATGATGTACATAACTGCTTCCAGTGGGGGTTCCTGGGACGCTGCACAGAGCTCTCTGAGCCCCATGGAAACTGGTTGGTACAGGTTTTGCTGTCTCAGATTCCTCCTCTTACAGTGTGGCTCAAGTGATCTGTATTTTAAGTAGTGAAACACAAGTCCTGACCTTTCCACGAGTTTCTCATTGCTCTCATTCCCTTCCTGGTCTTGTAGAGGAAAATCCACTGAGGCCCTGGGCCAATTGCCCTGAGGAAAGAAGCCTCCTCTGCCTGCCACTGTTGGGCACATGTCCTCTGCCCTCCCCTTTCCTAAAGTATGTGCTGCTTCTGCACTATTTGAAGCAAAACAACAATTAAAAAAAAAAAAACCTCTCCAAATATTGAATGCAGCATCTGGGAAGAAGGATGGGCTGGCTGAGCTCCCTGGGGCAGGGTATGTCTGCAGCTCCAAGTCACTGCTGAGCACAGGCAGCACGACAGGAGCCAGCCAGCAGCAGCCCCTGGAGACAGGCAGAGAAGAGCAGCACCTTCCCTGTCTGCTGCAGGAGGAACACTGTCCTGGTTTCAGTCAGGATAGAGTTAACTCCATTTGTAGCAGCTGATGGGATGCTGTGTTTGGGAGTTCCAATGAAAGCAGTGCTGAGAACACCCTGATGTTCTTAGTTGCAGTCAGACAGTCAAGGACTTTCTCAGCTTCTTCCTATTTCTCTATCCATGAGAAAGGAGGGGCGAAGCCAGGACAGGTGACCCAGATGGGCCAAAGAGAGTATTCCATGGCAATGACGTCCTGCCCAGGAGAACGGGGGGCTGAGGGGAGGAAGAAGAGGGGCGGTGGCGGGACGCGTGCTGCTTGGGGGGACGGTCGGGTTCCGGGACAGCTCTGGGTGGTACCTGAGTTGTGTGGGTCGGGGAGAAACTGCATTGGGGATCAAGAGTTTCATCTTCTTTTGCTCTAAAGTCCTGTTAGCATTGGGATATTTGATCTTTCTGTTCTCTTAGTAAACTCTCCTTATCCCAACCCACGGGCCTCTTAGTTTCTTGGGTTTGGAGTTATTTCCCCTTCCTTTTCCCTTCCCTTGTTTCCCCCCTTTTTCCCTCTTCCCCTGCTCTTGTACTTTAAGGAGCAGGCAGCTGCCTGGATCTCGGCCCACAGCCGGGGGGAAACCACGACAAACACTCACAAGGAGAGTGGTCTAAATCCTTCCAAATCCCATGGAGCTGTTCCATGGAGTGCTTGAAAAGCCTGCTCATTTGCCATCTCAGTATCAGTCCTTTATACCTGAGGAACCACCTTGTAGGGAGGCTGTGTCTTGGGGTGGGTTGGTGTGTGTATTGCACAAGATAACTCTGGGTCTGAGGCTGTTATTCCTTAGACTTTCTGGAATCTCTCCTGCCCTTGGAAAGTCTCATGAGCATGAAGGAGGAATGATAGTTGCTGGGGTTTGCTTTATAACTAAATGTCTTTTAAGCATTTTGGAACTCATGGTTTGCAGCAGTGCCAGGGCACTACAGCAACTGCTCAGCTTGCAGCAGGGATGTGTTCTACACGACTGGTCCCTGACTGCCCAGAAGGGACCTCTGTGCTGCTGGGCTCATTAGTATCTTGCCCCTGATGTTTTGCTGGAATTATAATAGTGCCTGTTCACAGACTCACAGAATGTCAGGGGTTGGAAGGGACCTTTGGAGATTATCAGAGTCCAATCCCCCTGCCAAAGCAGGATCACCTAGATTAGATCACACAGGAACATGTCCAGGTGGGTTTGAATGTCTCCAGAGAAGGAGACTCCACAGCCCCTCTGGGCAGCCTGTCCCAGGGCTCTGTCACCCTCACAGTGACAAAGTTCCTCCTGACATCCCCATGGAACTTCCTCTGCTCCAGCTGCACCCGCTGCCCCTTGTCCTGTCGCTGCCATCCCTGAGCAGAGCCTGGCCCTGTCCTCCTGACATTCACCCTTTACATACTTAAAATCACTGATGAGGTCACCTCTCAGTCTCCTCCAGGCTAAAGAGCCCCAGCTCCCTCAGCCTGTCCTCATAAGGAAGATGTTCCACTCCATCACCTTGGTGGCCCTGTGCTGGACTCTCTCAGGTAGCTCCCTGTCCTTCTTGAACTGAGGTGCCCAGCACTGGACACACTATTCCAGGTGCAGTCAGTTCCAGATGTTGGGACTGTTCTGCTGCCAGTGGAGCTGCACCACGTTGATGTCTACCTGGAGACAGCAGAGAGCTGGAGTCTGAGCAGACCTCCTTACGTAGCGTTAGTTGGGCTGTGTTTGGTGCCATGTCTTCAGAGGCTCAGGCTTTCAGCAGGCTTGCCAGCACACCTGGGTCCCTCATAGCTCTTCCCATTGGAAACTTGTTGCATACAGTCCCTGGCTGGAATCTGCCTGGGTGTAGTAGGTACAACCCGAAGCAGGAAAAGCAGTGGCGTGCAGGCTCATTCTGCCCAGTGAGTTTCTTCTGCTGGAAACAGAATGGTGCTCCACCACCTCTGCTCTTACCCAGACCCACATGGAAGACCTCTGCCCAGACACTTGGAAGGCATCCCTTCTGGAGACTGTCTTCCTGAGGGGTGCTATGGTCAGGGTGTTTGTAGCAGGGGCTTAGGAAGCAGCTCAGACTGCAGTGGTACGAGACACTGCCTTGAAAGACAGGGCAAAAATAACACCAGACAGGCAGGGTAGGGCCTCAGACTCATATCTGTTTCTAGAAGATCAACCTCCCAGGCTCAAGGATCATGCAATTAGAGAATCACAGAATCACAAGGTTGGAAAAGACCTTTAAGATCATCAAGTCCAACCATTCCCATCCTAAGCTAAACCAGATCCCTGAGCACCTCATCTACCCATTTTTAAACACCCCCAGGGATGGTGACTCAACCCTTCCTCCATGCAAGAAGGCAGCAGCTCAGAGTTTTGACCCAGTGTATGGGTCTACTTTTTGATTAGAGAAGTGAGGGGAAAAACGGTTTGATCTTCTTTGAAGGAGAAAACAGGGACTATGGGAGGATCAGCTGTAACTTCTGACACCTCTAATGGTTCTGTACCATTAATTTTGCTGCTGGAGCCCAGCTTATCTCTTGGTGGTTCTGTGGAGTGGAGCACTGTAAAAATACCCATGCTCCATTTCAGCTCCTCAGGCACAGGCCTAGCTCTGAAAATAGAGCCTTGAGGGAAACAAACACTGAATTCCCAACAAAGCTGAAACCCAAACAAAACTCCCCATAGCTGACAAGCCATTCTGCCAGTCCTCATCAGGAAGCTCTCCTCCTTTTGTGACACCAGGATTTCAAACAGGGTCTTTTGTACCTTGTGGTGAGCATGGTGTTTAAAAAAAACCAACTTGTCACTGGGAAGAGGTTCTAAAGCCCTACTGGTGATGTCAAGTTTTATTTGTAACATGCCAAAGGATCTTGTCCTGGTTTCAGTCAGGATAGAGTTAACTCCATTTGTAGCAGCTGATGGGATGCTGTGTTTGGGAGTTACAATGAAAGCAGTGCTGAGAACACCCTGATGTTCTTAGTTGCAGTCAGACAGTCAAGGACTTTCTCAGCTTCTTCCTATTTCTCTATCCATGAGAAAGGAGGGGCGAAGCCAGGACAGGTGACCCAGATGGGCCAAAGAGAGTATTCCATGGCAATGACGTCCTGCCCAGGAGAACGGGGGGCTGAGGGGAGGAAGAAGAGGGGCGGTGGCGGGACGCGTGCTGCTTGGGGGGACGGTCGGGTTCCGGGACAGCTCTGGGTGGTACCTGAGTTGTGTGGGTCGGGGAGAAACTGCACTGGGGATCAAGAGTTTCATCTTCTTTTGCTCTAAAGTCCTGTTAGCATTGGGATATTTGATCTTTCTGTTCTCTCAGTAAACTCTCCTTATCCCAACCCACGGGCCTCTTAGTTTCTTGGGTTTGGAGTTATTTCCCCTTCCTTTTCCCTTCCCTTGTTTCCCCCTTTTTCCCTCTTCCCCTGCTCTTGTACTTTAAGGAGCAGGCAGCTGCCTGGATCTCGGCCCACAGCCAGGGGGAAACCACGACACATCTCCTAACAACTTCTCTTTAATCTCTGGAGCTCATCCTTCCTTATGGAAAAGGGTCCCCTAGCAAACCAAGCAAACCCTGTTCTCAGGGGGTGTGCAGTTCATTTTCCCCATGCTGCCTGGGGAAGGCAGAGCTCATACCCAGCACGTGCTCCTCAGGCCCCCCAGCTGCTGACAGTGAGACCCCCACAATCTTCCCTAAGTTCCAGTGAGAGTCTGTGAGTTGGTGTGCCTGCAGTTAGCTTTGTTCTGTTCTAGCAAGTCTCTTCAGTTATTCAGCACTTCAAAACTCAGGCCACAGTAGTTTTCACCCTCCAAATGCAGGTCTAGAAAGTGCTTGATAGTTGCTCCTGCTTGAAAGAATTAGTCTTCAGCTCATCTACCACAGGGCTCATAGCACTCCAAAAAGGAGGTTGGTCTCTTGTCTTTAGGATGCCCAGTGATGTGGGACTGATTGCTGAGGACACGTTAGGAATTTTCTCTGCTAATAATTGACTGCATGGGGTTTCTGCACCAGATACACAGATATTAATTAGCATTCATGAGCTTCTCTGTTGTCAGAAAGAGCCCAGGGTGGGCTGAGACCCTCAGTGCATGACCACAGAAGGAGACTGCATATGGTTCTATATATAAACTTATGTGTGTATATATGTATGTGTGTGTATATATATAAAATGAAACACCATTAAGTATGACCCACCAGCACTTGTATCATTGAAATGTTCTCACAGTTGTGTTTCCTTCTCCTCCTCCTCTTCCCTAAGCAGCATGCTGGCTGAAGGAGCAAATCCTTTTCATGTCAGTGAATATCTTAAAGATGGGCTGCAGGGGGACATGGGCAGCCCCTTCTCAGTGTCTGTGGGGACAGGACAAGGGGCAGTGGCTGCAAGTTGGAGCCTAGGAAGAACTTTTCCCCAGTGAGGGTGAGGGAGCCCTGGGCCAGGCTGCCCAGGGGGTGTGGAGTCTCCATCTCTGGAGAGATTCCAGCCCCGTCTGGACGCCGCCCTGTGCAATAGGAGCTGGGGAGCTGCTTTGGCAGGGGGTTGGACCCCAGGAGCTCTCCAGGGCCCTTCCAACCCCTATGATGCTGGGATTCAATGATTCTATACACCTGGGCTCTGTTTTGCTGTTTAGCCCAGGCTTTACAGATCCCCCAGATGTAGCTTTACATCGCTGTGCTCCAATTAAGATAGTATTTTTTTGTAGTGGGGTCAAGTTCCAGTGCCCAGCTGTTGAACACCTTTTATATTTGGCATTTTTCTCTTCTAGATCACCATAGCTTCTACTTTCATTCTGCCAAGCAGAATAAAGGGTGGAAAATGACTCTTCATTTAGTGTTGGAACCCCATGTGCTGCTGGGCTGCAGTAGTGACCCCAAGGGAGCACTCAGCCTGTGCCAATGCACACTGGCTTCATGTGTTTCTTTACTTTACAAATAAAATTATGGAGAAGTAAAATAAAAGCTGACTCAGTGGGCATACTCTGGTGTGTTTGAACATGGTATGGAAGAGGTAAAAACAATGCTTTCACTTCACTAGTCCTACAGATAGCTGAATACAAACAGCTGAGCTGCTGCAGGGAGCTTGCTGGAGGGCAGCTCACACCCCTGGCTGGCTCGTGCTGTGGAGTAGGACACATTGGTTCCAAGCTGATTTGTGGCTCCAGGAGCTGATGAGGTGTGCTGTGCTTGCAGCAGGCTGGTAGGATGCAGCCCATCCCTACGGTGGTTGGCTGAGGAGTAGGATGCTGCAGGCTGCTGGGGGGACCACTTCTGGCTGTCAGGCTGGACCCTGAGGTGCACGTCAGACATCAGAGCATGGGGAAACCCCACCTAGTTGACAAGTGAAATTCTCCTCTTACACTGATGTGCAGCTGAGCCAAAGACATTCACTGTCCCAGGTCAGACCTAAATTAACTCATTAGCATCTTGAGCTGTTTTGCATCTGTCTTCCCCACACAGCTGTGGTGAAGGGGCTCTGCTGTTGCTGGGGTGAAGGTAGGGGGTCCCAGATACAGACTCCTGTGAAACCAGGCTCTATCAGTGCTCCTGAGCACCTTACTGTCCCATGCCTTTGGATTGGTGGTTCTCTTTGGCTTTGTTTGGTGTAACGTGCCCATGTGGGATCTTGGGTGCAGTTAGTAATCAGTGAGCAGCACATGTGGTGAGAGTGTGTAGGCACATCCCATCTGTGTTGCCTCTGGCCTACACTGACTCTGTGTTTAGTTCTGCCAGTTTGTCCCCATCCTGGCCAGTACTTGCCTGCTTTAGCCCTAAACTTCCAGAGGAGATGTCAGCAGGGCCTGCTGCTCTGGGTCTTCACTGGGGGTTGTAGAGAGCAGAGCTGCCCAAACAGGGAGTAACAAATAGGATGTGCTTGCAGCAGGCTGGTAGGATGCAGCCCATCCCTACGGTGGTTGGCTGAGGAGTAGGATGCTGCAGGCTGCAGCGGGGACCACTTCTGGCTGTCAGGCTGGACCCTGAGGTGCAGCCGTTGCCTTAGAGACTGGGCAGAGTATGTGGGGTGGATGTAACTGCATGGAGGGGGCTGGTGCAGCAGCATTGCCTGGGGTGCTTGCCTGTTACCTCAAAGTTTCTGAAGGGACCTGTTTTCTTCTTCCTACAGACAATTTTAGGTACACGTGTGACATTTGTGGGAAAAAATATAAATATTATAGCTGCTTCCAAGAGCACAGAGACCTACATGCCGTGGATGGTGAGTACTGCTTTGACCCTCAGACCCCCAGACCAGAATGAGAAGTCACTGGGGAAGGCACCATGCACAGCATGGCTCACTCACCTTTGCCAGTGGAGCCACAGGCACTGCAGGAGGACATTTGCTGCGCTTGATTCTCTTGGTGTTCATCAGAACAACACCTTCTGCTGGGACCTGTGGGCCTTGTGCTCCAGTCTGGATCGAGGTTCTTGGGTAGGGTGTGCCAGAACTGGGGGCCCCAAGGGACATTGTCAGTCTGGCTACTCACTGGGCAAGAGTTGGTTGCCTTTTGGTTTCTGACCTCACAGGGCTGTTCCCAACGTGCTCCTCTGGGAGAAACCACATTTCAGAGTTGAGAAACGTTGTTCTGTTCCTGTTAATAGCTGTGGTAGGGAACTGGTGCAGTTGTCAGTGGACCTTACAGGCCAATTTGTCCTCTGTGAATATAGCTGTGGCCAAGGCTGGTGACACTCAGGCAGAAGCAGACACGTGCCTTCCGAAGCAGGGTTTCTTTTCTCTACACTGGCGGGGAATGGAAGCAGCATCATGCTGTCTTTGGCTTCCTCCCATCTTACTGGGCATCTAAAGCTCCTCTGCTCAGAGCCCACAGATACTCCAGACCCTCACTGGGTGTGCTGCAGGCTTGTTGGTGCTGCTCCTCGCTTGGCCAAGGAGGGAGCTCTGGCAGAGCTTTAGAAAGAGGCTGCTTGGAAAGCAGAAGGTTTTGAATGGCTGGACTTTCTCTGGAAAGCAAGTGGGTTTTCACAATATGTGGTGTCCAGAAAACCTGCTGGGTTTAAGTGGAACGTGTAGAACCTGAATGTGCTCTGAGAGCAGCCAGCGTGCTCCTGCACTGCACCTCTGCAAGCTCCCTTCCTCCCCTGAGGAGCCAAAATTAAATCACTGGGGCTGAAAGTCACTGTGAGATGGATGTGTCTGCTTCTGTCAGCAGTGTGTCTTCATAGCTATGGTTCAGGGAGCTCTGCCTAGGGTTACAGGAGGGCTTTGGAAACAGCTTCCACAACACTGAGTCTCAGTTCCTCCAAGGGGCTGGTTGTGTTTTACCAAACACAAGTGTGAGGCAGCTGTGCCCCTGGGCTTCACGTGGGGCTGTGTCAGAGTCAGAACAAAGGCCTTGAGAATCTGTGTATATTAGGGCTGGGCACGTCCAAATAGTTCCTGTGTGGATGCTGCTGGGAAGAGGAGGGACTGGGCCACACAGCCTGGTTTATTCTGTGGGGCTGAACTCTGTGTCAAATACAGGAGGGGAAAAAGGGCCATTTCAGAGGATTTAATTTCTGTTTTGTTTCTTCCCCTTCTTTTATTCTGTGTTAGTTTTTAGTGTGGAAGGGGCCCCAGAAAACCGGGCAGGTAAGCTGAGATCCTTTGTGTGCTTTATTTCACAAACCTTTTCCAGCATTCAGTAGTTCAGGCACAGCAGGTCCCATTCTACACTAGAAAGACTCAAGAGAGTTTTGTCACTGATTGCAGGGGAAGAGGGAGCATCCTCTCTCCCCCTCCCTCCCCCAGTGCCAACAGCCACTAGGTTGATGCCCAGCCCTAGCAGATACCAGGCTTTTGTTGTACATACAATTGATCAGGCTTCTGAAGATCAAAGAAGCAGGTGTCTCATGTCTGTGGTGATTCAGTGAATTGTTCAAGGCAATTAAATTAGTTTTATAAAATGGGTTGGGTTCTGATTTGTCACTAGCTGTGCTGTTAGATGGTAGAAAGCCACTGGTCAGTATTTGTTAGCTGACTTGCTTGCAGACTGCATTGCTGTGCCCCCTCTCAGTGTAACATGTCAGAGAGATGCACTGGAAGAAGATCAGCAAAGGTGGATCAGCCTTTGCAGTGTGTTGGTTCAGTCTCTTCCTGTATTATTTTAAACATTGTATACCTACAAGGCATGTCACTGGGCTGGAAGAGGGACTGATCCTGGGGCAGCTGAGAAGGGGGAGGAGGAGGAGGGACAAGTCAGACAGAGGGTTCACTGGCGTTATAATTCCTGGCCTGAAATCTTGATGCAGATGGAAATGTCATTACAGGTGCAGGAGCATTCAGTGCCCATGCAGCTGTAGAAGGAAAACCTGAGGGTGTTGTCAGCTGTCTTGCTGGTTCTGTTCTCTTGCAGACCCCTATGACCAGGCCGTCATAGCAGCAGACGAAGTGAAGGAGGAGGAGCCAGAACCCTTCCAGAAGATTGGCCCAAGTATGAGTTCTTACACAGGTTCAGCTGGGAAGGAGAAAGCACGAGGGTTTCAGATCTGGGCTGAGCTGGAGTCCCTCTAGGAAAACCATAAAGCACTGTGTTACACACAGGTGTTGGGGCCTTAGGGGTGCTGAAAGATGTTTAGGTTCAAATGAACACCAAACACCAGCAGCCCTGGCCATAAGAAATGCAGCTTTGTGTCATCTTCTGCTCTGTGAAGAGAAGCAGGAGGAGGTTCAGGAGAAGGCAAGCTGGCAGCCATCAGAGAGGGTCTTAAGGTGCACTGGCAGCGTTGGCAGGTGTCTGCACTTACACTGCCTTTGTGGTGGTTCATCAGACAGACAATGGGAAGCAAAGGGGACCAGGCTTTGCTGAAGCATTTCTCTGGACTCTGTTTTGGCAATAGTTCATTATCCCTGGGGTTTCCTTTAGCTTGCTGCTTGCTGTTAGCTCCATACTTCCCAGTTCTGGCAGGAGTGGGAGGTGTCCACGTGTGGTTACACTACTTCAATTTTTCAGGTACCCCAAAGCAGGAATTAACAGATATTCCAAAGAGTCCCTCCTCCTGCAAGAGCAACCTGGAATCCCAGTAGGAAAGATCTGTAATTAAGACTTAAACTTGACAACTTGTTTTCTAGTTTGACAGTTCGTGTTGTCCACACATCACAGACTGTAACCAGAAGACAAAACTCTGTCATCTGAAACACAGACTTTAGAAATGGATTCTCTCCTTTGGTTTGCACACTCACTTGCTGTAATTTGTGACAATCTCCTGCAGCTTGTTCAGTTCTACTGGACTTTTAATGCATGGCCCATCACCCTGGATGCTGCCTGTAACTGTCTCCTTTGCTGGGGAAAGGGATGTCTGAATTACAGGGCAGATGAGTTCCAAGTGCATGAGGAATAGGCTCTAGTTTTTGTCAGCTGGCCAGTTTGTATGTAAAAAGTCAGGGGTGATTGTGGGAGAGGGTGCTGCACTCCTGCCTCATCTTTGTATTTGTTTCATCCTCACAGAAACTGGGAATTACACCTGTGAATTCTGTGGCAAGCAGTACAAATACTACACTCCCTACCAAGAGCACGTGGCACTGCATGCACCTATCAGTGAGTATCCTGCTGGAGATCTCTCTCCTTACAGACCCTGCTGGGCAGTGGGTGGTGGTAAACACAAGGCTGCAGGAAAGAGTTTAATTCTTGGGGATCCTTCCACTGGATCACTGTGATTGCAGCTGGCAGGATGTAGATCAAGAGCTGAGCAGGGCCCTGTAAAGCTGAGCTGGAGTCTCCTCTCAGAGGGCCACTGTGGCTGTTAGGTCTGCAATGTCACTGATGTTTCACCAAAGCCTTTGCAATTCTACATGTTTCTTGGGGCTTTGAGATTTTATTTGGTTTAACAGAAGTGATGCACAAAATGTTTTGACTTCCCTAAACACTGAGTGGCCATCCATCCTAGGGAAGGAGCATCTTTCTAAGGAGCTTCTGAGGAATTATTTCAGACAGTGAGGTAAAGGTGGTTTTCAAACTCCTCTGAGAGACCTTGGCAGCTGCTAAATCAGGGCAATGAAATAGTTACTGCAGGAGCTGGGGAAAAGGCAGCTCTCAGCATACCACACAGCACTGCTAGCTGCATTCTGGGGACACACACACTCTATGATCTGCACTCCCCAGACAAAGGGGAGGTTTTAGTGAGAAATGAAATGCAATTCAGTGCAAGATTACAGTAAAACAGTTGAAAAAAATTCTTGCTACATGCTGGGTTTGGACTATTTAAAAGTATGCAGAGAAGTTCTTCCCAGCTGAACTCTCACAGCATTGCCCTGTGCTCTGCTGTGATTCCAGTGCTGTGAGCCAGCGTGGTTGCTCTTTGCCCACCTCTGTCTGTCTGGCTGCCAGCGTTTCAGCTGATGATGAGGAAGGATGAGCTGGGCTTACTGGGTTTCTTCAGCCTCTCATGCGCAGCCAGCAGAGGGAGTGCACACTCCTTCCTCACCAACTCCAGCTTTGTTTAGACTTTTTAAGTTACTATAATGAGGCAGCTTTGGTTTTAGACAGATACAGTGGTGAATTTGGAACATAGCCCACCAGACTATCAATTCTATGGTGGGTCAAGGCTTGATGGTTCCCATACAGGTTCTCTGGAGCACAGTGATGGACCAAGATAGAAGGTGTAGGGTATAAAATACCTTTACTGTGTCAACACACAGTCTTATCTCCCATCTGCCCAAGGGAACTAACCAGTGCTTATATTGCACACATAGGTTATTCCCAAAGATCCCTGCACACCCAAACTCCACCTCTTCATTCAGGTGTTTCTGGGTCCTCAGAAAAGCCATTGGTAGTGATGAGCAGTAGGTCCATCTCCTAGGACAAGTGGGCCCTCAGACACCAAGGCTTTGGTGCCTCTAGGTCACCCCTGCACAGCTAAGGACCAGTGTTCTCTAAGGACTGTGCTCAGCAAGAACAGATTCTTCCCAGTACTCCCAGTTTCAAGGGGTTTTGTTGCTGTTGATGTCTCTCCATCTGTAGTACCAGGCTGCAGCTGCTGGTCCCAGTCCAGGCTACCCAGAGCAAAGGAAAACCACAGCTGCTCCTCTCTGAGGGGTGTTTGCCCAAAAGGGCCCTGCAGGTCTGGCTGCAGATACCAGGGGTCCCCAGAGATACTGCCCTTCACCCTGTGCAGTGGGAGCTGCTGGGCCTGGTGCCCACTCTCTGAGTACTGGCAGCCAGTTTGGGGGGGAGGCACATTCCTTGCCAGGGTTGAAGCTGCTCTGTCACCATGGCTTCTGCAGTAACCTTAGTGAGAGCAGAAGAACCTGCCCTTCTGCAGCCTAGAGAGACTCTGAGTCACTGAGACTCACAGATGGGTCTCCAGTCTTTTCAGCAGATACCTTTAACTGTGAGGACACCTCAGGTCAGGATAATATTTTCCTAATGTTTAACCCCTCCCCATAAACTTTGATTTTCCCTTTTTTTAACATTTTTGTTTCCTCTCCTAGTTCCCATGACCAGTAAGATTTATGATGTACAAAGACAAACCACTAGCCCTGATGAGCATACAGGAGAGGGCATGAGTAGCTCCCAAGGCAATACATCTTCCCACCTTCCTTCTGCTCTTCTTATAGACCAAGGCAGCTGGAAACACCAGACTTTTGAAAAGCACAACTGGCTTTTCTCCTGCCCTAGCAGGCAAACAAAGCTGAGACTCTGCCTTTACCCTCAGCTTGTGGTTACAAGGCAAATGCTGAAAAATTAGCCATAGTGGGAATGGGTAAGGAAACCACTTCAGCATTCCCAGTTAGGCTTCCTGGGTCTCTCTGCTTGAGTGCAAGCTCCCTTCCATAGCCTGTCGTTCTGGTTTGCTGTGATGATGGATAAAAAGTTGCTGAAAATGGGCTAAAACAAGGACTCATACCCTGCAGGGTCAGTAGGACTTTGCAGGGTGGTTTCTGTTCAGTGCTGCTGGATACCTGCTGTCTGGAAAAGAGCTCTGCTCTGGGTTTCCCTGGAATTGTTAATGCCAAATGTCTCCTTCCAAAGTTCCCTTCCATAAGGAAGGAATCTGGGCTTTTTCACATGCTTAGAACTGGACTTTTACTCTTTTAAAGCACATATTGCTGTGCTGTTCAGTCAGCCTCTTCACCCTCCTAAGAAGGGTGTCAGGGGCTGTTTCCAAAAACAGGGCATTGTAGGCACCTGCACTGTCCCAGTTTCAGAGATGGCTCTGAACAGGGCAGGGTTCAGAGGTTTCTTCCTGCCCTCCTCCAGGCTTGGTCTGCCTGATTGAACTGGGTTGAACTGATTTAACCTGATTTGCAGGTAGCTGAGCTATTGTGCTTGCTTAGATGATGTTTACAGTGCAGAGAACACCTAGTTCATTTGGGGTGTGGGCTGGCTAGAAGAGCTACCAAGAGTAGGTTTTGCCTTGGTAAGTCCAGGCTAAGGAGTGTCCACTCACCACATCCTCTTCTGGTAACTGCAGACAAGGCAACAGGCACCCTGGGTGTGTAGGTATGTGGGGAGAGAGCTAAAATCTGCCCAGCTGTCTATTGCCCATCGCTTCCAGGATGAAAATGTAAAGTGATCCCAGGGCCCTGAGTGCACTACTAGGTCCTTATGGCCCTGACCAGCCTCACATGGGGTCTCCACCCACATTCCAGCCCCTACTTCAGCTCAGCTCTGGATCATCAGTCCTTGCCTGAGCTACACTGTAGGACATCTGTCTTGAGCTCAGCTGTAGACATGCCTGTGCCTGGCTGTAGATCCCATTGGTCTATACCCCAACCTGTAGACTGACTTCCTAGCTCAACATCAACCCTGTCTCCTCACTCTGGACCTCCCTGAGGATTGCTGATACGTGTGTGGCTCTGATTGTCCTCACCAGAGCTGATCCTGCCCCTCACCTGTGGATTGGCTTTCCAGCTTTACCACAGACCTGCCTCACCACCATGAACTTCCTGATGATCTGGACTCTTGGATGGATCTGGCTCCTCTGATCCTGCCTTGCTCACCTCTCTCAGGGTCTGCAGGATGGGTCCTGCCTGTTGAAGACCCTGCCCTACCAGCCCTTGGATTGTGCTTGGCTCCACAGGGTACAGACAGACCTACATCCACCCTGACACCTGAGATGCTGAGGCAGTTCATCAAGCCTCTCTGCTCAACTACTTTTCTTACAGGGAACGACCCAGGGTACAACATGTTCATCAAAGGTGCTTAAGCTCAGTGTTTCTTAAAGGCAGCTGCCACCATGGCTTTTTCCTTGAGGGAAAGGGATCCTTTTTGGTAGCACCTCTAGTTTCCACATAGGTCCAGCCTAATCAAGAAAAGAACACATTCCAGATGGATGGTGTGTCTTTGCTTCCTCTTATCTCAGTGAGTGACATCTGTGAGTTCAGATGTTCTTCCCACTCTCTGATCCCACAGTGCCTTAGCAACAGGCTCCACTGGCAACATTCCTTTGTGTGGATAAAGCTGCACATTAAGAACGTGGAAGTCTGAGCTCTGGGTTTTTCACATGGAAAGACCTGCTTCCAACAGCAGAGGTTTCCACTCAACATACTGAATTTCAGGCCATGGTTAAGAAATCACTTTCCATCATATGACTTAAGGTTAGGTTCTTCTGCAGAGGTGATGGTATCATTCCAGCTGCACCATCCACATGGTTCTTTGTCCATCCTGGTACAATCTTCTTGAAAATATGCCATACTCAAATGATTGGCCAGAATTTTTACCTGGACACAGCAGTTACTGAGAGAACCTGGTCATTGTTCTGTGTGGTGGTGCATCGTGGTAGTTGTGTGGATTTACCTCTCTCTTGAGGAGACATGTGGAACTGTCTGCCAGGTGTTCTTCCTGCTGCAGCTCACCATTCACAGGGCTGGAAGGTCTCATCCAAGACAGGAAAGCCAGGAGGGACCCCCATGATCTTTGGACTGGCCAGGTTAATGCATGCTATAGGAGTGCCTTGATTAATTGCTCATATACATATCTTAGAGAGATATCTAATCTTGCTGTTAACAGTGACAGAAAATACAGCAGCCTCTCAAGGTAATTAGTTTGATGATTATCCTCACTAAATTAAACTAAAAATACACAGCTGTAGCTTGCAGCCACTGAACCCTATTTATAACTTCTTCTGCTTAGGGAAGGAGAACTCAGATTTCTGTCCTTTCTGGACCTTTGTGTAGCCTGCTATCTGGTCACCTCACAGTGACCAACCTCCCAGCTCAGCCAGGGGAGTGATGTGATGTTTCCATGGTGAGGTACACTGTTCCCATCCTTCACTTCTCACCTGAATTCTCAAGCCTGTTAACCACCTTTGTGCAGGGTGTGCACCAGCACTGGGTCTAGTGAAGGAACTGAGAGCTAATGTTGTCTTTCCCACCCTCTTTGAGAGTGCCCTGACTGCCAACCTGAAGAGTACCCCAGTCATCTAAGCTGTGTCCTTGCCCTGGAAGCTCCTCTACAGCCATGGTGACCAGGCACAACAATGGACAAGCTCTTTTCCCTGCTGCCAAGGTGGAGCCCCCAGCTTTTAACTATCACCTGCATCATCCATACTCTAGCACACCCCGTGCCCTTCTGAGGGGCTGTAGCACAGGTCATGCAGTTCACCAGGTGATTTCAGGTCATTCCATGAGACTTGCCCTCTACCTGGCTGCTCTCCTGCCCTCCCTTTGTCAGGAGGCCAGCCTCAGCTGGGGCACATCTCTGATGCTTTCTGAGGAAGTTTAAAAACTTCATAGCACCAGCTATGGGATCATCTGTCCAGGATGCTGTCTCCAGTCCTGCTGTCCAGCTGCAGATTTTGAGGCAGGAGGTTTTTGTAACCATTCAGCAACTTGGCAGTTTCTTTTCTGGTAACATCTTGAACTTGACCTTTTCATCAGTTGGAGGCTGTGGGTTCCACAGAGAAGATGACTTCTCAAGAGCAGATCAGAGGAGCTACACAATCATCTCTACCTGTGTTGTTTTCTCTTCAGAGGGAGTTCATCACCAGATTAGTTTCAATGAACTATTAGCATCCTCCAGACTGCTAGAACCAATATTCTTTTGTCTGTCTTGCCTTGCTGGCTCAAACTGTCTCTTCCTAGTGTCAAGTGGAGCAGCCTTCTCTCTGGCACCTGAATTTGAAGACTGGTTTAAGTCAGGAGGAGAAAGCAGTAATTTTGGAGGTCTTCATAACATGGAGACTTCTCTCTTCAGATGCCACAGAGCAGTCTCTGGACTGCAGAGGGTTCACAGTGATGCTCTTTGTTCCTGTCACTGAACGTGGGCTGGTTGCTGCTTCTCTTGGTACAGATTGGGAATAAAGCAGCCAGTGGTGGGAATGGGCCTTGTGGGAAACCAGAAGAAACATAAGGAGGAAATTATCATTCCTGACTGCATTTATGCTGGCAGTTTGGCAGCAGCTGGAGGAGGATTATCTGTGGAGACTGAAAGGAAGCAAAAGCAAGCCTCCTGACTATTCAGCTGGCCAGAGACCAAGCAGAAGAGAAATATCTTGACCTGAACCTGGTGCAGAATCTCCTGCAGAAGTGTGCTGACTTGACAGGAGATGTCATTATGTGTCTGTCTGCAGGCAGGTTTGAACACACCCCCTCACTCTGGTGCTGCTGGCAGGGAAGGGGAGAGCAGTTCACATCCAAGGTGTATAGAGTCCCACTGGATTTGGGAAATAAGCATCCAGCCCCAGGCTGGGGGACTTTTCCCTTCACCTGTTGCCGAGACAGGCTGTTGTGCTGCCTGTATTCTGTGGTGGAGCCCTGCACAGTGTGGTTAAGTGTTTCCCAGTTACGCTGTACAGGATGAGCAGGTGCTGGTGCTGCACATCCAGTGGCCTAAAATACACCTCTCCAGGAATTTCTGGCAGTGAGCTTGGGCTGTGGGTTATGTGACCCTTGTTTCTTTGTGATCCTCCATGGCAGAGCTTAGAGTGGGACTTGGCTTCAGGAGCCATATCCAGGTTTCCATGGAAGAAGCCACTGAGGAACAAAGGGGGTTGTTAGGTTGTTTCTCTGTTGTGGTGATGGTTTGGTAATCCATGAGGCCCAGATGAAGGGCTGCTCTCCTGAAGGGTTTTCATATGACTTTTGGCATTGAAAATTCCTGGTGATCCTCACTGTGCATCACAGAGACCAAAATGTAGATCAGTTCAAAGAACATATCCCAGTAATGCTCAGAATTAATTTATCACCAGTATTTGTCTGGAGATAGGGGCCAGAAGGCCTTTCCTGACTTGCAGGATGAGAACTCTGCCTCCTAATTCCCTTCCATTCCCACCAGCCCCCCCTTTCCTCTGTATCTGGTAAACAAGACAGGAATGTAGCTGAAGATCTCTAGGATTTATGCAAGGCTCAGGTAATGAAGATGCAAAACTTCTCCCTGTTGAGAGCTCTGAGTGTCCCACTAGAAACCTGCTGTCAGCATTCCAACTCTTCCATACCTTGCAGGGGAGGACAGACATGCAGGCAAGGCCCAGCCAGGCCCTGGCAGCCAGAGTGCTCCTGGGTGGATGGGGTGATTCCTGCTGGAGGAGCCCTGGGTTGGTCTCATGGCAGGGCAAAGTGTGGAAAAGAACTAAGAAGCTCCAGAAATGTGTCCCTTTTTGGGAGTGGGGAGAACAGGTCGTTACCTGGGCTCAGTGGATGCACGGCCGCTGCGGGTGCCCATGCAAGGGACTGGTGAGCGTGACTGTTAGACAGCCACGCTCCTGGAGGGCCCCGGTCTGGGAGCTGCCTGCCCAGGCACTAGTTCTGAGTGTTCATATCCAGAGTTCTCTCGATCTCCACTCTTCGTGGCAGTGAAGACACAGACCAGCCAGTCCAGCAAAAAAACCCCGTCTTCAATAACGCGCTGCTCCAGCCTCCTGCACCGCGCCCCCGCCGGCGTCCCACCAGCATCCCAGTCCCAGATGTTCCGTGCTCCAAATTCTGGATCCCCAGGAAGCAAGGCCATCACAGGTACCAATTGCCTTTCTACCATTGACTTTCTCAATTGCTTAGTGTCCAGTCCTGCCCTGGCTTGGCTTTTCACCCTCCTGGGCTCAGTCTGCTCCACCCGTGACTGTCCCACGATAGCTACTCCTGGAAGCATTTGAGGGCAATAGATGTGTCGTGGTTTCCCCCCGGCTGTGGGCCGAGATCCACGCAGCTGCCTGCTCCTTAAAGTAAAAGAGCAGGGGAAGAGGGAAAAAGGGGGGAAACAAGGGAAGGGAAAAGGAAGGGGAAATAACTCCAAACCCAAGAAACTAAGAGGCCCGTGGGTTGGGATAAGGAGAGTTTACTGAGAGAACAGAAAGATCAAATATCCCAATGCTAACAGGACTTTAGAGCAAAAGAAGATGAAACTCTTGATCCCCAATGCAGTTTCTCCCCGACCCACACAACTCAGGTACCACCCAGAGCTGTCCCGGAACCCGACCGTCCCCCCAAGCAGCACGCGTCCCGCCACCGCCCCTCTTCTTCCTCCCCTCAGCCCCCCGTTCTCCTGGGCAGGACGTCATTGCCATGGAATACTCTCTTTGGCCCATCTGGGTCACCTGTCCTGGCTTCGCCCCTCCTTTCTCATGGATAGAGAAATAGGAAGAAGCTGAGAAAGTCCTTGACTGTCTGACTGCAACTAAGAACATCAGGGTGTTCTCAGCACTGCTTTCATTGGAACTCCCAAACACAGCATCCCATCAGCTGCTACAAATGGAGTTAACTCTATCCTGACTGAAACCAGGACAAGATCCTTTGGCATGTTACAAATAAAACTTGACATCACCAGTAGGGCTTTAGAACCTCTTCCCAGTGACAAGTTGGTTTTTTTTAAACACCATGCTCACCACAAGGTACAAAAGACCCTGTTTGAAATCCTGGTGTCACAAAAGGAGGAGAGCTTCCTGATGAGGACTGGCAGAATGGCTTGTCAGCTATGGGGAGTTTTGTTTGGGTTTCAGCTTTGTTGGGAATTCAGTGTTTGTTTCCCTCAAGGCTCTATTTTCAGAGCTAGGCCTGTGCCTGAGGAGCTGAAATGGAGCATGGGTATTTTTACAGTGCTCCACTCCACAGAACCACCAAGAGATAAGCTGGGCTCCAGCAGCAAAATTAATGGTACAGAACCATTAGAGGTGTCAGAAGTTACAGCTGATCCTCCCATAGTCCCTGTTTTCTCCTTCAAAGAAGATCAAACCGTTTTTCCCCTCACTTCTCTAATCAAAAAGTAGACCCATACACTGGGTCAAAACTCTGAGCTGCTGCCTTCTTGCATGGAGGAAGGGTTGAGTCACCATCCCTGGGGGTGTTTAAAAATGGGTAGATGAGGTGCTCAGGGATCTGGTTTAGCTTAGGATGGGAATGGTTGGACTTGATGATCTTAAAGGTCTTTTCCAACCTTGTGATTCTGTGATTCTGTAATTGCATGATCCTTGAGCCTGGGAGGTTGATCTTCTAGAAACAGATATGAGTCTGAGGCCCTACCCTGCCTGTCTGGTGTTATTTTTGCCCTGTCTTTCAAGGCAGTGTCTCGTACCACTGCAGTCTGAGCTGCTTCCTAAGCCCCTGCTACAAACACCCTGACCATAGCACCCCTCAGGAAGACAGTCTCCAGAAGGGATGCCTTCCAAGTGTCTGGGCAGAGGTCTTCCATGTGGGTCTGGGTAAGAGCAGAGGTGGTGGAGCACCATTCCACTGGCAGTGTTTGCACAGACCTTAGCAGGGTGGCACTTCCACACTTCCCTGTGCAGGTAGTTTTGCTTTGCATGCAGGAGGTTCAGGTATGAGGAGCAAGAGAGACAGCTTGTGCCACCTGCCCCCTCCTGTGTGGGAAGGACACGTTCAGCCCAAGGAGCTGCACTGAGCTGGCTTTTCCTTATTGCCAGACTTGAGGGGGAAGAAAAAACCAAACTCAAAGATGAGAACAAAACTACAACACAATTTTTTCCCAAACATTTTTGGAGACCTCCAACTCACTTCCACTTGTGCCTCCAGCCAGGATTTCAACCTGGGTCTCTTGGGGGATAGGTTGGCCCAATCCATTTTGTCATAGGCTCTTTTTCCCTCTTCCATCTGATTTTCTAGTTACTTATGCCTCTTACTCCCTGTATTTTTCTGTCAAAGGGGGATGGGGAGGAGAACAGATAATCTCTCCAGTTCCTTTTCAGCCCTCCTTTATGTGACTCTGTTTCAACTGATTTGATTCCCAAGTTTTCCTGTTCTGAATTTTAGAAAGAGACAGGAATGTAGTAGAGAATTTGAGAAGCCTGCTCAGGACTTGGAAGGTGTGGTGGTTTGGCCCTGGCTGGAGGCCAGATGCCCACCAAAGCCACTCTGTCACTGCCCTTTTCAGCTGGACAGGGGAGAAAATAGATACTGAGAGGCTGAGGAGTGGAGCTCAGGCCAGGGAGAGATCATCCTGCAGTGAGTGTCACAGGCAGAACAGACTCAACAGGGAATAAAGGACAGAAACTCTCTAATTGGTGACCCTGCCCTGCACCCCAGTGACACCAGAGTTGGGGATGAGAAGTGGGAGCAGATCCACAAGCTCCTTCCCCCACCTCTCCCTTCTCAGCAGATTTCACTCTATCCATGATCTTGCTCCCTTCTTCCCCCCACTGTGGCACAGGGAGGGGCAGGGACTGGGGGAATGGGGGTTTGGGTCAGTTCCTCACCAGATGTTTCCCTTCTTAGCTGCACCAGGGATGCTAAGGGTTCCACTAAGGGTTGGCTGGGCCAAAATTCATGGGCTGGGAAGTTGACAGAGCTCATGTGGTTCCCAGCCCTGTGAGGCATAAGCCCGTGTGTGGGAGCTCAGGGAGGCCGTGGCGCTGTCAGGACAGCAGTTCTGACCACTCCAGTGTCCCCAGGAACACGTCATGATCTGACACCAGTTCTGAACAGCCCCTGTCACTCCCAAATAAAGCACTGCTGGTCCCAGGTCCCCTACGCTCTGTGAGCTGCTGAGCGCAGCAGAGCCTTGCCAGGCTGAGCACAGATGAACCCATCAGGCGACCGTGGTCTCCATGAAGGAGTCCCCAGGCAGGAGGTCTGTACAGCACAGACCATACACAGCAGTTTGCCCAGGCCACCTTTATTTATTTCTAGTCCTTCCTGTGAGTCACTACAGCAAATACCAGATGCTGCAGCCTAACCAAGGAGAGGAGACCTGATGCTGTTTGGACTGCTGAGGGCTCCAGCTTGAGAAGGGTGGGAGGCACCTCAGCTAGGCTGCACAGCGACCTTCAGGACACTGCAGGGACAGGACTCCTCCTGCTGCCCTTACAGCACTGCTGCTGGAGGAAGAGACCTGCCCTCTGCGGAGGAGCAGAGCCTGCTGCCTGGCCTTGGGCAGGGGTGCAGGAGCAGTCCCAGTGCTGGGAATGTGGAGGGCTACAGGATCTGCCGTAGCTTTGCCAGGCTTGGTGGGCAGGTGCTGAGACAGCCCTTCAGCCCTTCACCTGAGGGAGGGTGTTGAGGAAGGGAACTCAGGTTACTGGGAAGCACAGGGAGCACTGTAGGTGCTTCTGTAGGTGACATGTGTTGTGGTGAGGACCCCAGGTCAATCTGCAGCCCTGGGCACCTGGGCCAGCAGCTTTAAGGGCTCTTCATTGCCTTAAGGAAGAGTAAGATAAGGGTTGGGTTTCTTTACAGGGGTGGAAGCCATGACCCTTCTGGTTCAGTCAGGACTGGTGTTGATGGCTCCCTAAGAGCCAATCCAGGCCACCTCAGCCAGAAGGCAGTCAAGAACAATGTCTGCCTGTTACCCCTTCAACGAGTGTGGCCCACTTGCCTCCAAAATGAGGTATTGACCTTTCTGCTGTGTTCAGCGGATGCGGTTGTGCAGTGCAGGAGGTCGGTCTCTTGCCTCCTGTCTGTGTGGTTTTGCATCCAGTATTGACCAGTCACCACCCCTGCTTTGTTCTCCACCCAGCAGAAAGTGCTTTCAGCAGGAGAGTGGAAGGCAAAGCTCAAAACAACTTTGAAGAAACAAACAGCAACTCTCAGAACTCCAGTGGTAAGTGTGTTCACTCCCTCCTGCTGTCACTTCCCCACGTCTCTCTCCACAGCAGGATTCAGCTGGGACTGGTGATTGTTTGTATATTTAGGGTACTTAGGTTGAGCTTGCAGGTAGCAAGCCTTCCTGGGGTAGTACCCTCTTCTCCAAGCTCCCCAGGTTCCTGGCACTGCAGAGCCTGGAGAAAATGATGATGTGGGGATCCTGCTCCCAAGGTCCACGTACTGTAGCATGGGTTTTTCAATGGGAAGCAAAGATGTAGAGAAAGGGGAATATGGATGGAGATAAAACTGCTTGTTCTTTGTCTGTGCATCAGTGAAGTCCTTGTGAAGCAAAGCCCTTCACAGGAGAAGTGTGAGCACTGGGAGTGGAACCCCTTATTAGGGTGATGCTCAGTGTGGGGGTTGATTTGCACATCTCTGTAACCAGAGTCCAGCTGTTTGTGGGTTTGATGTACAGAGTCACAGCCTACCAGATGTGTAACTGTGGAACCAAAATACACCTGTGAGAAGGAATTAGAAGTTACTTCTGGAGTTTTCCTTTGAGTGTGAACTCAGAGTGGTAGTTAACTCCACTGGCCCAGACATTTTATTTAGGTGCACCATTTATAGAGTTTTCTTGACAAGATTTTTATCCTGCCAATGTATCCTCCTGCCTCCAGGTGGGACACTGCCATTCCCTTATGCTCCCTAACTGGAGCATAACAGACCAGATGAAATGTCATTTCAGCATCTTGATGCAGAGGTAAATAACACGCCAGCAGGAAAGGCTGGCCTCCCTCCATTCCCCATTTAAGAGTACCAGAGTGTGTGGTGTTGCCACGCTGCCAGATGGAGTAGACAGGTAAGGGAAGGGATTTCTCCCTGGAGCAGGTTACAGAGTGGCTGGTGGGGGTGTGGGGGGGTTGTGTCTGCCTCTGAAGGAAATCAGGGGCTTTCTGGAACCATGCTGGAAGGGAGTGAAGTGGTGGAAACCCCATGTTCAGTAGCAAAGTGGGTGACAGTGAAGAGGAGAAAATTGTTTGTTACTACAATACTGTGTGTTGTGTTTTTGGGGTACAAGCCTGTACTAATCCAAGCATTCACCACAATTACAGCTGTTCATTCGGGGACAGAAAAACCTAAAGAAAAGAGGTGTAAGCAGAACCCATCAGGTGAGCTTGTCTCTGTGTTTCAGGCCCTTGTGCTCTTCAGTCCTGTTCCCCCTGGGTAGCAGCAGTCAGGAGTCCCAGGGGCTGGCTTGAGGCTGCCTTCACTCAGCCCAGCCAGGCTGTTAGACCTGACACAAGACTGGCAGGGGTTACTAGCCTGACTCCCTGCTCTGGAAGTGGCCACTTGCTTCTCAGCAGGTCTGCTCCTCACGGCTTGTCTTCTGTGGGTAGCAGAAGTGGTTTGTCTGAAGGGTTTCAAAGCATTTAACTGTGTATCTTTCAATGCCATTTGGGTTCCTGACTCCTGGGGGACCCTTTGAAAGCAGCAGCCTTCAATTGTTCCTTTTCTATTCCTGCCAAACCCTGTACAGCCCAGTGAGGAAGGACAGGATTGCCTGCCTTCATCTCAAACAGCCAGTAAAGCTCTGTTGGAAAACCTCAGGCTGCAAACCTACTCTTGTTAAGTTTTGCAGGAGGAGAAGTGAACCCGTTGCATGGAAAGGGGTCTGGGGACCAGTGGGGAGAAACACCCCCAGACAAACAGTGTATTGCATAGTCCAAGACTTCAGCTCTGTGTGAACTCCCAGTAAACACTGACCTGTGGTGGCTGGGACACATCTCCCAGCTTCTCTCTGCCATTTCCTTGCACCAGCTCCCATCACACTCATCCTTCCAAATCTGTTCCTGTCTGAACTGCACCATGTAAAGGACACAAGTAAAAGCTCACAGGAACAATGAAAACAGAGCTGGAAATTCTTACAAATTGAGGAGGAAATGTCTTCTTTCATGTAAGGAGTGTTTCTGTCTGCACCACACGTAGGGGCAGCTTGTGGTAGTGGCTTAGTCTAGGGTCTGGTGGGCTGTGGGAGAGGGGCAAGGTGATCACCTAAACTTTCATTTGAGCCAGGAAACCTTGTGAGCTGCTCAGGACTGGTTTGACAGGAGTAGGGCTCTGGTTGGAAGTAGTTCTTTCCTGCATTAAGCAGCTGACACACTCCTCAAAGCCAGACTGGTGCTTGGGGATTTATAAACCTTTTCCCTCTTCCCGTATCTATGCTGTATCCTCTGTTCTTCCCCAGCCCTCTTGACTCCCATCTTTGTGCTGCTTCTTGTGTGTCCCATTCAGTGCTCTTTTCCAGCTCTTGCACCAAGCCATTTCTTCTCTTTTATTTCTTCTTGATCTCAGGAGTTAGTCTGAATGTTCTCATTGTCAGCAGCCTGCTGTGAGCTGAACGGCACCGGCGATTAGAGAAGCTCTGGAAAACTCTGCAGGCATCTGTGAGCTCTGGTGTCCCAGCAGAGCTCCCAGTAACTTCATTTTTGAAGGGTTGACACATCCTTGCCTCCTTGTTTTCCATCTTTCCACAGCTGTGTTTCAGTAGGTGGGACAGACTCTGTGTGGCTCAGAGTTCCTGTGTGTGATGTGAACTCTGGGGAGGAATTGGGGCACTGCTGGCTTGTCCTTTCCTGTGCTCCAGCCAGCAGGTTTCACACAGGCAGGGGAGCAGCTGGTGATAATGTGGTTGAGAGGGACAGAAGGACAGACACTTCCAGGGCAGAGACTGGCAGGACAAGGGGGATGGATTAAAGCTAAAGGAAGGAAGGGTTAAATTAGATATTAGGGGGAAGTTCTTTGCAGAGAGAGTGGTGAGGGGCTGGAACAGGCTGCCCAGAGAGGGGGTGGGTGCCCCATCCCTGGGGGTGTTCAAGGCCAGGTTGGATGGGGCCCTGGGCAACCTTGTGTAGCTCCAGGCCTGGAGGTTGGTGTCCCTGCCTGTGGCAGGGTGGTTGGAGCTCTGTGCTACTTGGGGTCCCTTCCAACCCAGACCAGTCTGGGATTCTATGATTCTATCCTCCCCATTCCTACCTACTGCTTAACACCCAGCTCCTGCTGCTGTGAAGAATAGTCCTCAGGTTTGGGAGGTAAATAGGTCCCACTCAGCCTGCAAACTGGGTGGCTTGGCCTTGTGAAATGCTTGACACCCTGTGCCACTCTGTGTAGATCCTGTCACAGGCCCAGCTACAGTGCTGACAAACAGAGCAGCAGGGAGTTTTGTCAGCTGCCAGCTGGGTGCAGTGTCCTGGTTCCCGTGTCACCATTCCCACTCACAGTGCCACAGGTGGCTTCATGTCTGCAGTGAGGGGGAGGACAAGCAGGACAGGAAGGTCAGCAACTAAAGCCACCTAAAACAGGCTTGGATGCAATGCTGTAGGGAGTGTGAAGAAGAGAAGTGGGCTGGAAGATGTTGGATTTCAGGTGTGTGTCCCTGTGCACAGCCCCAGTCCTTGTCCTGAGGATGCAGGTATTTGGTATCCTCATCCAGGTGACCTGGCATCATACTGGGCATGATGGAGCTGCAGAGTGACAAGGACTGTTTAGCTGCCATCTACCTCTATCATTGAGAGAGTATCCTTTGTGTGAGTCTCCACAGCCCTTTGAACTTGCTCTTTGGTGGAACCTGAATTTTCACACTGCTTTAAAAACAACATGTGCTAAAACATGCTGATTGCTTCCTCGTTCCACCTCTGGAGCACAGCCAGCCAACACAGAGGGCCCAAACCACCTGAAGCTGAACTAAGCAAGGTCCAGAAAACAGGGACATTACCTGATCCTCAGAGCTGGAGTTGGCTCCTTGCAGTAAGTTGTTTGTTAATCTAAGGTGTAGTAAAGCTGCTCTCAAGAACCCACTCCTTGCTGGTGGTGGTTTTGCTGCCTCGACACGTGCAGGGGTTTCTGTGCTGAGCTCTCATGAGACCAAACACTTGTGAAACACTCTTCTTGCAAAACCTGGTGACTGTCAGCCTGAGCAGGGGGGAAGGAGCCCCAGAAAGGTGCAGATACGGGTATGCTGTTCAGTGGTGAAGGCTCACTGCCTTCTTCTTCCTCCACGTGCAGCTGGAGTGGGTAGAGCAGCATTTGACTGAGGCTCTGCAGACTTGACCCTGCAGTGGGATGGGGTGTAATCACATGTTACTTCCCAAGCTTTTGCATCTCTCTCCTGTCTCACTTTTTGTCTGATTTGGGAAGCCTTAGGGGCAGCACCCAGCTCTAACTGAGCTTGTGCAAAGCACTGACACTGTCCTGTGCAGCTCTGAACTGGAGAACGTGGATCTGACAGGCAGAACACTTGGTGGGTGAGAAACACTCACAGAGTTGCAGTCAGTGGCTCCATGACCATGTGAGATGGATCAGTGAGGAGTGCTGTTCCTCAGAGGCTGCTAATGGGACTGGCACTATCTGAGCCCTTTGTCAGTGACACAGACAGTAGGATCATGTGCACCCTCATTTGCCAACAACACCAAGCTGTGTGGTGCAGTTGACATGCTGGAGGGAAGGGATGTCATCCAGAGAGACCTGGACAGGTTGGGGAAGTGGGACCATGTAAACCCCATGAAGTTCAAGAAGGCCAAGTGCAAGGTCCTGCACATGGGTCTGGGCAGCCCCCAGCATAGCTACAAGCTGGGGAGAGAGGGGATGGAGAGCAGCCCTGGGGAGAAGGACTTGAGAGTGTTGGGGAATGAGAAGCTCAGCATGGCCCACAAAGTGCACTTGTAGCCCAGAAAGCCAACTGTGTCCTGGGTTGCAGCCCAAGCAGCAGGACCAGAAGGTCTGGTGAGACCCCCCTGCAGTGCTGCCTCCAGCTTGGGGGTCCCCAGGACAAGAAGGGTACAGAGCTGCTGGAGTGAATCCAGAGGAGACCACTGGAGATGATCTGGGGGCTGGAGCCCCTCTGCTCTGGAGCCAGGCTGGGAGAGCTGGGCTGGCTCAGCCCAGAGAAGAGAAGGCTGCTTCTGGGGAGAGCTCCCAGCCCCTTCCTGTCCCTTGAGGGGCTCCAGGAGAACTGGAGAGGGGCTGGTGCCCAGGGCAGGGAGGGCCAGGCCCAGGGGAACGGCCTTCAGCTACAGGAGGGGGATGGAGAGGGGCTGGGAGGCAGAAATCCTTCTTGGGGAGGGGGAGGCCCTGGCACAGGGTGCCCAGAGAAGCTGGAGCTGCCCTGGGATCCCTGGCAGGGTTCAAGGCCGGGTTGGATGGGGCTTGGGGCACCCTGGGCTGGGGGTGTCCCTGCCCATGGCAGTGGGTGCACTGGGCGACTCTGAGGCCCCTTCTCACCCAAACCAGGCTGGGATTCTAGGAATTTAGTGTTTACAGCCTCATCCAGCCTTGATCTTGTTTTGGACTTTAGGACTCCTTAGTAAAGTGAGGAAGTTGCAGTTGCAGGACGTGTGGGTCAAGAGGGATGAAGGAAATTGTGAGACTCTAAAAAGGAAAATAAAAGCAAAGAATGGAAAGAAGAAAGATGTGGAGTTTTGATACTTTAAAATGCAGCCACCAGAAGGAAAAACTAATGGGGAATGACAGGATTTGTTCCTGTCTGAACTTGCTGGAGGTCATGAATGTGAAAGAGACAACCCTGAGAATTATGTAGGGAATTGGGAGATGGTTTTAACTTCCAAGGTTGATTTAAGCTGTATAAATACATCTCAATTCCAGCTGCTGCCTCAGGTAACTGAGACTCTCAGAAGATCCAGTAGAAGGAATTTCAGCATTTGCAGTTTGGGAGATGTCAGAGCTTCTCATTCACCTTCACACAGGGATGCTTCTGTCCCAGCAGCACCTATCTCAGACTGGGTTGAGGGGCAAGGGAAGGATCTCCCTTCTTGAATCTGATCATGCCAAGCTGAGGTGAGATGGGCACCAAGCTCAGTGTTTAAAGGCCACAGGACAGATTTTTAAACCCGTGCTTAGTGGTTCCACTAGCAGTGACAGCCTTGTTGGTCCCCATCTCCAGGTGCTCCGTGCTGTCTTCTTGCCAGGGATCAGTTCTAAGGGCAGGATGTTTTCCAGCACCACACTTGTTTTTCCCATGTGTGTGGTGCCCACAGACAGGTGTAGTTAGCTGGTGAGCAGCACTCTGCAGTATGCTGTGCTGGCTGCACATCCTCTCCCCTTTCTCTGGGCTGCAGTGACTGTAGATCCCAGCTGGTTGGATTCTTCTGGAAAGACAGGGTTTTGAGGCTAGGTCTATTTCTGGTGGGTGAGTGCAGCTTTAATGCCTGGGGCTCAGTACTTCCTGAGTGGTGATGCCAGTCTGATGTTAGCACAGCCAGCCCCCAACACCTCTGCCTCCTGAGATGTCCTGCAGGTTCTGTCAGCCAGAGCAAAATACAGATTGCAGATCCTGCTCAGGTGGCTCATCTTTTGGGAAGATGGCTGGGGATGACCTGCTGGAGAGGAGCTCTGTGGAGAAGGACCTGGGGGTCCTGGTAGATGACAGGGTGGCCAGGAGCCAGCAGTGTGCCCTGGGGCTGAGAGAGACAATGGGATCCTGGGGGCATCAGGGGGAGTGTGGGCAGCAGGTCACAGGAGGGGATCCTCCCCCTCTGCTCTGCCCTGCTCAGGCCCCACCTGGAGTGTTGTGTCCAGTGCTGGGCTCCCTGGGATCAAACAGACAGGGATCTCCTGGAGAGAGTCCAGAGGAGGCTATGGAGATGATGAAGGGCCTGGAGCATCTCCCCTGTGAGGAAAGGCTGAGGGAGCTGGGGCTGTTCAGCCTGGAGAGAAGAAGACTAAGGGGGGACCTGATTCATGTTTATCACTATCTGAAGGATGGGATGCAGGGGAAATGGGCAGCCCCTTTCCAGTGTCTGTGGGGACAGGACAAGGGGCAATGGCTGCAAGTTGGAGCATAGGAAGACCTTTTCCCCAGTGAGGGTGAGGGAGCCCTGGGCCAGGCTGCCCAGGGGGGTGTGGAGTCTCCATCTCTGGAGAGATTCCAGCCCCGTCTGGACGCCGCCCTGTGCAATAGGAGCTGGGGAGCTGCTTTGGCAGGGGGTTGGACCCCAGGAGCTCTCCAGGGCCCTTCCAGCCCCTGGGATTCTGTGAGTCTGTGATTAGTGCTGCACACAGAGCATGGCCTTGGTGGTGGAGGACACCTGTTCGTTCTCCACTGGAAGCTTGAGAAAGGAGTGAGAGCTCGGTTCAGAACACCTGAGCTCCCTTTGGAAGAAATCAAATTAACACCAGCAGGTTTAACGAGGGGGATGCACTCAGGACTCCCCTGTTCAGAACATGCTTTCTAGGTAGGACCTTGTCTATTGCCTGAGGTAGATGGAAGTGAAAGAAGCCCTGTCAGCAAGAAACCTCCCCTTAGTTTGGTGTGTGCTGGTGTTCTCTAGGCAACAGCTGCAGAGGTGAGTGTCTCATGTCATCAGTGGGGAGAGGCAGTTACCCTTGTTAAGGCCAAAGCCAGAGGAAACATTGGGTACAGACAAGGAGAAGTTGCCCTCACAAGATCTTGCTTCTGCATTTGGTTTTCATCAAAATGTGGCTGGAAGTGTTGACACGTGGCTCCATCCTGTGGAGGGGAGAGCTGCCCAGGGACTGCTCCCTGCGCTGCCTGCTGGGTTCCACTCACACCCAGGGCAGAGCTCTTCTGTCCAACTTGCTGGTGGAAGCTCTCAGCTCCCGTTCACTCCTGGCCTCAGCCCAGGCTCAGCTGTTTTCTCTGCCTTAGATGTGGCAATGAGAGTTAACAGGGGAATTAGAGTGATTTATTTAAGCAGCAGTGCTGGTCTTTCTGTGTCTTGGCTTGGCTGCCTTATGCTGGAGCCCCGTTCACTGGGTGTATATAAAGCTCTACTACAAGTGCCTAATAACAACCCTGGGGAAAGGTGTTTCAAATTGTGTGACTGACTGTTCTGTGTGCCTCAAGAGCCTGGGGAGGCTTCAGCAGCTCCTGCTGCTTTAGGTTTCTGGAAAGGTGTTTTCAGAGAAGACCTGAGCAGCCAGTAAGGGTGAGGTAATGGCATGTCTTGTTCAGGGCAGAGAGGACCTGGCTGGCAAAGAGGTCAGGTTTTCTGGGGAGAAGGGGTGAGTTTGGCTCGGCCAAACCCCAGTGCTCCAGACAAATGTCTGCTCTTTTTGGGGAGGAGAACTTCTGTTCTTGATAGGAGAAGGAAATGCCATTGCTTGGGGGTGCTGCACTGCTTGAGTCTCAGACAGCTGGGAAGAGGCTGCTGGAAGTGCTGTGGGATGGGTGTGCACAGTTCCAGCAGCAGTGCTTGCTAGCAGAGGACTTGTCTGTGCTCTGCTCTACTCAGCTCTTCCACGTGGTGAGAAAACTCCAGAATGAGAGTCTGACTCCCCTGAGACCGGTTGGCTGTAGAGCAGCCCTCTGCTGCTGCCAGACAGGATGTGTGCAGAATGATCTATCTCTCCTTACGGATTCTCAGATGTTTTTCCTCATAAGAGCTGTTGGAGTCAGGAGCCCAGGCAGTGGGTGGCATGGGTGGCACAGCCACAGCTTGAGAGCAGCTTCCTGGGTCTGTGCCCCGGGCTGAGTGGAAGGGGACAGGTGGGGAGGAAGGAGGGACTGGAGGAAGAGGGGGTGGAAGAAGATGGTGGGCAGACAGGTAGAGCACAGCATTGTAGGTGCAGCGTGTGCAGCCTGTCATGCACTGGGTGCTGCGCCCTCTCCCTTCAGTGCTGTGTGGACAGGTCTGGCCCATGCAACACTCACCATGTCACACCCACCCTCCGTGGCCAAATTCAGGCTAGAGGCTTGCAGAAACCTCAGGGGACAGCAGCAGCACAGGGCCAGAGAGGCACCTGAACCCTCTGAGGGTCCAGTTGATGATTCCTTACGCTTTCATGAAGGTTGAGGGCCTGTTTCTACCCCTTCTGCACCAGAGTCTCCAGCGTGCAGCTCAGTCGTGTGCGAGAAGAGGCAGAAGGTGGAGGCCGGGGGATGCCCAGAGCTCTGCTCCGCACGGCGCCGGGTGCCGCAGCGCGGGTCAGGGCGAGGCAGAGCCGTGTCCCTGCGGCTGCACCGGCTCTCCAGCTTCTGGAGGAAAGGGCATTGTAGCCACAGCCAAGCACAGACCTGTGGGAGAGCTCAAGCTGCACCCCAAGACCTGCAGAGCGTGCAGCACCTCTGACTGCTGCCCTGCTCTGGTCTTGGTTGTGTGAAGAGTTTGCTCCCTGGAGGTGTGTGGGGGAGGGATGGTGGGTTCCATCCTGTGTGAGAACGCTGCTCTGCAGCTTCAGAGTTGAGTGCTGCAGGTGTTTCCTTGCTAACATGACGTTTTTGGAGGATGCTCTAGTGGCAGGAGTAGTGAGGCCACCTGTGTGCAGACAGCAGGACCGTGTGCCTGGGCCACTGCCTGGCCAGCACAGCAAGAGCAGCCAGTGCTCAGGATGTCAGGCTGTAGTGAGGAGAGCTGCCTCCAGGCTCGGTGAGCTCACTGCCTGTCTCCTTCCACCTTCCATGGATGAGTTGGGTGAACCTCGGGCTGTTTCCACATCCTCCCTTTCCATCACCCAGCTTCTTTAGGTGGAGCAGTGGTTACTAGGGGCAAGCTGTGGGAACAAGGAGAAGGAAGGGAAGTCCTCCATTCAGTTGAGGTACAAGTGGGCAGGATGATTGTGTGATGATGTCCTGCCCTGGACTGGGAATGCTGAGGGCTCTGGGAGCTGTGGTTACAGACAGGAGCTGCAATCCCAGCCCGGAGCCTGAGCGAGCCAAGTGCCCAGCAGGAGACCAGCTGGCACCAGGCTGTGTTTAGCATCTGCCAAGGGGGATGCAAATAAGAGGAAGCCTGGAGACAGGAGAGCACCCTCCTCCCCAGCCCGTGCCAAGGGAACAGAGCTGGGAGGCTCACAGGGCCTGGCCTTGCCCCACATGAGAGCCAGAAGCCTGGCTGAGCACCTGGGCTGAGCGGCTGCTTCTCACACCCAACCGTGCTGCTGCTGCTGTGACTTCCACCCCCTCTGATCTGGAGCAGCAAGAGGAGCTGATTCCTGAGGAACAATGAAGGGGATGAGGAGGTGAGAGAGAAGATTTCCATCAGTGTGGGACAGGTTCCCTGGGCAGTGCTGCTGCAGGGTGGAATCGGAGCCGTTCCTGAGCTGATGCGTGGCCACTCTTTGCTCCTACGTACTTAAAGCCTGGCTTGGCCACCCAAAACTGTTGGAGCTGCTGGAGAGCCCTGGTGTTCTCAGGGGGTGGTGTGTGCACCACAAATGGGTCCCAGCTTTCCTTGCCCTGCCACCAGCACAGCTGTGAGAGAAAGGAGAGGTTCCTGGTTGGGAGCCATCACACCTGTGGGTCTCTTGCACACCTGATAGAGAAAAGATCCTCTCCAGGTCCTGTAGACCTCAGCCCAGTCAAGGAAGAGAGCAGAAAT